>OY740820.1:19770954-20010025 GCA_963514005.1 Raja brachyura
TGCTGTTTCTTTAGACTGAACTAAACTCTGTACAGCCCTGCCAACCACGAAGGCAGGGTCTATTGACACCGATGTAGCACCCAATAATACTGCAGAAAAAGATGGACACAAAGAGCTGGAGTAACTTAGCGGGAGTGGCAGCATCTCTGGAGAGAAGGAATGGGTGACGTTTCAGGTCGAGCTCAATGTTGTTGTTCACGGCCTGGTTTCTCAATCAGATTACAGGCAAACAAAAGCACCCAGACCAATAATGATTTCCACTGAATGATGACCTGGTGGTTTTTATGTGTTTGACAACGTAATTTCTCTGGAAATGATGTTACAGGCCTAATCAGTCCCCGAGATTTAAAAGCATTAACAGAGGATTGTGGCCATTATCTGCACGGAGAGCCGCAGAGTGCTTCAGGGTGGTCGAGAATAGGACGATCTCACTGGCTCGATGATCTGCCTGATAGATCAGATGACAGCAGTGGAGATGTGCAGAAAACACAATGATACAATCAAATGTTCCAAGTAGCAGCTGGGAGATTGAACAGTGTAGAGGAGACTGGGGTTAAAATTTAGAAGATGCATAGAGCGAGGAAGATCGCAGTTTTATTTTAACTCAGCGTGACAGGCAGCATCTCTGGAGAGAAGGAATGGGTGACGTTTCGGGTCGAGACCCTTCTTCAGACTGAGAGTGAGGGGCAGACTTGCAAGGTAAGGTCAGTAAAGTCCAATCAAAGATAGTCTGAGGGTCCCTGATGAGGTAGATGGTAGTTCAGGACTGCTCTCAGGTTGTGGTAGGATGGTTCAGTTGCCTGATAACAGCTGGGAAGAAACTGCCTCTGATTCTTTAGGTGTGCGTTTTCACACTTCTATAACTTTGGCCAGTTGTTAGAGGGGAGAATAGGGAGAGGCTAGGGTGCGACTTGCCCTTGATTATGCAGCTGGCCTTGCCGAGGCAGCGTGAGGTACAAATGGAATCAATCGAGCAAAATGGAGTCAATGGAAGGGAGGTTGGTTTGTGTGATGGTCTGAGCTGCGTCCACAATCTTGGATGTTACTCCAGCACCTTGTGTTTTGTGCAGAATATCTGGCCATGTATTTGTGAGTTGCTTGTGGCTTGTTGGTGTGGCACAGAATGACTGACACTTACCCCACTTTGTAACTGTAATTCTATTTCTGAGTGTGTAGGAAGGAACTGCAGATGTTGGTTTTCAACCAAAGATGGCCACAAAATGCTGGAGTAATTGAGCGAGACAGGCAGCGTCTCTGGAGAGAAGGAATGGGTAACATTTTTGGGTCGAGACGAGTCGAGCCTGAAGGAGGGTCAGACTCGAAACGTCACCCATTTCCTTCTCTGCCGAGATGCTGCCTGTCCCACTGAGTTACTCCAGCATTTTGTGTCTATCTATTGTATTTCTGAAGGTCTATGTGGGTTGTGAAAAGGGTTTGAAACACTCGATGTACATGAAAGTTACCAAATGAAATCTCTCCCTCTCTTCCCCTCTCCCCCTCTCCCTCCCCCTCTCCCTCACTCTCTCTCTCTCTCTCTCTCTCTCTCTCACTCTCTCTCTTTCTCTCTCTCTATCTCTCCCTCTCTCTCTCGCTCTCTCTCTCTCTCCCCCTCTCTCCCCCTCTCCCCCTCCCCCCATCTCCCCCCCTCTCTTCCCCTCTCTCCCTCTCCCCCTCCCCCTCTCCCTCTCCCTCCATTTTTATGTCCCTCTCTATCTTTCTGTCCCTTTCAACTTCAATAAAATCTAGCAGTAGGAAGAACCTTTATCGAAAAGTTAATCTTGAGGGACCATGGGTTCGAATGCTCTGCAAATGTCCCACACTTTAAATAGGACGAAAATTGCAAGGAAACAACTTTTCCATGTTAGTTTTTGCTTATTGAATCATTGCATGCTTGTTTAAATATAATATTTGAAAAATATTATTTTTAACTACATCTGGGACCATGTATCTTAGCTGACTGGGACATTCTTTATGAGTTCCCAATGGGAGTTTTGTTCACTCATTCTCCGCACAGCCACATTTCTGCGGCCACCCAGGCAAAGAGGATGCAAGGACAAGAGGACTCTTTCGGGGGTCATCTTGCCTTGCTCTGAACAAGAGGTCGGGTGACCCGGCACTGTTATAGGCAGAGGTTGAACAGGTGAGATCTCTATTCCTCAGAGCACAGGAGGATGAGGGGGTGATCTTGTAGAGGTGTACAAATTCCTGAGATGAATAGATCGGGTAGACGCACAAAATCTATTGCCCAGAGTAGATTGCCCACGAGAACCAAAGGACATAGGCTTAAAGTGAAGGGGGGAAAGATTTAATAGGGACCTGAGGGGAAACATTTTTACACAAAAGGTGGTGGGTGTATGGAACGAGCTGCCGGAGGAGATAGTTGAGGCAGGTACTATCGGAAACATTTTGACATGTACATGAACAGGACAAGTTTAGAGGGATATGGGTCAAACACAGACAGGTGGGACAAGTGTAGATTGAATATGTTGGTTTAAAGTGAAGGGGGAAAGGTTGAAAAGGAACTTGAGGGGTAACCTTTTTTACACAAAGGGTGGTGGGTGTACGGAACGAGCTGCCGGAGGAGATAGTTGAGGCTGGGACTATCACAAGGTTTAAGAAGCTACACAAAAAGCTGGAGAAACTCAGCGGGTGCAGCAGCATCTAAGGAGCGAAGGTGAGAGGCGACGTTTCGGGTCTCGACGGGTCACTGGATGGATTTAAGAGAGACTGAAGAAGGGTCTTGACCCGAAACGTCGCCTATCTCCTTCGCTCCTTAGATGCTGCTGCACCCGCTGAGTTTCTCCAGCTTTTTGTGTAACCCGCAAGGTTTAAGAACGTTGATGACAGCAATGAGGAGGTATGAGATCATGGATAGATTTGAAAGTCGGGTCAAAATGTTACCGTTGATGCGATGCTTTACCTTGAGGTGACGGCAGTTTAGGGAATGAAGGATGGCATATATTTTTATACTGTAAGTATCTCCCACTAACTCCCACAACTTGGATATGACTTCTGAAGCTGAAACAATAGAACTGCAAGCCAACAGGGGAGCCATTACTGAACGCCAGCACTGATTTGTTCAATAATAATTCTGAACGTTTATATTCTCATGTGCATAATTAAAGTGTGACCCTGTCGATCGGAATAAATCAGAAATTTAGGTCGTCATCTCCGCTGAATTAGCTTCTGTGTTGCCATAACGTTGATAAAGTGACTTTACTATGAGAGTAGTGCGTGAATTATTGGATCATTAATGGACGGGATTTGTTCCATAAATCGGAATTACTTTCTCGACTGTTGTGAGTGCACTAGGTTAGTGTGTTCAACTTCCTGTGGGAAAACCAACTAATGCTCAACACTTCTGAAAAAAAAAACCCCACACAAGCTACCCACTGTATTTTAGATCACCGGCAACAGACTTCCTTGCTGCATTTAAAGTTAGATCGGCTGTAGCTCTTAGGGATAAAGGAATAAAAGGGATATGGGGCAAAAGTAGGAACGTAGGAAAATAGAAACATAGAAAATAGGTTCAGGAGGAGGCCATTCGGCCCTTCGAGCCAGCACCGCCATTCATTGTGGCCACGGCTGATCGTCCCCAATCAATAACCCGTGCCTGCCTTCTCCCCATATCCCTCGATTCCACTAGCCCCTATCTAACTCTCTCTTAAATCCATCCAGTGATTTGGCCTCCACTGCCCTCTGTGGCAGGGAATTCCACAAATTCACAACTGTCTGGGTGAAAATGTTTTTTCTCACCTCAGTCTTAAATGGCCTCCCCTTTATTCTAAGAACGGGGTACTGGTTTTACTGATACCACATCAGTCTGAAGAAGGGAATCGGCCCGAAACGTTGCCTATTTCCCTCGCTCCATAGATGCTGCCTCACCCGCTGAGTTTCTCCAGCACTTTTGTCTACCTACTGATTTTAGATCAGCCATGATCATATTGAATGGCGGTGCTGGCTCGAACGGCCGAATGGCCTCCTCCTGCACCTATTTTTGTATGTTTCTCTGATTAATTTTTACATCTACTTTACATATACGTGCCCAGATGTGCTGTATAGAAGTGTTAGCATCTTGTAAGCAAATGGACACAAAGTGCTGGAGTAACTCTGCAGGTTAGGCAGCATCTGTGGAGAACATGGATAGATGACGTTTTGGGTCCGGACCCTTCTTCAGACTGATTGTCGCGGGGGAGGGGGGGGGTGGGAGAAACAACAAAGTTTGAGGTGAGAGGCAAGACAAGGCGTGGCAGATATAGAGTTTAGAGGTACAGTGCGGAAACACGCCCTTCGGCCCACCGAGTCCATGCTGACCAGCGATCCCGTTCACTAGCACTCTACAACACACTAGGGCCTATTTGCATCTTTGGAGTGTGGGAGGAAACCGGAGCACCCAGGGGAAACCCACGCAGCCACGGGGAGAACGTACAAACTCCGTACAGACGGCACCTGTAATCAGGATCCACCCCGCGTCTCTGGCGCTGTGAGGCAGCAACTCTACCGCTGCACCACCGTGCCACTCTGATGGTTGGAACAAAGTGCAGAGGTAAGAGCAGAAGGCGTGAGACAGGTGTGAATAGTTGCAAATTGTGCAGCCAGAGGGAGGCTTCCCGACTTGCAACTCTTGAAAGATAGGTACAAAATGTTGGAGTAACTCAGCGGGACAGGCAAAGTCAGGGGAGAGGGAGATATGGAGATCATGTCTCACACCTACTGTTTTTAGCTCTGGACTTTGTTCCAACCGTTGTGTCTCTGAGTGCAATTTAGAGTAAGGTGCCGTGGAAACGTCACAAAATATTGCCCCTTGGTTTCAATTCGCATTGAGTGGCAATTTTAACCCCGATCAGCAACTTTAACCAGCTTTGTAACTCTGCTTTCCCTGAACTCAGCAATTAATTCTGGAATTAGTACAGGAAGAAAGTGCAGATGCTGGTTGATACCAAAGATAGACACAAAATGCTGGAGTAACTCAGCGGGTCAGGCAGCACCTCTGGGGAAAAGGTATGGGTGACGTTTTGGGTTGAGACCCTTCAGAAGTCTTTCTTTCTTGTTTTCTCTTGTAAATGGCAAAGGCAGTGATTCATCCCCGCATCCTTGTTCTACTTATTTATCCAATGGTTTTAACAAATGTGTTGGTGTGGTTAGCAATTTGTGAATTCTGCATAAATTCTCTGGCAAAGGAAATGAAAAAGCCCTTCTAATGGAAAACACGTGGGCGTGGCCTCACATGAGGGCAGACGGACTTATTTTTTTTAGGAGAAGTAGCTGTTGACTAAAATCATAAAAACATAACGATCATCATTATTAAATCCAATAAAGGCATCAGGAGAAATGACTTTACTGAGGGAAGGTCGATGCAAGGAACTGCAGGCTATAAGACTGATAAACGGACTTTGCCCCCTGCCAAAGTATCGTGCACCAACCACCAACCTGGACACACTGAATCAGAGCCATCGTGCCGCTGCCGATTGCAACTCATGATGATATATGTATTTTTATTTTTATTTCTATTTATTTTTTACCGCACACTGAATGGTCACTGGTTGAGCAACCTTTTTTTCATTTCCTCTGGGTATGTAAGTACTCAGGAAAATGATAGTAAAGATTTACAATACAATACAATAATAAGGACACTGCAGTTGCACTGAGCCCTGGTGAGACCACACCTGGAGCATTGTGTGCAGTTTTGGTCCACTAACTTGAGGAAGGACATTCTTGCTATTGAGGGAGTGCAGCGTAGGTTTACAAGTTTAATTCCCGGGATGGCGGGACTGTCAAATGCTGAGAGAATGGAGCGGCTGGGCTTGTACACTCTGGAATTTAGAAGGATGAGAGGGGATCTCATTGAAACATATAAGACTGTTAAGGGCTTGTATACACTAGAGGCAGGAAACATGTTCCCGATGTTGGGGGAGTCCAGAACCAGGGGCCACAGTTTAAGAATAAGGATTAAGCCATTTAGAACGGAGATGAGGAAACACTTTTTCTCACAGAGAGTGGTGAGTCTGTGGAATTCTCTGCCTCAGAGGGCAGTGGAGGCAGGTGCTCTGGATGCTTTCAAGAGAGAGCTAGATAGGGCTCTTAAAAATAGCGGAGTCAGGGGATATGGGGAGAAGGCAGGAACGGGGTACTGATTGGGGATGATCAGCCATGATCACATTGAATGGCGGTGCTATATTCACTCGATGGATCAGGCAGCATCTCCAGAGGACATGGATAGATGATGTTTCGTTTTGGTCAGTCTGATGAAGGGTCCTGACCAGAAACCCCACCTATCCATGTTCTTCAGAGATGTTGTCTCACCCGCTGAGTTACTCCACCTGTATTCACCTATCTCTTGATAAAATTAAAAAAAATGAATAGCTCAGCAGGTCAGGCAGCAGCATCTCTGGACTACCTGGGTAGGTCACATAAACATGTTCTCTAGAGATGTTGCCTGCCTAGTCGGCGACTAAACCGTCTCCCCCACCTGGTTCGCCAGGTGAGGAGGGGGCTGTGGACCCCCAGCAGGACCAAAAACAAGACTTGTCAAAGGGTGGAGGAGCTGCAAGAGAGCCAACGGCCATCCACACACTTCAGTAGAAGTTGCGATCACTGTCGTACACGGCATTGTAAGGATGCCCATCGGAAACCAGCACCGTTATGTCGCCAATGTTTTCAATGATGAAAAACGCTGAGTTACTCCAGCACTTTGTGCCTATCCCAACTGTTCTTTTTTTTCACTTTAGTCTTCATTGCTTTTACGAATGCACAAATATAACGCAAATATAACATCAAAACATACAACAATGCAGTGAGACGTACAGCAGTGCAGCCGGGGCTTCAGTTTACAATTAATGAACTATTTTCTTATTTAAACATTTTCCAATAAACATAGAAACATAGAAATCAGGTGCAGGAGTAGGCCATTCGGCCCTTCGAGCCTGCACCGCCATTCAATATGATCATGGCTGATCATCCAACTCAGTATCCCGTACCTGCCTTCTCTCAATACCGTCTGATCCTCTTAGCCACAAGGGCCACATCTAACTCCCTCTTAAATATAGCCAATGAACTGGCCTCAGCTACCCTCTGTGGCAGAGAGTTCCAGAGACCCACCACTCTCTGTGTGAAAAAAGTCCTTCTCATCTCGGTCCTAAAGGATTTCCCAAATCACAAATAACTTACAAATCACTTTGGAAATTATTTCCAAATCACAAATAACTTACGTTATTGTTAATAAAATTACAGTGTTGATGTCTATATTTCTGTACCTGATCCATTTTTTCCATTTTCTGTTAAACTCGTCTTTCACTCTTAGAGAATATGTCATTTTCCCCATCACAAATATTTCCTGTACTATGTCTAACCATTGTCTAAGTCTGGGTGTGTCCGCTCCAAGCCAGTTTCTTGTAATGGCCTTTCTGCCAGCTGTGAGTAGGATTTTAACCAAGTACTGATCTTCCTTCAGCACCACTGTATTTATATTAGACATTGCATATTCAACAGCTCCCTGGATGCTGCCGAACCTCCTTGAGTTCCTCCAGCACTTTGTGTTTTGCCGAAGTACATCTCAACCTCCAATTTAAATGAGTGGTTCCATAATCTGAAATGATGCCCCCTAATTCTGAACCCCCCTGCAGGGGAAAACATCTCCTACCTTCTCCCCTACTGAGCCCCATCAGAATCCTATATGTGTCTCAGTGTGTATCTCACATTCGCCTAGAATGCATTGGGTTTTAGCCCACCAACGATGTGGTTGGCAAGATTCAGAGAAGGAAAACTGGAACGAAAACCTCAAACATAAAAAAAACAAAGAGATGGGTTGGGTTTGCATGCAATTTTTCCCAGAATAAGTTGGAGGTCAGATCAAAATGTTTCTGTTGTTCACTGTTCCAAGAAACAGATTCACAAATGCAGTGGAAAGCATAAAAGGGGACAATGTAATAGTGGGGAGAGAGACGGCTGGTTCATGTTTTAAAGTACGAGGGGAGAAACCAGTCCATAAACCAGATTCTCTACCTTTCTATGTTCTCTGGAGATGCTGCCTGACCCACCAAGTTACAAGGGCAGGATCATGAGTTCATATTTCTTGCTGGTAGGTAGGACTAGAATTGCTGGGACATATTGGCTGGTGTGGGCCAGTTGGGCCGATACACACCGTATCACTCTATGACTCGAAGTGATAGGAGCATAATTAGGCCGTTCGGCCCATCAAGTCTACTCCACCATTCAATCATGGCTGATTTATCTCTCCCTCCTCAGGCCATTCTCCTGCCTTCTCCCTATGACCCCTGACACCCGTACTCAAACCCCTGTCCCACGGTACGGGTTCATTCCAAGAGCTCTCCCGAGTTTGCCCTGATTTGAACTCGGAGATTTACAGTAATGACCACTCGTCGGCACTCGGGGCTCTCGTGGACATTTTTCAACAAGTTGAAAAATCTTCACGAGTCTTCCCGTACTTCCCTGCCGTTAGCGAGTCTTCCCGAGTACATGCGGTTCACGTTACAAGCCGCTAAGAGACGTCCCCGAGCTCCGACGTACCCGTTACGTTCATTCTCCGTGCTTAACACGAGTTTGATTTTTATTAAACTCGGGAGAGCTCTTGGAATGAACTCGTACCGTGGGACAGGGCTTTTAATCAAGACTCTCTCAATCTCTGCCTTAAGAATATCCATTGACCTGGCCTCCACAGCCATCTGCTGCAGTGAATTCCACAGATGACTGGATCGAACCTGGATCTCCGGCGATCTGAGGCAGCAACTCTACCGCTGCACCACCGTGCCACCCTTCGTACTGTCCTATTTTCCACGGAGCAGCAAGCATGTTTATTCTCTCCAGTTATCCTGGCTGCCAATTCTGTCACCCGGATGGGGGGTGGGGTGGGGTGGGGGTGTGGGGGGTGAAGGAATTGCTTTAACAGTTTAATACTTAGTGCAAATATTTACAGATGATATAACTCTCCTGGAGTGCGGCCAAGATTGGGACAGCTTGTAAAATTGTAACACCAGCACTCTGGTTGGTCTCGCAGAGAATAATGAAAGGCCAAACTTTTAGGCAGTCTATCTGCAGGCAGACACGGACGATTTTACACTGAATTCAAAAGGTTGGTGGAGGGGGCGTGGTTTGGACTGGGACCCGCATCCGCTGTGGGGAATCTGGCAAAGCCGGAGATACGGATGCCCCTGGGTTTGGTCAGCAAATCAGCAGATTCCACTCCTACAGGAGAAAAAATTTCGAGGGAGAATTCCACTGCCAGGAATCCGTGGGAATGGATCTCGGACAGTGTTCCAGTTTCTCCCACAGTTAATTGGCTACCTCCTAGTAGGTATCTCCCACTCAACAACCTGCAGCCTGGAATTCCTTTGCCTTTCAGCTCATTATTCTGGGTTGAGGAGCTGATGATATCATTTGATGATGATGATGATGATGATGATGATGATGAAGTTCTCTTCCTATTAGACAACAGACAATAGGTGCAGGAGGAGGCCATTCGGCCCATCGAGCCAGTACCGCCATTCAATGTGATCATGGCTGATCATCCCCAATCAGTACCCCGTTCCTGCCTTCTCCCCATATCCCCTGACTCCGCTATTTTTAAGAGCACTATCTAGCTCTCTCTTGAAAGCATCCAGAGAACCTGCCTCCACCACCCTCTGAGGCAGAGAATTCCACAGACTCACCACTCTCTGTGAGAAAAAGTGTTTCCTCGTCTCCGTACTAAATGGCTTACTCCTTATTCTTAAACTGTGGCCCCTGGTTCAGGGCTCCCCCAGCAACGGGAACATGTTTCCTGCCTCTAGTGTGTCCAAACCCTTAACAATCTTTGGACTTAACAGTCTTGGACCGGAGGTTTGCCAATGCTGTTTGAGGCTTATAGCAATGATTTGGGTAAGTGTGTAGAAGGCATGACAAGAGAGTTTGCACTCAAGTGTGCGGGATGTTTCCTGCCTCTAGCGTGTCCAAACCCTTAACAATCTTATACGTTTCAATGAGATCCGCTCTCATCCTTCTAAACTCCAGAGTGTACAAGCCCAGCTGCTCCATTCTCTCAGCATATGACAGTCCCACCATCCCGGGAATTAACCTTGTAAACCTACGCTGCGCTCCCTCATATCCCCTGACCCCGCTTTCTTTTTCTTTTTTTGCCCTAAAAAAGCTTTTGATTTTAATGGTGCAATTCCATGTTTCAATACAATAAGAGAACATCAGTTCCCAGGAATAGGAGGATTCATTCACCATTTTGCAGCCCTTTGGATTTGGCATCTGCTAATATATTTAAGTCCCCCTTGGAAGTGCAGCAGTGATGATATTTTTCGGGGTTTGGCCCGAAACGTTGCCAATTTCCTTCGCTCCATAGATGCTGCTGCACCCGCTGAGTTTCTCCAGCACTTTTGTCTACCTAAGATATATTTGGGCACTGGAGGTCAATATTAAATGGTTACCTCCTTTTTCTATCCAACAGTCCTTAATTAATTGTAGTTGCTTCCAGTGTGTGGCTGCCAGCTTGCTACTTTGCTTCTGCACACTATATCTTAGTCCTGAATGAGGTCAAAAGCATATTGTACAATCATTCTAGTACATTAGATACAGCATGATGTTTAAGAAGGAACTGCAGATGCTGGAAAATCGAAGGTAGACAAAAGTGCTGGGGAAACTCAGCGGGTGCTGCAGCATCTATGGAGCGAAGGAAATAGGCAACGTTTCTGGCCAAAACCCTTCTTCAGACTGATGTAGGTACAGCATGATGTTGTCTATAAGCATGGCAGGCATCAAATACTGACGCCAACCCTGATTTTATCTGCACTTAAACACAAAACACCACGTAAATACATTTTAATCCGGTTAAATCCCCCTTCTGTACAATAAATTGCCAGTTTACAGAGACAAGAGTTAACAGCTCAATGTTCACCGCTGTAGTGAATATTACTAAAAGGCCTGTACAGTAGGCAGGACCAATGGCACAAGTTCAAATCCCGTCATAGTAGCAGGTTAATTGGCCTTTGTAAATTGTCGGGAGTATGTATGAGAGAACCTGGGTGGACTGGGAGTAATGGGGGCCGGAGTAGGATTCATGGGAGGTGGTCTTGGAGGGGAGGGGATGCTCCTCAAACTACGGAGCATGCTGGACAATACAGCTCACCCCCTCCATGACACACTGGACAACCTGAGGAGCACCTTCAGCAACAGACTGGTTCCACCAAGATGCAGCACAGAACGCCACAGGAGATCCTTCTTCCTTGTGGCTATCACACTGTGCAACTCTTCCCCCTTCTGTCGTGGGGTGGGCTGACTCCCCTCCACAATCTTTGCACATCCCGAATCCTTTCCACGCGTCACTATAATGTAATGTTTCACGTATCTTGTGTTCTATGAATGTTGGCAGATCAATTTCCCTCCTGGGATAAATTCTGTCGTAGGAAATGGTGGAAAATGAGTGGTTTAGGGTTTGGGATATTGCAAAGAAGGGCCATCACTGCTGTAGTTCTTTGTGTCTTCATGAAATTCCCTAGCGGCTATGGTGAGATCAAACTCAGATCTTGAGTTGCCCTGGGCAGGTGAATCTCCAACTCAGCAACCTGCAGCGTGGAAATGCCAGCAATCCGTGGGAATGGATCTCGGACAGCGTTCCAGTTTCTCCCACAGTTAATTGGCTACCTCCTAGTAGGTATCTCCCACTCAACAACCTGCAGCCTGGAATTCCTTTGCCTTTCAGCTCATTATTCTGGGTTGAGGAGCTGATGATATCATTTGATGATGTGTTCCATGGCGGTTCTCTTCCGAGTAGGCAGGACTCGTGGCACGAGTTCAAATCCCGCCAGGGTAGCAGGGGAGTTTAAACTCAGTTAATTCAATTAATGTGGTATTACAGCTGCAAACAATAACGGCGACCACAACATTTCATCTGGTTCACTAATTGCTTTCGGGAACAAATTCTGTTTGTAGCTGATCTTCCCCGCAGCAACAGCGGTGCCCCTTGACTTGCCTAACCAACCCCTCCAAACAGCTGAAGAAGGGTGGGACGGCACGGTGGAGACCCAGGTTCGATCCTGACCACGGGTGATGTCTGTACGGAGTTTGTACATTTTCTCCCCGTGACCTGCGTGGGTTTCTTCGAGATCTTTGGTTTCCTCCCACACTCCAAAGAGGCGCAGGCTTGTAGGTTAATTGGCTTGGCATCAATGTAAATTGTCTCTAGTGTGTGTGTAGGATAGTGTTAATGTGCGGGGATCGATGGTTGGTGTGGACATGTTGGGCCGAAGGGCCTGTTTCCACTGTACCTCTAACCTAAACTAAACTAAACTAAGGGTCCCAACCTGAAATGTTGCCCATTCATGTTCTTCAGGGATACTGCCTGACCCGCTGAGTTACTCCAGCAACTTGTGTCTTTATTTTTGAGCCAACAGCTGTAAAGCTGTAAGAACATTAATACCACACATAGTGTAGTGGTGTACAAAGGTATCTCACTATCACTTTCTGAAGGCCAGTTTGCTGTGGACATAACGTTCTGGTCTTGCCGAGCCAACTAATCAAAAACAAATCCTGAGAACTTTAAATGGGACCCTCCTTCGCACTTTTGCTGGGGTCTTATAATTTGCCCTGTGGAACAAGAAATATCGAAATATCTGGAAATAAGGTGGGTTACAGAAGGGGGGGATGTGGAAATTTATTATTTAAACCTCTCTGCAGTGAAGCAATTAGTAGATTCGCTGCCTCCCAGGTCCAGTGATCTTCTTTCAGACCTGATCTCCATGCTGTCTGTGTGGAGTTTGCACGTTATCCCTGTGTCTGTGCACATTTACTCCCGGAGGTCGGTGTGATCTGGTTTCCTCCCAATAATGTGAAGGTTGGTTGGACAATTAGTTTAGTTTAGTTTAGCGATACAGCGCGGAAACAGGCCCTTTGGCCCACCGGGTCCGCGCCGACCAGCGATCCCCGCACATTAACACTATCCCGCACCCGTCAGGGACAATTTTTACATTTATCAAGTCAATTAACCTACAAACCCGTACGTCTTTGGAGTGTGGGAGGAAACTGAAGATCTCGGAGAAAACCCACGTGGTCACGGGGAGAACGTACAAACTCCGTACAGACGGCGCCCGTCGTCGGGATTGAACCTGGGTCTCCGGTGCTGCAAGCGCTGTAAGGCAGCAACTCTACCGCTGCGCCACCGTGCCGACATATGGTTTGGAGGTTTGGGGAGGGAACTCCATTGCTGAGGGGAACAGGGGCCAAAGGGAACAGCCACTACTGGCAAAAATCCATTGAAAAGGATGATCTTCCTGGAGGAAACGAGATGTGAGAGATCGGCCTGTTTACCCAATCCCCAGGGTGCGTTCGCTTTAAGAATGATTCCCCAGTTAAAAATGGCAACACGCAACGAAAAACCAGCCAAGCTTGCCTCAACCAAAAGAATCTCGGAGCTTTGTGTAGCACATTAGCTAATGACAAACAGACTCGATATTGGAGCGGGATATATAGAGACTTATGTTGTGGTTTAGTTATGTCGCGGTGATGGTCGCAAACACTGAACCGGTTCAGGAATCTGATTGTTGTTTCCCAGTTGAAGTAACCTCGAAAAAGTTGGAGAAAATCTAAACAGCTCCAGAGTTGTCAATGAGTTCAATGTGGCTGTTCGCTGTGTCCTCGGCACATTCTGTAGCGGGATCGGGATGTTGTCATCGCGGGAAAGAGGCGTCCCATGGGCCTAGTCAGGATTGTGAGAGTAGTGGGCCTGTCCCACTTGAGCGACTCTTTAGGCGACTGCCAGCGAGTAATTTTAATGGCATTCTACCTACGACACCTGGCCACAACCTATGACAGCAAAGATTGTCGCCACATGTTGAAAAGTTTGTGGCAGTCGCCCAAAAAATCGCCTCAGTGGAACAGGCCCATAAGGCCCAACGCAAATTGGAGGAACAGCACTTCATATTTCACTTGGGCAGCTTACAACCCAGCGGCATGAAAATTGATTTCTCTAACTAAGTAACCCTTGAATCTCCTCTTTCCTTTCTTCTCCCCGCCCTCCCCCCCCCCCCCCACTACCCTCCATCAGTCGTTTTGGCCCGAAACGTTGCCTATTTCCTTCGCTCCATAGATGCTGCTGCACCCGCTGAGTTTCTCCAGCACTTTTGTCTACCAATTTCACTGGCGTTCTGGTGAGTTTCATCGTCTCACTTGTTTTCACCTAGCCCACAGCTATGAATGGCCATTCATTCCCTCTCTCGCCATCCCTCCCCCACCCAAGTCACACCAGCTTACATTCTCAGTGGCTTGCTCCCTTTATCATTGTTACTTTTTTGCCTGTCCTTCATTCATTTGTTCCATAACTATCTATCTCACCTTCTAGGGTTACACAAATAGCTGGAGAAACTCAGCGGGTGCAGCAGCATCTAAGGAGCGAAGGAGATAGGCGACGTTTCAGGTCGAGACCCTTCTTCAGACCTTCTATCTCACCTTCTATATCTCTTGTTTCCCTCTCCCCTGACTCTCAGTCTGAAGGAGGATCTCGACCCGAAACGTCACCTATTCCTTTTCCCCAGAGAAGCTGCCTGTCCCGCTGAGTTACTCCACCTTTTTCTGTCTATCTTCGGTTTAAACCAGCATCTGCAGTTCCTTCATGGACAACAGTGTCCATGAAGGCGACCAAGGCAGGCGACACTTAAGGGCCTGTCCCATTTGAGCGACATTTGCGTGTAATTTACGTGTCATTTACGCGGCACGACGTGCACACGGTGCGTGGTGACATCGGCAGTAACGCACGGTCACCCCAGGAATTTGGGATTTACAAAATCTTCACGCCCAAGTGGAAAAGGCCCTTTAATGTGCTAGACACAGAAGTAGATCGACAAACACGCATCACTATTGCACCACTCTTTTAAATCTCTACTATTCCCTCGATCATGTATCTGTACACTGTGGAAGGCACAATTGTAATCATGTATTGTCTTTCCGCTGACGGGAACAAGTATGAATTTCATTGTTCTATCTGGAACATATGACAATAAAACATTCTTGATCCTTGGATAGCGCGCAACAAAATCTCGGTACACGTGACAATAAACTAAACTGAACGGAAGAACTGGTGGTAGACATAAATGCAGGAGAAACTCAGCGGGTGAGGCAGCATCTATGGAGCGAAGGAAATAGGTGACGTTTCGGGTCGAAACCAATCTTCAGTTCTCTTGACCCTAAACGTCACCCATTCCTTCTCTCCAGAGTTACTCCAGAATTTTGTGTCTACCTGATTTTGGACGATCGGTGCTGGTTCGAAGGGCCGAATGGCCTGCCCCTGCACCTGTTTTCTTTGTTTCTAACAGCAGACTTAATCCTCTTTATTTTGTTGAAGAAGGAACTGCAGATGCTGGAGAATCGAGGGTTACACAAAAATCTGGAGAAACTCAGCGGGTGCAGCAGCATCTAAGGAGCGAAGGAGATGAAGAAGGGTCTGAAGAAGGGTCTCGACCCGAAACGTCGCCTATCTCCTTCGCTCCTTAGATGCTGCTGCACCCGCTGAGTTTCCCCAGCTTTTTGTGTAACCCCCATCCTCTTTATTTTGTTGGCTAACAGGTTTACGACCATAAGTACTTTATCAGAGATTGTAGGAATCTTGGCATCAACTTGCAAACATCGCAATGCAACTCCAAGAGTCTATAAAATAGTGCTGCTTAATGAGCTGTTCAAAGAGGGCGAATCCACACGGGTCAGTGCACCTCAGGGTTAAATGTCGATACGTGCACACTCGTGTATTTGTGAGCCGAACAAATACCAGATTACAACGTGCAAACCTTCCTTCTGCATGCCATGGAAGGGTGAATAAACTGCCTGGGATGTTCTGATCTGCTTTGCAACTGATTCCAACACGGGTGGATGTTACAGGCCTCACTTATGACCATTGTTGCCCCTCAGAAAGGAGATGAGGAGGAATTTCTTCTGTCAGAGGGTGGTGAATCTGTGGGATTCATCGCCACAGACGGTGGCGGAGGGCAGGCCAATGGGTATTTTTAAAGTGGAGATTGACAGATTCTTGATTGGTACGAGCGTCATGTGGAGAAGGCTGGAGAACGGGGTTGAGGGGTAAAGATAGGTCAGCCATGATTGAATGGTGGAGTAGACTTGATGGGCCGAATGGCCTAATTCTGCTCCAATGACTTAAGGATTTATGAATTTCTAATCCACAGCTACAACTTTCACACCACGCTCACTCCCTCTGGAGAACAATGTGGACCACACATTACATGTGTGGCTCCCATCAGTCTAAAGAAGGGTTTCGGCCCGAAACGTCGCCTATCTCCTTCGCTCCTTAGATGCTGCCGCACCCGCTGAGTTTCTCCAGCATTTTGTGTACCCTGAGCCACACATTACATTGTTTGCTGAATCAACATCAAATTGGCAGAGAACCTGCTCTTGATCACATCCTCTGTGGGAGCTTTTCATTGATTTTAGTTTAGAGATACAGCGTGCAAACAGGTCTCTCGAGTCTGTGCCAACCAGCGATCCCCGCACACTAACACTACCCTACAAGCACTAAGGACAATTTATACTTTTACCGAGCCAATTTATGTAAAACCCTGTACGTCTTTGGAGTGCGGGAGGAAACTGGAGCTCCCCGAGAAAACCCGCGCAGATCAATACAAACTCCGTACAGACAGCACCCGGAGGCAGGATCGAACCCGGGTCTCCCTCGTTGTAAGTCAGCAACTCTACCGCTGTGCCACTGCGCCACACTAATACACGAAGGTTGTGAACCAGATAAACAATGAAGGCGTACTAACTTGGCCCGGCCAACCCTGCAACGTCGCCATGACAACGGGCCTTCACAGTCAGGCTAAGATCCCTGCACTTACAACAACTGGGACTTGCAAATGGTGCCAAACCGGCAACTCTGTACACTGAGACTGCTATACACTTGTACTGTATCTGAGATGCTTATCTAAGATGTATCTCTAAGTGCTTATGTACTTGTACTGAACTGTGTACAAAAATGAATTTCACTGTACCTGGATACACATGACAAATAAAGCCCCATACCATAGCGTAATATAAAAAGCACGCCTGAGGTTGATGATACAGTGTGTTGAAGTTCTCTGAACCGTTATTACTCTTTACCACTGTACTGTTGTAGGCTCCAGTGTTTAACAAGTCGATCCATCTACACCAACAGTGAATAAGCAGCCTGGTATTTTCACCGAGGTCTGCTCACCACTGAAGTGTCGGCAAAGCACTCCCCCATAGTCAGTGGACGGCAGTAACTAATTAGTACTTTGAACCAATACCGAAAGGAATTTAGCTGTTCCACCAATTTACTTGGGGGTCAAGTCCCTCTGCAATGAACTGTGACCCATTATAGAGTCTGCTTTCTCTACGACTGTTCCCTGGGGCTGGCTGCATGTTCAGGGCGAGGAGAAACAGAGTGCAAGGAACGCTGTGTAACTGAGGTGGGACACTTCTGTGCGGGGTGGGTGTATTTGCATTGAGGAATGCGTGGCCGTAAAGAGCCACACTTCGCGCTGTGGACTTTCAGCGGCAAGTTGTGTTGTGGGAATGAAGGAGCAAGATCAACACAAGAGGGTGAGGGGGGGCAGAGCAGCAGGTTGATGAAGGTTGGAACAAGCAACTGTGGAGACGAACGCAGTCGCTGCCTCAACAAGGCTGGCAGCATCATCAAGGACCCACACCATCCTGGCCACACACTCATCTCCACGCTACCTTCAGGAGCCTGAAGACTGCAACGTCCAGGTTCAGGAATAGCTACTTCCCCACAGCCATCAGGCTATTAAACTTGGCTCGGACAAAACGCTGAACATTAATAGCCCATTATCTGTGTATTTGCACTTTATCAGTTTATTTATTCATGTGTGTGTATGTATTTATATAATGGTATATGGACACACTGATCTGTTTTGTAGTCAATGCCTACTATGTTCTGTTGTGCTGAAGCAAAGCAAGAATTTCATTGTCCTATCAGGGACACATGACAATAAACTCTCTTGAATCTTGACCGATAAATACCTGAATTGGTATTCTATATATTTCAATATGAATAAGTCATATTGCTTTTACAAGCTCAATATGGGTGATTGATGGTCAGCATAGACTTGGTGGGCCGAAGGGCCTGTTTCCATGCTGTATCTCTAAGCTAAAAGATCCCTTTGCAATGCCCTTCACATCTATCGTTAACCATTTGTGATGATATTGGCGTTCTTGTTTAGTTTAGAGATACAGCGCGGAAACAGGCCCTTCGGCCCACCGAATCCGCACCAACCAGCAATCCCCACACATTAACACTACCCTACACACACTAGGGACAATCTTCTTTAAATTGACACCAAACCAATTAACCTACAAACCTGTACGTTTTTGGAGTGGGGGAGGAAACCGGAGATCCCGGAGTAAACCCACGCAGGTCACGGGGAGAACGTACAAACTCCACACAGATAAGCACCCGTAGTCGGGATCGAACCTGGGTCTCCGGCCATGTAAGGCTGTAGCTATAACGCTGCACCACCGTGCCTCCCCAATGGCATAGGGCTGCAAAGTGGTGCTGGGCTAGAGCCACTGCCTCACGATACCAGAGACCCAATGTCCATCCAGATCTGTTAGAAGATGGACAGTGAAGCATGGCAGCTTTTTCCATAAATCCACCACCCTCTGTATGAAAAAGTTACCCCTCAGATTCCTATTAAATCTGTTCCCCTTCACCTTAAACCTATGTCCTCTGTTCCATGATTCCCCTGCTCTGGGCAGGAGACTCTGTGCATCTGCAGCATCAATTCCTCTCATGATTTTATACACCTCTATGAGATCACTCCTCATCCTGAAGGTGTAAGGATATCGTTCCATACAGTTCAAGGAAAGGTTCCCTGTCACAACGTCACCCATCCTTTTTCTCCAAGAAATGCTGCCTGACCCGCTGAGTTACTCCTGCGCTTTGTATCTATCCTCGTCCACATGTGGATTTATCAACCTGTGTAACGATCCAGATCCATTCATGTCGCAGAGTTATGCCCCTGTCCCACTTAGGAAACCTGAACGGAAACCTCTGGAGACTTTGCGCCCCACCCAAGGTTTCCGTGCGGTTCCCGGAGGTTTTTGTCAGTCTCCCTAATGGTTGAAAGTGGTTTCTGTTTCAAAAATCGGTAATTTTTTAGTTGAAGCCGGTTGCGATGCTAGTTGAAGGTGGTTGCCGGAGGACAAAAACCTCCGGGAACCGCACGGAAACTTTGGGTGGGGCGCAAAGTCTCCAGAGGTTTCCGTTCAGGTTTTCTAAGTGGGACAGGGGCATTAAGTTTGACGTAGAGCCTGAGGGCAAGGACCTCTGAAACTAATCATCGTATCAGCTATGGCATTTTGTAATTGTAGATAATTGTAAAGCATAGTGTGTTATTCAATACTTGCCTGCCAGTCAATGAATTACCAGTCATAAAGTTGTTATGAAACTTTTCCTTTCATGGGAATTAATTTTGCATTTACGGTATTTTAATGGAGTTACCATTTGATTTGCTGTAGATGCAACATACAGAAACCTTTGTGAACTGTGAGTAACACTGATGCATAGGTTTACTCGAAGCTCGGGAGTTTAAAGTTTGCTGCTGAAGTTGTAAGCCCAGAATCCACACTGAAAATTCAGGGGAGTGAATTATCAGTATGATGTTTCAAAGCTTAGTATTGTCTGCTCTCTCAGGTGGATGGAAATTCCATGCTGTTATTTTGAACAAAAGCCCTGGGATTTCCCCTTGTGCCCTTGACCCCAACATTTGTCCTTCAAATGAGTTTCTGAAAATGACTGTCCGGTCAATTTCCAAAGCATGTGTTTAGTTTGGAGATACAGCGCGGAAACAGGCCCTTCGGCCCACCGAGTCCGTGCCAACCACACACTAACACTATCCTACACACACTGGGAACAATTTACAATTTTACCAAAGCCAATTAACCTACAAACCTGCACGTCTTTGGATTGCGGGAGGAAACTGGAGCACGGGGAGAACGTACAAACTCCGTACAGACAGTACCCGAGGCCAGGATCGAACTTGAGTCTGTAAAGGCAGCAACTCTGCCGCTGCACCACCGTGCCACCCCTTGGCTCTTGTTAACGCTCTCGCTCTGAAGAGGACCTCACTGCCGCCATTCGAGTTGCACTTTATGGTTGGTTTGTCCAATGGATCAGGTGGAGGTGCAGCATTTTCCTGCAGCTTTCCAGCAGTTACACAGGGAAACCAGAGCCCCAGCAAAAATCCTGGCACACACTGGTGACATGCCAAATCTCTTTGCAGTCAATAAAAGATTTTTGACATGTCATCACTTGGGAAACACCAATACCATTTTTTTTGTTCTACTGATAGATTTAATGGAGGAAAATAGTCTATCGCTGCCATATTACAATCATTCCAAATATTTGCAACTCACACTGGGATGATCTTTTAAAAATTTGATGTCCAGTAGGCTCAAGGTTGGCTGTGATCTACTGGGGAGTGTTTACTGTGGAGACTCAGCTTTGTCTTCGACTGTTCCTTACATTCTGCATCTTTATATCTATTCTAAACTGAAAATACTTGAGGACCTTCACTTGGAATTTGTTGAACTGCATTCAACTGGGTTTCTTTAGAAAATGTCCAAAAGATAATCAGCAGGAAATAAACAATTATATATTAATTTTATATATAATATTCATATATATATATTGCTTAAAAACTTGCATGATATTCACCCTTTCCTAATTTGGTGCATTTCAAAGACAAAGAATGTAGAACATAGAATATAGAACAGTACAGGACCAGATCTATTGGTCCATAAAGTGTGTGCCGAACATGATGCCTAGCTAAACTAATCTCCTCAGCATGCACGTGATCTATATCCCTCCATTCCCTGCACATCGCTATAGAATATAGACAATAGGTGCAGGAGTAGGCCATTCGGCCCTTCGAGCCAGCACCGTCATTCAATGTGATCTTGGCTGATCACCCCCAGCCTTCTCCCCATATCCCCTGACTCCGCTATCTTTAACAGCCCGATCCAACTCTCTCTTGAAAGTATCCAGAGAACCGGCCTCCACCGCCCTCTGAGGCAGAGAATTTCACAGACACAGTGTTTGTGTTTATACAACAGCCTCTTCAGTGCTTCTATTGTATCTGCCTCTACCACCACCCCTGGCAACGAGGTCCTGGCACCCACCACTCTCCATGTAAAACACTAGTTCTGCATAATAGACACAAAATTCTGGAGTAACTCAGCAAGTCAGGCAGCATCTCTGGAGCAAAGGACGATTCAGGTCGAGACCCTTCTTCAGAGTTGTTCCGTACATCTCCTTTAAACAGTGGCCCCTTGTTCCTTAACTTCACCCCTCTCACCTTACAAGCAATGTAAAGATCATTAATTTGCAAATAATTTTATCTGACTGATCCTAAATTCTCAGCATTGTCTCCTTAATGCCCACAGCTCATGAAATAATCCTGCACCATCCCTTTATTTGTTTGCGCTGGTTCCATCTCCGAATTCCTCCCTGATTTTCTCCAGGCATCAACTGATAGTGAGGGACATCTTCCGGAACAGCAAGACTGATAAAACACTCTTGGTCATTCTGCATCTATACGTTGGCCATTCTGCCCTTCAATCCGGTCTGTCATTCACTGAGATCAGGACTGGTCTGGTTCTATGTTTCACGATATTCGTGAGAAACACTTTAAGTGAGCGGGGCATCAGATTAGACAATAGACAATAGGTGCAGGAGGAGGCCATTTGGCCCTTCGAGCCAGCACCGCCATTCAATGTGATCATGGCTGATCATCCCTAATCAGAACCCCATTCCTGCCTTCTCCCCATATCCCCTGACTCTGCTATTTTTAAGAGCCCTCTCTAGCTCTCTCTTGAAAGCATGTGAAGAGGCACATGGATTAGGGCAAAAAAACTAAAAGTCATTTCTTTCAAGAGCCCAGAAAAGAACAGCTGGACATTCAATGAACTCATTTTGACACCCCATCTAAACCAGATGTTCACCTGTTTATTTTATGTGGGTTCATGCCTTCACTAGAACTATAAACTTTGGAATGTAATGTAAATTCACTGATCCACTAATATCACTGACAGTAATTCCTCCAATTGTCCCCTTCAGGCAGCTGATGTTCAGGTACATTTCCTGCCACTTGATTGACCTCACTGAGCCAGGTCAATGGATGTTTTTTAAGGTGGAGATTGATAAAATTCTTGATTGGCACGGGTGTTCGGGGTAATAGGGAGAAGGCAGGAGAATGGGGTTGAGGGAAAGATAGATCAGCCATGTGTTTGTGTCTCAACTGGGCTGTTGGAGGTCATCAGGCTAAAGAGTGGTCCTTTAGGACAATGAAGATACACACAAAATGCTGGAGTAACTCAGCGGGACCGGCAGCATCTCTGGAGAGAAGGAATGGGTGACGTTTCGGGTCGTGACCCTTCTTCAGACTGGTTAGGGATAAGGGAAACGAGAGATATAGACGGTGATGTAGAGAGATAAAGAACAATGATGAAAGATATGCAAAAAAAGTAACGGTGATAAAGGAAACAGGCCGTTGTTAGCTGTTTGTTGGGTGAGAACGAGAAACTGGTGCAACTTGGGTGGAGGAGGGATAGAGAGAGACTTGAAGTGAGAGAAATTAATATTCTTACCGCTGGGCTGTAAGCTGCCCAAGGGAAATATGAGATGCTGTTCCTCCAATTTGCGCTTAGCCTCACTGACAATGGAGGAGACCGAGGACAGAAAGGTCAGTGTGGGAATGGGAAGGGGAATTAAAGTGTTTGGTAACCGGGAGATCAGGTAAGTTCAGACAGAACATTGGATATTGCAGGTACACAAAATGCTGGAGAAACTCAGCGGGTGCAGCAGCATCTATGGAGCGAAGGAGATAGGCAACGTTTTGGGCCGAAACCCTTCTTCAGACTGATGGGGGGGGGTTGGGGGAGGCGGGGGGAAGAAAGGAAAAAGGAGGAGGAGCCCGAGGGCTGAGGGAGAGGTAGGAAGGGGAGGAGACAGCAAGGGTTAACAGAATTGAGAGAATTAAAATGGTCATGCCAAGAGGATGCAGACTCCCCAAGCGGAATTTGAGGTGCTGTTCCTCCAACTTGCGGTGTTGCTCACTCTGGCCGTGGAGGAGGCCCAGGACAGAGAGGTCGGATATGGAATGGGAGGGGGAGTTGAAGTGCTGAGCCACCGGGAGGTCGGGTTGGTTATTGCGGACCGAGTGGAGGCGTTCGGCCAACAATCGGCAAGCCTCCGCTTGGTCTCACCGATATAGATCAGTTGACATCTAGAGCAGCGGATGCAATAGATGAGACAGAGAGGTCGGATACGGAATGGGAGGGGGAGTTGAAGTGCTGAGCCACCGGGAGGTCGGGTTGGTTATTGCGGACCGAGCATTGGATATTGAATGTCTCCCTGTTCCTGTAGCTTGATGGCGGTGAATGTTCAGACTCACTCACGAGGAATGGGCCTTTGGAAAAAGCTAAGATTCATTAGTTCATATGTTCAAGGAGCAGAATTAGATGGGACATCACGGTTGTAAAGGATGTGGCTGTTTCTGCACTGTGCGACTCTGGCACTAAGTTAATGAGCCCACTGTAACTGTGTGTTATCATCAAATGATTCAACCATTCATTCAATGATGCTTTGACACATGCACCGAGGTGCAGTGAAATGCTTTGTTTTTGCATACAGCCCGGCAAAACCACACAGCAGACCTCACGTGGATGAATTAATGAGTAAGTTTATAACCATATAACCATATAACAATTACAGCATGGAAACAGGCCTTCTCGGCCCTTCCAGTCCGTGCCGACCATTTATTTTCCCCTAGTCCCATCTACCTGCACTCAGACCATACCCCTCCATTCCCTTCCCGTCCATATACCTATCCACTTTACTTTTAAATGTTAAAATCAATCCTGCCTCCACCACTTCTGCTGGAAGATCATTCCACACAGCCACCACTCTCTGAGTAAAGAAGTCCCCCCTCATGTTACCCCTAAACTTCAGTCCCTTAATTCTCATGTCATGCCCTCTTGTTTGAATCTTCCCTGCCCTCAATGGGAAAAGCTTATCCACGTCAACTCTGTCTATCCCTTTCATCATTTTAAAGACCTCAATCAAGTCCCCCCTTAACCTTCTGTGCTCCAAAGAATAAAGACCTAACTTGTTCAACCTTTCTCTGTAACTTAGTTGCTGGAACCCAGGCAACATTCTAGTAAATCTCTTCTAAATATGCCAAGTATTCACATACAAGGTATTTGCCTTGGTGCTCCGCCCGCAAGTGGCAACATGACATACAGTGACAGTTAAGAATGATACATAAAACATTAAACATTAATCATAAAACATTATTGATTAAACATGTGAATTAAATAAAATACCAGAGCAAAAGGAGGCTACAGATTTTTGGTTATTGAGTAGAGCTCCTACTCGTGGAAAAAAAGCTGTTTTTATGAGAGGGGATCTTAGAGAAACATATACAATGATAAAAGGACTGGACAAGCTAGATGCAGGAAAAATGTACCCAATGTTGGGCGAGTCCAGAACCAGGGGCCACAGTCTTAGAATAAAGGGGAGGCCATTTAAGACAGAGGTGAGAAAAAACTTTTTCACCCAGAGAGTTGTGAATTTGTGGAATTCCCTGCCACAGAGGGCAGTGGAGGCCTAGTCACTGGATGGATTTAAGAGATAGTTAGATAAAGCTCTAGGGGCTAGTGGAGTCAAGGGATATGGGGAGAAGGCAGGCACGGGTTATTGATTGGGGACAATCAGCCATGATCACAATAAATGGCAGTGCTGGCTCAAATGACCTCCTCCTGCACCTATTTTCTATGTTTCTACGTGTCTATGAGTTGAGTTGAGGTAGAGCTGCTGCCTTACAGCGCCAGAAACCCAGGTTCGACCCTAACTATGGGTGCTTGTCTGTATGGAGTTCCTATGTTTCTATGTCTGACTGTGGCAGCTTTGACAGTCCGGAGTCGCCTTCCAGAGGGAAGTGATTCAAAGAAGGATTCAAAGAGCACTCCACATGGGCAGTACACAAGCATTGTCATGTTTCCGGCACCGAGAAAGTTACAAAAAGATAATCGAACAGTCGTATCTTCTGCCTGCCTCTGCACATGGCTACAGGCGACCCCCCATCCAGTACCCCTTTGATCTCGGCGACCCCCTTGCCGGGTCCCCCCCCCCCCTCGCTCTCGCTAGTCCACCGTGCCCTCAACATCAAAGACGGCGAACCTGTAACAGTGTAGGAAGGAACTGCAGGTCCTCAGCGTGTGTTCTTTGTTTGATCTGCGCATCTTGTGAGCATCCGTGAGCCCATCTTATGAGCAGCTGCAGCGGGTTTTTTGGCCACATCTGCTCTCTGTCTCCCTCCATAGTTATGACACCCAGTCGCTTTTGGTTGGGTGATCTATGGTGCTTACTGAGCTGAGCAAAACCCTGTTGCCAGGAATCAACTCACACAGTCTGTGTCTTTGCAATCTGTCAATGCTTCGGGGGGGGGGGGGGGGGAGAGAAAGAGGTTCCCATTCCTGATCACTTCCGCTCACAACCCCAGCTGTCGGGACTCAGGCCAGAGAGAATTGAGCCAGCAAAGCAAGTTCACCCAAAGACAATGGACAACAATAGACAATAGACAATAGGTGCAGGAGTGGGCCATTCGGCCCTTCGAGCCAGCACCGCCATTCAATGTGATCATGGCTGATCATCCCCAATCAGTACCCCGTTCCTGCCTTCTCCCCATATCCCCTGACTCCACTATCTTTAAGAGCCCTATCTAGCTCTCTCTTGAAAGCATCCAGAGAACCGGCCTCGACCGCCCTCTGAGGCAGAGAATTGCACAGACACACAACTCTCTGTGAGAAAAAGGGTTTCCTCGTCTCCGTTCTAAATGGCTAACCCCCTATACTTAAAGGCCAAGTCAATGAAAACTTTTAAAGCGGAGATTGACACATTCTTGATTAGTATGGGTGTCAGGAGTTATGGGGAGAAGGCAGGAGAATGGGGTTGCTGAGGAGATTAGTTTAACTTGGCCTCATGTTCAGCACAGACATTGTGGGCCGAAGGGCCTGTTCCTGGTGCTGGCTGGTCTATGTTCAACCAGGGGTAGTGCATAACAAGTCAGACAAATCTCTGGAAAAATTAACTAATTCATATTTCAGGATGAAGACCTGAAACATGAGCTTGTTTTTGAGCAAAAATAGTCTTTGTTACGAAACTCCTAATCTTCCTCTAATGGAATTGTCTGATTTTTTTTAGGAGCAAGATATGAGATGAAGCCATTTGAATTTGGATTTAATTCATTAAACAGCTCTCCAGAAATTTTGGGAGGAAGTTGTGGTCAGAAAATGAGGTGCATGGACATTTTGTATAAAAGTGATATGGGTGGCACACTCCCAGGTTCAATTCAGTCCGTACAGACTTTGTATGTTCTCCCTGTGACCACATGGGTTTTCTCCAGGTGATTTTTTTTAGATAGAGGGTCATACAGCGTGAAAACAGGGTCTTTCAGCCCAACTTGTTAACCACCGACCAACATGCCCAATCCACACTAAACACATCAGGCTATTTTTAAGAGCCCTATCTAGCTCTCTCTTGAAAGCATCCAGAGAACCGGCCTCCACCGCCCTCTGAGGCAGAGAATTCCACACTCACCACTCTCTGTGAGGAAAAAGTGTTTCCTCGTCTCCGTTCTAAATGGCTTACACCTTATTCTTAAACTGTGGCCCCTGGTTCTGGACTCCCCCAACATCGGGAACATGTTTCCTGCCGCTAGTGTGTCCAAGACTAGTGTGTGTAAAGGCAACGTTTGTCTTTAAACGATTCTTAGCCTGAACAGGGCACGGTGGCGTGGCTAGTAGAGCTGCTGCCTCACGGCGCCAGAGACCCGGCTGCGGTCCTGACCTTGGGTGCTGTCTATGCAGAGTTTGCACGTTCTCCCCTGCAGGTTTCCTCCGGGGTGCTCCGGCTACCTCGCACATCCCAACGGCGTGCGTGTTTGAAGGTAAATCAGCCCTCTGGAAGTTGCCCATTAGTGTGCAGGGAGCGGGCGCCAAAGTTGGGGTAACAAAGAGCCAGGGTGGACAGGTGATCGCGCAGGAGGGCCTGTTTCCAAGCTGTATCTCTAAACTAAAGAGGACCATGTGATTTATGAACATGCCAAGGATGCATCGTGTACAGTGCAGGGAATGGTGACATGTGAGGAGTTTACAGAACTGGCATCTAAAGACTTGAGCACGTTAAATAAAGGCAGCAGCTGGAGTAGAAATGCAAGGAGTGAAATTAATTCCAAACGAAGAACCTTTTTTTAAAAAAAAAAAATTATTAGAAGCAAATGTACAAAATTAAAACCAACGGCATATAAAATAATAGTTATTGTACAGCTTCAATTTTAACTTTTAGCTATAGTGAGAGGAAAAGGAAGGAGAAAGAGCAAGAGAGAGAAAAAGTGAAGGTAGACAAAAATGCTGGCGAAACTCAGCGGGTGCAGCAGCATCTATGGAGCGAAGGAGATAGGCAACGTTTCGGGCCGAGACCCTTCTTCAGTGAGATGAGCAAAGCCCCTAGACTACCAAAGTGGTGTAGCCAAAGAGTGAATAAATGAAAGAACGTAGAGAGGAATAGAAGAAATAAGAAAAATTAAAGGGCAAAGAGAGAACGAAGGCCTCACATCCCTCCCCGCCCACCTCACCCAAGCCGTATTTAGATTTAAATCCAAAGTTGTGTTGTACCATGCTATCCTTGTAACAAATCGATGGATGGTGTCCATGTCTTGGAAAAATGATCTGTTTTTTCTGCCAGGACAAGTGTAATATTTTCAAGATGTAGAGTCTCGGACATGTTTATAATCCACATCTTAAAGGTAGGGCAGATGTATTTCCAAAATTTGAGTACTAATTGTATTATTAACGGGAGCAGCAAAGGCTTTGGACTGTCAGAAAATCCTCATTGATTCACCAAGGGAGGGGAATCTTCCATTCTTGCTGAATGCCCTGTGTACAACTCCAAACTTCCACCATTACTGCTGGTTGCAAAAGAAACTGCAGACAGTGGAATCTGGAGCAAAAAAGCAAACTGCTGGAGGAACACTGTGCAAGAGACCCGGGTTCGATCCTGATTAAGGGCCCTGTCTTGAAAGTACAGAGTTTGTACGTTCTCCCTGTGACCGCGTGGGTTTCCTCCAGGTGCTCAGGTTTTCTCAGTGGAGTTGCTGCCTCACAGTGCCAGCGAACCAAGTTCAATCCTGACTAAAGGTGCTGTCTGTGTGGAGTTTGTACGTTCCGCCGTGACCACGTGGGTTTTCTCCAGGCGCTCCGGCTTCCTCCCACACTCCAGGCTTGTACGTTTAAGGGTGATCAAATGGTTTCTGTAAAAATTGGCTCTAGTGTGTGGGATAGAATTGGTGCACGGATGATCGCTGGTCGGCACGGACTCGGTGCAGCTGAAAGACCTGTTTCCATGCTGTGTCTATAAACTAATATAAACAAAATAAAAAAACTCACCTTTGGAGGATATCCTGGCATGGGATTTGATATCCTCCAGCAAGCAGAGAGGGCCAAAGAACAGCACCCCCGAGGATGCTTCGCCCCTCAATAGATACAGGAGCGACTATGCACTTATGAGTGCAGCTCGGCAGTGTTAGTTAACCCCCTCTCGCTGTTCAGTGAAACGTCACTGGGCTCGTGCAAGGAAAACCGCAGACGCAGAAAATCCGAGACAAAAACAGGAAATGCTGAAGAAGGAAGGGTCTTGACCCGAAATGTCACCCATTCCTTCTATCCTGAGATGCTGCCTATCCCACTGAGTTACTGCAGCATTTTTTTTAAAGTTTAGTTTTAGTGTGGAGATACAGCGCGGAAACAGGCCCTTCGGCCCACCCAGTCCGTACCGACCAGCGATCCCCGCACATTAACACTATCCTACACACACTAGGGACAATTTACATTTATACCAAGCCAATGAACTTACAAACCTGTATGTCTTTGGAGTGTGGGAGAAAATGGAAAATATCTGAGAAAGCCCACGTGGAGAACGTGCAAACTCCGTACAGTGAGCACCCATTGTCGGGATCGAACCTGGGTCTCTGGCACTGTAAGCACTTTAAATAAAGCCCCTGTCCCACTTAAGAGACCAAAACAGCAACCTCTGGTGACCTTGCCCGACACCCAAAAAAAAATCAAGGTCGAGGTGACCTGCAACCTCCTACCACCTCCCACGCGTATGTTGAAAACCTTCCTCCACTATGAAGAAAACCGGCTTTGACCTGCGACTAAAAAATTGTCGATTTTTAAAACGCCAACCTATTTTTAGTCGGGGCCGGTTTTAATCACGATGAAAAAGTAGCAGCAACCTAGATGAAGCCTCGACCACGCGGAAACCACTTTCGACCATTAGGGAGAGTGACCAAAACCTCCGGTGACCTCATGGAAACCTTAGGTGGCGGGTAAGGTCACCAGAGGTTGCTGTTTAGGTCTCCTAAGTGGGACAGGGGTTTAAGGTAGCCACTACCATTGCGCCACTGTGTCACCTTGTGTCTTTCTTAGGTCAGGAACGTCGTAGGGAAGAGAAATGGGGTCGTTGTTTTGGGTCAAGGATTGTAAAAGTGAGAAGAGAAGCTTGTGTTAAAGTTGCAGAGAGCGGGAGGTGGAGGATTAATTTGAAGACAGTCTATCTGAACCCTCCACCTCTGGTGAGCTGCTGAGCGATTCCACCATTGTCTGTTTTTGTTTCACTTGGCAGCAAGTTGGTACTTCTCATTCCTGCCCAGGCATCCCAGCTCGGATGTTATAGAATCAAGTCATCGTCATACTTCGTGGAAACAGGCCCTTCAGCTCAACTTGCCCACACTGACCAACATGTCCCAACTACACTAGTCCCACCTGCCCGCGTTTGGCCCATATCCCTCTAAACCTGTCCTATCCATGTACTTCTCCAAATTTGTTTTAAACATTGTGATAGTAGAATAGAATAGAATAGAATGCCTTTTATTGTCATTCAAACAGACAAGGTTTGAACAAAATTTCATTCCTACAGTCATGACATTACAAAAAAAAACCAAGACACACACTTAACACAATTTGCACAAACATCCATCACAGTGAATCTCCAACACGTCCTCACTGTGATGGAAGACGAAAGTCTTATCTCTGCCCTTCGTTCTTCTCCCGTGGTCCAGCAGTCCAACTACAACGTCGAGGCGACTGGGGCTCCCGGTGTTAAAGCCCCCGGCGGGCGATGGTAAGTCCTGCGGCCGTTAAGCCGTGCCGGGCGATGTTAGGCCCCGCTCCGAGTCATTTAAACTCCGCGATTCCTGCCTCAACAACCTCCTCTGCCAGTTTGTATCTTCTACCCACCAACCTTTGTGTAAAAAAAGTTGCCCCTCAGATTCCTAATAAACCTTTTCCCCCTGACCTTAAACCCATGTCCTCTGGTCCTTGATTCCCCCACTCTGGGTAAAAGACCTTGTGCATTTAGCCTATCTTTTCTTCTTGATCTTATTCACCTCTATAAGATGACCTCTCATCCTCCTGCACTCCAAGAAATAGAATCCTAGCTGCTCAAACTCTCGCTGTAACTCAGGCCCTCGAGTCCTGGCAACATCCTCGTAAATTTGTGCTCAGGGACGGGACAAGCAACTCAAAACTCCGATATAATTCGGAATGGTAGAACACAGAACAGTACAGCGCAGGGCTGGGCCCTTCATCCCATAATGTATGTGTTCAAATTGATGCCAAGTTAAACTGATCTCATCTGGCAGGACACGATGAGAGCCGAACGGCCTGTTTCCGCGCTGTATCCCCAAACTACCTTCTCCGAGGAGATAGGCACAAAATGCTGGGGTAACTCAGCGGGGCAGGCAGCATCCCTGGAGAGAAGGAATGGGTGATGTTTCAGGTCAAGTCTTCGGGTTGCAAGTTCTCATCCCAGTTCAGTTTCTATCCCAACATGGCAGACTTCTAAACTGAACTAATCTAGACTCCTCACACATTGCATGTTGCTGGAGAGGGGAATCGGAGCTACCTTTATGGCTATCTTTTCGTTTGCCTTGCACGGTCCTTATGTGTTCAAACACTTCCAAATAAATTATTTTCACGGCACCTCTTCTGACCTTGGGAGGCTCCAATGCTCTTCGAGCTAATGAACGATTCCTTGAAGCGAGGTTGTTTTAGGTAGTTCTGCCCCAGCTAGATTAACATCGACTGCTTAATCAGAAGAAAGACAATAGGAGTCACCTAAAGGACAGCAATCTGTCTCTGGTAGCAAACAACTTATTTTAAAAACATAAAGAAAATAAAGTTTTTGCACACACTGTGCGAATCACTTCATACGGGGTGGGGCAGTGCACAGACAGAAAAAACTGCCTATTGCACCGTTAGCAAAGTGCATTTCTTCTGTAAAACTGCCTGTCTCTTTACAGATAAAATTAACTAATACATCTTCTCCCAGTTAACAAGGAAATGCAGATGCTGGTTTACAAAGAAAGACACAAAATGCTGGAGTAACTTAGTGGGTCAGGCAGCATCTCTGGAGAAGGTGGACACAAAATTCTGGAGTAACTCAGCGGGACAGGCAGCATCTCTGGAGAGAAGGAATGGGTGACGTTTCGGATCGAGACCCTTCTTCAGACTGGAGACAATTGATAGGTGACATTGAATCTCTGGAGAACATTGCTAGGTGACATTTTCGGGTCGGTACCCTTCTGAGTCGTTTATTTCATTGTCAAGTGTACCGAGGTACAGTGAAAAGCGTTTGTTGCGTGCTATCCGGTCAGTGGAGGGACAATACATGATTACAATCGAGCCGTCCACAGTGTACAGATACATGATAAGGGAATAATGTTTAGTGCAAGGTAATGCCAGTAAAGTCCGATCAAAGATAGCCCGAGGGTCACTAAAGAGGTAGATAGTAGTTCAGGACTGCACTCTAGTGGTAGGATGGTTCAGTTGCCTGATAACAGCTGGGAAGAAACTGTCCCTGAATCTGGAGGCGTGCGTTTTCACACCTTTTGCCTGATGGGAAAGGGGAGAAGAGGGAGTGGCCGGGGGTGCAGTGGCTATACATAGGATCAGTAATTTATGTTTCGTCAAGCAAAGTTCCCCATCCTGACAAAAGTAGAAAATAAAAGCTACAGTAACTCAGCGGGTCAGGCAGCATCTCTGGAGAGAAGGAATGGGTGACGCTTCAGGTCGAGGCCCTTCTTCAGACTATTTTGGGGGTGGGGGAAGGGGGGGAGTGGTTGAACAATATTTATTTTGTTTCATTTACTGAACTGTTTTTACTGTGTATTTATTATCTATTGAGCACTGGTTTTTCATTGTTCCGTTTTGGTACATATGACAATAAAACACTCTCGACTCTTGGCCTCACATTGGCCATTGAACCTTCCAGCAGTACAAGATAACATTCAGTTCCAGCTCTGGAGGAGAGTTGATTCACCCTGCTCAGAAAGCAAAAGGTTTCCACTCTGAGTACATGGTCAATTTGCTTTCAAAAGTTAGTTTTAACTTTTTCCAGTCCCCAGCCTTCCCTCCACTTCCCCCACCGCTCATCCTGATTAAATGGAGACCGTAACAACTCGCAATTCTGTCAGACGTGGCTGCTTATTCTGAATGGAGAGTTGCCATTGTGAACTGACCCAGGTCACAATGTTGCGGGGCAGAGTGGTGCAGCGGTAGAGTTGCTGCCTCACCGCCAGAGACCCGGGTTCGACCCTGACTCCGGGTGCAGTCAGGCAAATGCCTCCGCTGTCACGCTGTGAAAACAGAGAGGATGAGACGGTCTCGACCCGAAACATCGCCTATCTCCTTCGCTCCTTAGATACTGCTGCACCCGCTGAGTTTCTCCAGCTTTTTGTGTAACCGATGATGAGACAGTTACTTCCCACAGGCCACCAGGACTGTAAACTCTTATCTCACCAGGACTAATTTACTGTTGTGTTGTGTCTTTTGAAAAAAATTTTTTTTCTAAAATGTAAATACTGGTTCTGTTCTATTCTGCTCTGTTGACTGCTATTTTTGCACAATCCGCAGACGTTGCCACTTTCATTTCACTTCTCATCTTGAATGTGTGTGTGACAAATAAGTTTGACTTGGCCTAACTTGACTTCAGTCTGTACGGAGCTTGTACCTTCTCCCCGTTACCTGGTGTGGGTTTTCTTCGAGATCTTCGGTTAGCTCCCACGCTCCAAAGACGTACAGGTTTATAGGTTATAAAAAATTGGTTTAAGACAATTGTAAATTGTCCCTAGTGTGTGTAGATAGTGTAATGCCCCTGTCCCACTTAGGAAACCTGAACGGAAACCTCTGGAGACTTTGCGCCCCACCCAAGGTTTCCGTGCGGTTCCCGGAGGTTTTTGTCCTCCGGCAACCACCTTCAACTAGCATCGCAACCGGCTTTGACTAAAAAATTACCGATTTTTAAAACGGAAACCACTTTCGACCATTAGGGAGACTGACAAAAACCTTCAGGAACCACACGGAAACCTTGGGTGGGGCGCAAAGTCTCCAGGGGTTTCCATTCAGGTTTCCTAAGTGGGACAGGGGCATTACTGTACAGGGTGATCACTGGTCGGCGCAGACTCGGTGGGCAAGGGGGCCTATTTCCCCACTGTATCTCTACAGTAATAAAAGTAAAAAAAGATACTCGTTGGAGACTGATGCTGATGACTGCATGGGTTCAATCCTGACTATGGGTGTCTGTCTGCATGGAGTTTGTACGTTCTCCCCTTCACTTGCATGGGTTTTCTCCAGGATGTTCTAGTTTCCTCCCACATTCTAAAGAAGTACAGGATTGTAAGTTAATTGGCTTGGTTTCAATGTAAATTGTCCCTAGTGTGTGTAGGATAGTGTTAGTGTGCGGGGATCGCTGGCCGGTGCGGATGAGATGGGCCGAAGGGCCTGTTTCCGCGCTGTATCTCTAAACTGAACTGAACTGAACATGCGGAGCCCGTGCGACACCTTGTGGACAGTCCCCAGCTCTGCAGTCAGCTCCCTCAGTCGCCACAAACCAACCATTTACTGCCCGTGTGGGTGGGAACGGCAGATCCTGGTTTACAGCCATAGACATAAAAAGCTGGAGTGACTCAGCGGGACAGGCAGCATCTCCGGAGAGAAGGAATGGGTGACGTTTCGGGTCGAGACCCTGCTGCCTGACTGCCTATCAGCTGTAAACAAAGCGATAAGTGTGTCATTGTTATTTTTACAAACAGAACCTTGTAAATGCTAGTATTTTGTACAATGATGAAAAACTCCTTTGAACTACGTGTTCAATGAAATAGAAGAACTTATCAATAATTTTATACGAGGTGCTTTTTGTGTTTAACCTTTTAAAAACTTGCACTTCCAGAGTGCCGTTCATATCTCTTTCATTACATCCCCCCGCACTTTACAAAATAAACGAGGGTATTATTTAAGGGGTTGGACAGGCTAGATGCAGGTAGATTGTTCCCGATGTTGGGGAGGTCCAGGACAAGGGGTCACAGCTTAAGGATAAGGGGGAAATCCTTTAGGACCGAAATGAGAAGGACTTTTTTCACACAGAGAGTGGTGAATCTGTGGAATTCTCTGCCACAGAAGGTAGTTGAGGCCAGTTCATTGGCTATATTTAAGAGGGAGTTAGATGTGGCCCTTGTGGCTAAAGGGATCAGGGGGTATGGAGAGAAGGCAGGTACAGGATACTGAGTTGGATGATCAGCCATGATCATATTGAATGGCAGTGCAGGCTTGAAGGGCCGAATGGCCTACTCCTGCACCTAATTTCTATGTTTCTATGTTTCTATTATTCGATTCATCTCTGCACCACTGAGGGCGTTGGACTTTGCTTGTGGAACTGAAGTGCTTCAATGTGTAGGAATGAACCGCAGATGCTGGTTTACACCAAAGATAGACACAAAACGCTGGAGTAACTCAGCGGGACAGGCAGCATCTCTGGAGAGAAGAGGAATGGGTGACGTTTTGGGTCGGCACCCTTCTTGAGACTGAGAAACTCAGGGGAGAGGAAAGCTAGAGATTTTGAAGGGTACATTAAGAGAATGAAAAGTGTGAAAAATGACAGATCAAAGCAGGCGATGATCAAGGAAATGGAGGATTGTTGATTGTTGGCTGAGGGGAAGGTGCGGATGATGCATACGAACTGTCATTAATCAGGAAGACAGTGAAAGTAGTCGGAGAACTGGGATAGGTGAGGGACGCAGAGAGAGGGAAAGCAAGGGTTACTTGAAGTTAGAGAAAGCAATATTCGCAACGCTGGTTTCCCTTGCTTTCCCTCTCCGCACAAATGCTGTCTGTACGGAGTTTGTACGTTCTCCCTGTGACCGCGTGGGTTTTCTCTGGGTGCTCTGGTTTCCCCCCCACATCACAAGAACGTGCAGGTTTGGAGTTACCTGGCCGTCTGTTAATTGCCCCTATTGTGCAGAGAATGGGTACGTGGGATAACATAGAACTATTGTGAACAAGTGATTGATGGTCGGCATGGACTAGGTGGGCCAAAGGGCCTGTTTTCACGCTGTGTCTCTAAACTAAATTAAAGTGCTGCAGTGTAACAGCATTACCTTTGCAGAGAAAAGCGCAAGGTCGGGAATGGGGTAGCTTGGAGGATTGGGGCAACACCCGGGCTTATGGGAGAACCATTCAGAATGACCTGCCAACTCAGTGTAACATCACACAGTGTGGGCAAAGGCCATTCAGCCCTTCTAGAGCACACTGTCCATCAAACACCCATTTACACTTGAACCAACAACTTTGAAGGAGAGGGGACTAATCAATGAGACAAATCAATAGAGCCCATCCTATTGAGATAGATGACGCAATATTAGATCTTAGTTTGACCCCATAACTCTCAGTTTAGTTTAGTTTAGAAATACAGTGCGGAAAAAGGCTCTTCAGCCCACCGAGTCCGCACTGACCAGCGATCCCTACACACTAACACTATCCTACGTACACTTGGGACTATTTAAAATTTTACCGAGGCCAATTAGCCTACAAACCTTTGAAGTGTGGGAGGAAACCAGAGCTCCTGGAGAAAACCCACGCAGGTCATGGGGGAGAACGTACAAACTCCGTACAGACAGCACCCATAGTTGGGATTGAACCCGGGTCTCTGGCGCTGCAAGGCAGCAGCTCTACAGGTTGTGCCATCATGCCACCCAGTTCACAACTCACTGCATCAACATGTATGGATTGTGCTTGCAACAAGGCTAATTCTTCTGTTTCCTTTCTAATCTTCAGGAGGAAATGTTGCAAGGGTTACAGATTTGTGCTTGGCCAGTGTATTCCTGAGGGTAAGTGGTTTATTCACCTGTTGTGGGTGTCACGCACTGATGGCATGGTTGGAGGATTTAAATTCCAGGCGCTCCCCCGAATTATGTAAAGGCTACGTTCAGTGAACCCTTACGTTAAGTCAGAATTTACGTAAGTCCAAATCCCCATCCCCATCTCCATCCCCTGCCCGAAATAACTCACTGGGTCTGAATGTGTAAGAAGGAACTGCAGATGCTGCAGGTTTGAACTGAAGATAGACACAAAAAAGCTGGAGTAACTCAGCGGGACAGGCAGCATCTCTGGAGAGAAGGAATGGGTGACGTTTCAGGTCGAGACCCTACTTCTCAACCCTAAAAATGTCACCCATTCCTTCTTTTCAGAGATGCTGCCTGTCCCGCTGAGTTACTCCAGGACCTTGTGTCCGTCACTGAGAGTGTTCACTGTCCAGCTGCGTCCAGGGCACTTTCTGAAGCACACGGCCTTCTGGGTAAGCACCGCCGCCATTGCTGGCTTGTTGCCAGAATTGTCTACGTAAGGGCGAGTTTACGGAAGTCGCCTCTTGTGTAAGTCGGTCGAGTGAGTGGTCGTTAATCTCGTCTTGCCTCTGTAGTCCTGTGTGTCTCCACATTCTCATCGCGCTAGTTTCCTCTGAATGCCTGGCTGCAATTACTAGTGGGAAGGAAGTTCGGACACCGAAGATAGACGCAAAGTGAATGAATTAATGAATAAGTTTAATGAATAAGTATTCACATACAAGGAATTTGCCTCGGTGCTCCGCCCGCAAGCGACAACATGACATACAGTGACAGTTAGGAATGACTCAGGAAACATCAACATTAATAATAAAACATTATTGATTAAACATGTGAATAAAATAAAATACCAGAGCAAAAGGAGGCTACAGATTTTTGGTTATTGAGTAGAGCTACTACATGTGGAAAAAAGGCTGTTGTCATGTCCGGCTGTGGCAGCTTTGACAGTCCGGGGTCGCCTTCCAGAGGGAAGTGATTCAAAGAGTTTGTGGTCAGGGTGAGAGGGGTCAGAGATGATCTTACCCGCTCGCTTCCTGGCCCTTGAAGTGCTGGAGAAAAAGAACGGGTGACGTTTTGGGTGGGAACCCTTCTTCAGATTTCCTTTTTCTTCCGAGATGCTGCCTGACCCGCTGCGTTACTCCAGCACTTTGTGTCTATCTTCTGCAATTATTGTTGGTCTTCCTGCACTTATTTCAACCCACCCCCCCCCACCCCCCCCCACTCCCCAACCCCCCAATCCCAAGAGGAACAGTTTCTCCCCAATTCCTCCCATGTCCTACTCTTCATATTGTTAATGGTGGCCATCCCTCTGAGCTGAATAAAGAGGACTACTAAATGTCATGGAGACACCAGGAACTACAGAAACTGGTTTCCAAAAAAAGACACAAAGTGCTGGAGTAACACAGCAGGTCAGGCAGCATTCCCCTTCCCAGTTTTCCCACTAGTCTTACTGTCTCCGCCTACATTCTATCTTTGTCCCACCCCCTCCCCTGACATCAGTCTGAAGAAGGGTCTCGACCCGAAACGTCGCCCATTCCTTCTCTCCACAGATGCTGCCTCACCCGCTGAGTTACTCCAGCATTTTGTGTCTAGGTCAGGCAGTGTCTCTGGAGAACATGGATAGGCGACATTTTGAGTCAGGACTCTTCCTCATCAGATTGGAGGAGAGGAGAAAAAGTTGGTGGAGCTGGGGGTGGGATAATGCCCGGCAAATGTTTGGTAAATACAAGGATGCAGGAAAAATGTTCCCAATGTTGGGCGAGTCCAGAACCAGGGGCCACACAGTCTTAGAATAAAGGGGAGGTCATTTAAGACTGAGATGAGAAAAAACTTTTTCACCCAGAGAGTTGTGAATTTATGGAATTCCCTGCCACGGAGGGCAGTGGAGGCCAAATCACTGGATGGATTTAAGAGAGAGTTAGATAGAGCTCCAGGGGCTAGTGGAGTCATGGGATATGGGGAGAAGGCAGGCACGGGTTATTGATAGGGGATGATCAGCCATGATCACAATGAATGGCGGTGCTGGCTCGAAGCGCCGAATAGCCTCCTCCTGCACCTATTTTCCATGTTTCTATCTAAGGGAGGGTTTTTATTTGCTAGACAGATGGTTGGACAAAGGCCAGAGTTGATCAAAGAAAAAGTGTGAGATGAGGAGATAAAGATAGAAGAGGTACGAATATAAGTGGAAGGAATATGTGGAAGGAACCGTGAGACTTTGATGGGACTGGACATTTACTCACTGAAGTTTAGAAGGATGAAGTTGGAACCTCATTGAAACCTGCTGAATAATGAATTACAGAGAAGAGGAGGAATTTCTTTGGCCAGAGGGTGGGGAATCTGTATAATTCATTGCCACAGGCGGCGGTGGAGGCCAAGTCATTGGGTATTTTTAAAGCAGAGATTGATATGTTCTTGATTAGTAAAGGTGTGAAAGATTACGGGGAGAAGGCAGGAGAATGGGGTCAACAGGGGAAAAAATAGATCAGCCATGATTGAATGGGGGAGCAGACTTGATGGGCCAAATGGCCTAATTTTGTTCCTCTTTCTCGTGAATTAATGTGATGTTTGAACAGTGCTTAACATTAACACTGTCCAACTCTAATAAGTTCTGTCTTAAGTGAAACAAATGTCCCAACTACAACAAACCCTTCCACACAGCTGCTGCCAGCTGTGGCTCATCCCTTTTGTGAAAGAGTTTTTCTTGACATCAATCTATAAACTCCCCCTCCATGACCCTGATGTCAATGCACTCCTGCCCAGTTGCTACAAACCTCCCCAGGTTTCTATTGTCAATATTTGGCTGAACCTTTACAAAGCTCTGCGTGTAATATTTCTACTCCTCCCTCGCATTGCCCTCTGCTGGAATCACCGCTTTGCTCCCTGTGTACTTTACCTCAGGCTTCGGGAGGCCCAGCGACAACTCATTAACCTCCCAAGGTACAGTCTGACTAAAACATACGCAGTCACAGGATTGCAGATGAGGAAGGCCACATCAGTCTCCCTGTAGATTTGGAAGGCATGTGGGCAGCACGGTGGTACAGTGGCACCACTGCCGTACAGCGCCAGAGACCCGGGTTCGATCCCGACTACGGGTGCTTGTCTGTACGGGGTTTGTACGCCCTCCCCGTGAAGTGCGTGGGTTTTCTCCGAGATCTTCGGTTTCCTCCCACACTCCAAAGACGTACAGGTTCATATGCTAATTGGCTTAGTATGAATGTAAAATTGTCCCTGGTGTGTTAATGTGCGGGGATTGCTGGTCCGTGCGGACTTGGTGGGCCGAATGGCTTGTATCCGCGCTGTGTCTCTAAACTAAACTGGAGTTTCCCACCCAACTGATAGACCACAGCACTTCAAGGTGGTGGCTTGCAAGATGAAAGGTGAGTCTGAAGAAGGGTATCGGCCCGATTTCCTTCACTCCATAGATGCTGCCTCACCCACTGAGTTTCTCCTGCATTTTTGTCTACCTTCGATTTTCCCAGCATCTGCAGTTCTTTCTTAAAGAAGAAAATGATGCTTTCTTGACTGTGATCTCAATGGGCCGACCCACTTTCAATGATGAAATCCACATGCATGCTGACCCAGTTCCCTACCTCCCTAATAATTTGTGTGGGGAGGAACTGCAGATGCTGGTTTAAACCACTGGATGGATTTCAGAGAGAGTTGGATAGAGCTCTGGGGGCTAGTGGAGTCAAGGGATGTGGGGAGAAGGCAGGCACGGGTTATTGAATGGGGACGATCAGCCATGATCACCATGAATGGCGGTGCTGGCTCGAAGGGCCGAATGGCCTCCTCCTGCACCTATTTTCTATGTTTCTAAGTAACCGAAGAAGTGTTGGAACTCTGATTAATGGATCTCAGGTCGTTTCATTATATGTAGTTAATCCCTGACTGCACAGTCATTCCTCTCTGTTATTTCCCTCCCGCTGGGATTTCGTGAGATTCGTGATCCTGGCCTGTGGTACTCATCAGGAAAACCACACACTGCCAAAAAACCTGTGTAGGAAGGAACTGCAGATGCGGGTTTACAAAGAAGATCGACACAAAATGCTGGAGTAACTCAGCGGGACAGACAGCATCTCTGGACACAAAATACTGGAGTAGAAAGCAGTCTGAAGAAGGGTCTCGACCGGATACGTCACCCATTCCTTCTATCCAGAGATGGTGCCTGTCTCGCTGAGTTAGTCCAGCATTCTGTGTCTATATCCCTGCTCATCTATTGGAACCATGACGAAGGGCTACTGTCATTAACATGGATGCAACATTACAACAGGCAGCAACCTACAAACCGCAATTAGATCTGAAATTGTACCTGCTCCTGAAGTTTAATATGCAAAGCCAGCACAAGTCGTGACTGCCGGAGGCATCGGTGAACCTCGCACTATTGAAAGGAAAAATAAAGAAAGATTAAGATTTGTATAATATTCTTCAACATTTCAAAGTACAGTGAATGAAATATTCTCGTAACTGAGGACTGCAGATGCTGGTTTACAAAAAAAGACCAAAAATGTTAGGTAGACAAAAATGCTGGAGAAACTCAGCGGGAGAGGCAGCATCTATGGAGCGAAGGAAATAGGCAACGTTTCGGGCCGAAACCCTTCTTCAAAAATGTTACCTGTCCATGTTCTCCACAGATGCTGCCTGACCCGCTGAGTTACTCCAGTACTTTGTGCTTTTCCCTGTATCATCGCTCAGTGTGGTGGGTGTACATGGACAAGCTGCTGGAGGAGGTAAGTGTTGGAAGGAACTGCAGATGCTGGTTTACATCGAAGATACACAAAATGCTGGAGTCGCTCAGCAGGACCGGCAGCATCTCTGGATAGTTGAGGCAGGTACAATAACAATGTTTAAAAGACACTTGGACAGGTACATGATTAGGAAAAGTTTAGAAGGATATGGACCAAGTGCAGGCAAATTGGACTAGTTCAGATGGGACATCTTAGAAACATAGAAACATAGAAATTAGGTGCAGGAGTAAGCCATTCGGCCCTTCGAGCCTGTACCGCCATTCAATATGATCATGGCTGATCATCCAACTCAGTATCCCGTACCTGCCTTCTCTCCATACCCTCTGATCCCCTTAGCCACACGGGCCACATCTAACTCCCTCTTAAATATAGCCAATGAACTGGCCTCAACTACCCTCTGTGGCAGAGAGTTCCAGAGACCCACCACTCTCTGTGTGAAAAAAGTCCTTCTCATCTCGGTCCTAAAGGATTTCCCCCTTATCCTTAAGCTGTGATCCCTTGTCCTGAACCTCCCCAACATCGGGAACAATCTTCGTGCATCTAGCCTGTCCAACCCCTTAAGAATTTTGTAAGTTTCTATGATCCCCTCTCAATCTCCTAAATTCTAGAGAATATAAACCGAGTCTATGCAGTCTTTGGTCATAAGACAGTCCTGACATCCCAGGAATCAGTCTGGTGATTCTCTGCACTCCCTCTATGGCAATAATGTCCTTCCTCAGGTTTGGAGACCAGAACTGTACGCAATACTCCAGGTGTGGTCTCACCAAGACCCTATACAACTGAAGTAGAACCTCCCTGCTCCTATACTCAAATCCTTTTGCTATGAAAGCTAACATACCATTTGCTTTCTTCACTGCCTGCTGCACCTGCATGCCTACTTTCAATGACTGGTGTACCATGACACCCAGGTCGCGCTGCATCTCCCCTTTTCCTAATCGGCCACCATTTAGATAATAGTCTGCTTTCCTATTTTTGCCACCAAAGTGGATAACCTCACATTTAGATAGCATGGACTAATTGGACCAAAGGGCCTGTCCTTCACTGAATGACTATATGATACCAAGTTGCACATTCTTAACACTCAACAGAATATAGTCATAGATTGACACAGTGTGGAAACAGGCCCTTCGGCCCAACTTGTCCACACCAGCCAACATGTCCCAGCTACACTAGTCCAACATGCCAGCATTTGGACCATATCCCTCCAAACCTGTCCTATCCATGTACCTGTCAAACTGTTTCATAAACGTTGGGATAGTCCCAGCCTCAACTACCTGCTCTGGCAGCTTCGAGCCAGCACCGTCATTCAATATGATCATCAATGAATTAATAAGTTTATTGGCCAAGTATTCACATACAAGGAATTTGCCTTGGTGCTCCACCCGCAAGTGACAACGTGACATACAGTGACAGACAGTGATCATGGCTGATCATCTAAAATCAGTATCCCGATCCTGCTTTCTTCCCATATCCCTTGATTCCGTTAGCCCTAAGAGCTCTATCTAACTCTCTCTTGAAAACATCCAGTTAATTGGCCTCCACTGCCTTCTGTGACAGAGAATTCCACAGATTCACGACTCTCTGGGTGAAAATGTTTTTCCTCATCTTGGTCCTAAATGGCCTCCCCCTTATTCTTGCACTGTGACCCCTGGTTCTGGACCGAAATTTGGAACTGGGATCGAAATGTGGTATTCAGGGTTGTGACTGGAATTTTGAAATATTCAGGCCGCTGTTTAATGAAATGCAGAATGTTTGGAGAATTGCCAGGGCAATGTAACACTTCCCCTTTCAAACATACTGCCCTGTCAAGTCATCCTGGTAATTAGTGCGACATCTTTTACGAGAAAATTGCCCAATTCATGTTTCCTCAGTTATAAATCAAGTCAAGGATGGAAGAAAAACATCTGCTGATGCCTGACCTAAAACACTGAGATATTTGTTCTGGCAGAGGAAGGTCTCAATATAGTCGTGAGTTTGCTTTTGCTGAATTGCCTTGTAGCCTCGACTGGAACGACGGCTTTCGTATCCGATGCCTACCGTAGGTTATATGGTTCGCAAGTGACGAGGTGACATACAAACGTATGTTCTGAACTATCAACATTCTTAAGATTCAGCAGAGTTTATTGTCATGTGTCCCAGATAGGACAATGAAATTCTTGCTTTGCTTCAGCACAGAATATAGTAGGCATTAATAAATACAGAACAGATTAGTGTGACCATATACCATTGAATATATATATACACACACACATAAATAATCAGATAAAGTCCAATGGGCTATTAATGTTCAGAGTTTTGTATGAGTTCAGAGTTCAATAGCCTCTTGGCTGTGGTGAAGCAGCTATTCCTGAACCTGGATGTTGCAGATTTCAGGCTCCTGTACCTTCTACCTGAAGGCAGCGGGGAGATGAGTGAGTGGCCAGGATGGTGTGGGTCCTTGATGATGCTACCAGCCTTTTTGAGGCAGCGACTGCGATAGATCCCCTCGATGGTAGGGAGGTCAGAGCCGATGATGGACTGGGCAGCGTTTACAACTTTTGGCAGTCTTTCCCGCTCCTGGGCGCTCAAGTTGCCGAACCAAGCCACGAAGCAACCGGTCAGCAAGCTCTCTATTGTGCACCTGTAGAAGTTAGAGAGAGTCATCCTTGACAGACTGACTCTCCGTAATCTGTAGGGAAGAAGCTGTTCCTGAACAAGGCCGTTGCAGTTTTCAAGCTCCTGTACCTTCCTCCCAATGACAGCGGTGAAATGAGAGTGTGGCCAGGGTGGTGTGGGTCTCTGATGATGTTGGCTGCCTTTTTGAGGCAGCGAGTCCTGTGAATCCCTTCACTGGTGGGGAGGTCAGAACCCGTGATGGACTGGGCAGTGTTCACAACCTATTGCAATCTTCTTCACACCTGGGCATTCTAGTTGCCGAACCAGGCCGTGATGCAACCAGTCAATATGTTCCCTACTGTACACCTGTAGAAGTTCGAGGGAATCCTCTCTGACATACCGAATCTCCGTAATCTTCTTTGGAAGTAGGGTTGTCGATGGGCGTTCTTTATAATTGCATCAGCGTGCTGGGTCCAGGAAAGATCTTTAGAAATATACACGCCCAGAAATTTGAATCTTTTGACTCTCTCCACCTCTTTTGACCTCTCTATAGACAGGTTGCCCCATCTATAGAGACAGGTTTGTGGGTCCTCATCCTTCCTCTTCCAAAGCCCACAATCAGTTCCTTGGTCTTACTGACATTGAGAGCCAGGTTGTTGTGTTGACATGGTTTGGTGAGGTGAGCTTTAAAAGATGACGAGAAAAACACGGGATCCTCATTACTCCAGTGCGGACACTTCTCAAGATCGAGCCGCACCAGAGAAGCGCGTACGTAGTAACTTGAGGGCAGTTTTCTCGTTGAGCAAAAGAGGTCCCGATGGGCTGGTGCCAGAAGATAGGTTGTCACCCAGAGCCTGATGAAATTGTGGATCACCCTCTCCCAACAACCCGTCCAGTCCTTTGAACATTTGCAAGACTTGCGAAGGAAGCAAGATATCGAAGCACAGATGCATATTTAGATGCACAGGTTCTCTTACACAGAGTAGGGGAATCGAGCACTAGAGGGCATAGGTTTAAGGTGAGGACGGAATAATTTAACAGGAAACTGAGGGGTAATGTTTTCACACAAAGGGTGGCAGGTGTATCCAATGAGATGCCAGAGGAGGTAGTTGAGGAGGTACAATTGCAACATTTAAGAAACATGTAGACATGTATGTGCATAGGCCCCAGCAGTGGTATGAACATTAACTTCCTAACTTCATGTAACCCTTGCTTTCTCTCTCTCTCCACCCCTCCCCCTTCCCAGTTCTCCGACCAGTCTGACTGTCTCTGATTACATTTTATCTCGGTTTGCTTTGTTGTCACCTTCTCCCAGCTAACAACGATCTAGTCTACATTTTCCTTGATCTCCATTCCCTCTGCCCTGTTTTCACACCTTACACTTCCTTATCGGCGTACCTCCCTCTCCCCTGTCATCAGTCTGAAGAAAGGTCTCGACCCGAAACAACGTCGCCCATTCCTTCTCTCCAGAGATGCTGCCTGTGCCACTGAGCTGCTCCAGCATTTTGAGTCTCTCTATCTGCATGGGACAGGTTTAGATGGATATGGGCCAAATGCATCAGGGTTGCAAATGTTTTGGATTGGAACTCTTCTTAAAAACTAGGTTAAAACTTCCTCCTGAGATGCTGCCTGACCCGTTGAGCTACTCCAGTATTCTGAGTCTTCATTTGTAAACCAGCATCTGCAGTTCCCCGTTTTAACATTTATGGCACATCCCTAGTTGGGCTATGGAGGTGGTCCATTTAAATGCTAGTAAAGCCTAGAGGGGCTGAATGGACTGCTTGAGTTAATAAGGAGGTTTAAATCCATAGGAACATTGCCATATCCCTGTACACCACTAGGTGGACTGATCACTACTCTTGTTTCACAGAAGTAAATGCTAAAAGGTCCATGTCCCATCTCCATAACGCATTTTGGGCCACACATCAGAGGAAGGATGTGCTGGCACTGGAGTGGGTCCAGAGGAGATTTACGAGAATGATCCTAGGAATGATTCGGCTAAAATATGATAAGCGTTTGACGGTACGGGGAATGTACTTGCTGGAGTTTAGAAGCATGAGGGCGGGGGTGGGGGGGACGGGACTTCATTGAAACTTACTGAATAGTGAAAGGCCTGGATAGAATGGCTGTGGAGAGGATGATTCCACTAGTAGGAGAGTCTAGGACCAGAGGCCTTAACCTCAGAATAAAAGGACTTACCTTGCGAGACGAGATGTGGAGGACTTTCTATTTATTTTTTATTCTTTATTTCAAACAGAATAAAAGAATAAAAAGCAAGTGTGAAACAGCATACAAAAAACAATATTTATAAAGTGTTATAAACAGTATCTATAAATAAATGAAATCATATGTGTCCGAAAAGGAGCAGGAAGAAGCTAAAGCTTAATCATTCCCACCCCTTATTCAACTGTTTATAATTATCTTATCTCAGGCCAGCACCGCCATTCAATGTGATCATGGCTGATCATCCCCAATCAGTACCCCGTTCCTGCCTTCTCCCCATATCCCCTGACTCCGCTATTTTTAAGAGCCCTATCTAGCTCTCTCTTGAAAGCATCCAGAGAACCTGCCTCCACCGCCCTCTGAGGCAGAGAATTCCACAGGCTCACCACTCTCTGTGAGAAAAAGTGTTTCCTCGTCTCCGTTCTAAATGGCTTACTCCTTATTCTTAAAGGCCAAGTCAATGAAAACTTTTAAAGCAGAGATTGACACATTCTTGATTAGTATGGGTGTCAGGAGTTATGGGGAGAAGGCAGGAGAATGGGGTTGCTGAGGAGATTAGTTTAACTTGGCCTCATGTTCAGCACAGACATTGTGGGCCGAAGGGCCTGCTCCTGGCGCTGGATTGTTCCATGTTCAACCAGGGGTAGTACATAACAAGTCAGACAAATCTCTGGAAAAATAAAATAATTCATATTTCAGGATGAAGACCTGAAACATGAGCTTGTTTTTGTGCAAAAATAGTCTTTGTTACGAAAGTCCTAATCTTCCTCTAATGGAATTGTCTGATTTTTTTTAAGAGCAAGATATGAGATGAAGCCATTTGAATTGGGATTTAATTCATTAAACAGCTCTCCAGAAATTTTGGGAGGAAGTTGTGATCAGAAAATGAGGTGCATGGACATTTTTTATAAAAGTGATACAGGAAGTAATTGCTGGTGTCCTTGTGGCTTCAGATGTAGAGGGGAGATGCCCAAATCCAGATTCTACGTCCAAATTTCACTGCTTTAGGTTGGAGTGCATTGGCAGTGCCCATCTGAGAGCACTTTGCCATCCTCAACGAGCTGGGCTGGAGATCAGGTCCACGGACCAAATGCCCAAGTAATCTTCATTAGAATGCCCATATGGGTGGCACACTCCCAGGTTCAATTCAGTCCATACAGACTTTGTATGTTCTCCCTGTGACCACATGGGTTTTCTCCAGGTGATTTTTTTTTAGATAGAGGGTCATACAGCGTGAAAACAGGGTCTTTTAGCCCAACTTGTTAACCACCGACCAACATGCCCAATCCACACTAGACACATCAGGCCCATTCCCCTCTAAATGGATCTAATCCATGAACCTGTCCAAATGTTTAGAAACATAGAAACATATAAAATAGGTGCAGGAGGAGCCCATTCGGCCCTTCGAGCTAGCACCGCCATTCATTGTGATCATAGCTGATCGTCCCCTATCAATAGCCTGTGCCTGCCTTCTCCCCATATCCCTTGACTCCATTAGCCCCTAGAGTTTCTTAAATGGTTTTGTAGTAGCTCCCCCTTGGTCATGACTGACCATGGGTGATGCATCCTGGTCGGATGCAAGCCTGGGCGATGCCATATGGAGGACAGACAGGCTGTTGTCCATGCAGCACATCCCCCCCTCTCCACGTCGCTGATCAATCCAAAGGAACAGCAGGGCCGTTACAGTTTGGCACCAGCGGCGTCGCAGGAGCTGCCAGAGCGAGGTTGTAGACAACGACGAACTGCCTTAGGGGCTCCGACTCCGGATTTTCTTGAAGTTTACTCCTGTGGATCCTTTTCCACGACTGGATATGGCCACAAGGCAGTGGAGGTTTTAAATCAGAGTTTTCCCTCTCCTAGATGGACCGCCTTCCCAGGTTGACGAGCCCCATTTTAAATGGTATGAAACGTTAAAAGGGTGCTCCTGTTTCCGCCCGCGCGGGTTTTTAGGGTAATTGCCCCTCGTGTGTAGGATAGAACTAGTGTTGGTCGGCCTGGACTCGATGGGCCGAAGGGCCTGTGGATTTCCATCTCCAAACTAGGTTTTCTCACCGACCATGCATCTGGATTAAGTTTATTTGCCTGAATTTCATATTCATGGTATGCAAAGCGATGTTAGTGTTGTGGTACTCCAGGAATGAGCTGGCAAGGTCAACCATAGTTACATATAATGCTGATGCTTTCATGGTATGACTAACCTCCAACCAGTTTGTCTTTCCCACCAATCTAATATTCACGACACAATGAAGTTAAACACACAATCATTATTTTTTTACATCCAACTAATGACCTCTCAGGAGAATTGTTTGCAGATGCATCCAAAAGATTTTTATTTAATTGCCAGATTTGTTGGGTAAAATTGGAAGAATTATATGGCCTCAGGGTCATTTTCAACTAACAACATCCACCAAAGACCTTTGGTAAAAGAAAAAAGCCTTTCAATTTCTCAGTTTGTGTTTTGAGGTGTGTTTCTTATTATTGTAAGTGTATTCAAATTTGGTACTTTGTTTAGTTCAGTCCAGTTCAATTTAGTTTATTTTCACGTGTACCGAGGTACAGTGAAAAGCTTTTGTTGCGTGCTAACCAGTCAGCGGAAAGACCCTTGCGTGATTATAATTGAGTTACTTACAGTGTATAGATACATGATAAGGGAATGATGTTTAGTGCAAGGTAAAGCCAGCAAAGTCTGATAGACACACAAAGCTGGAGTAACTGAGCGGGAAAGGTAGCATCTCTGGAGAGAAGGAATGGCCGAGACCCTTCTTCAGACACTAATGCCCCTGTCCCACTTAAAAAACCTGAATGGAAACCTCTGGAGACTTTGCGCCCCACCCAAGGTTTCCGTGAGGTTCCCGGAGGTTTTTGTCAGTCTCCCTAATGGTCGAAAGTGGTTTCCGCTTCTTCTATGTTCCGGCGATTATTTAAAAAAATTGAAAAGACCTCCGGGATCCTAACAAAAACCTCCGGGAACCGCACGGAAACCTTGGGTGGGGCACAAAGTTTCCTAAGTGGGTCAGGGGCATAAGAGACTGTGATTTGATCATCACTTGGTGAATCACCCTGCTTTAGATTTAGATTTAAATCGGTGCGTTACCAATCTGAACGCGGAGTGGGCGGGCGCGACTCACGTTGCAGCGGCCCCTACAGCCTGTCTGTCTTTTTTTTATTTTTTGTCTAATTAAATGTAGTTGTTCGTGTTTTTTTTGTACTGTTTCTAACTGTGTATATGTGGGGGGCGGGGGGGGGAACTTTTAAATCTCTTCCCTGCACGGGAGACCCAACTTTTTCCCTGTCGGGTCTCCGTTGTCGTTGGGGCTAGCACCGTGGAGCGGCCTCCGACCGGGACGACCTGGGGGCTCCAGTCACGGAGCCTGCGGAGCTGTGGACTCACCGTCGTGGGGCTGGCCGGCCTCGGAGCATGGGGAGCGGTGGTGACTCGCCGCTGCGGTCCGACTCCGGAGCTCCAGCTCCAGCTGCAGACCGGTGGACTGTCGGGATATCGGGAGCTCGCGGGTCCGGGTGGGAGACCGCTCTCCGGAGCTCCCGCAACACAGCTTCTCCAGTCCGTGTCGCGGGGTTGGAGCGACCCGGAGCGGGGCCGTACATCGCCCAGCGCGACTTTAATGGCCGCGGGACATTCCAGCGCCCGCCGGGGGCTCCAACGTTGTGACTTTTGGGCCTAGAGCGGGGCCGTACATCGCCCGGCGCGGCCTCAATGGCCGTGGGACTTAACACCGCCCGCCTGGGGCTTCGACCTCAGGAGAGAAATGGTGCGGGGGAGAGAGAAGACTTTGCCTTCCATCACAGTGAGGAGGAGATTCACTCTGATGGATGTTTGTGTGAATTGAATTGTTTGTGTGTTTTTTTATGAATTGTTCTGTTTGTATGGCTTGTAGAAACGGAGTTTCATTGGAGCCTCTCTGAGGGTCGAATGACAAGTAATAAAATCAAATCAAATCAAACACACTGAAGATGAATGACTACTTTGAAGGAATACTTCATTTAGCAATGTTACAAAATTTTGAGATTTTAAAAATAAAGCCTGCAATTTATCCCACCAGATAAAGCATAAAAACAAGTTTAATTTAACACCTAATTCACTTTCATATCTTCAGTATCAAAAAAGTTACGGGCATTTTCACACTCAGAAATTAGCATCTTGTTCCCCATTGCTTTTCCATTGACTTAACACAAAAGCTGTGATCAAGGACAGTCAAAAGCCCATAACTTTCTTAAAAATTAAGAGAACTGAATGAAATTTTCAGTTATTATAGATTGAAGCATTCTGAAATAAATATGAAACAATCTTACTTGGATGACCTGAAATCAAAGCATATAATTAGTTAGTAACCTAATGGTAGCTAATTACAAAATTCAATTACTAGATCTAAACATCTATCTATTTCTTAAGAAAAGGTTAACATTTTTTTAAAAAAAGCCTAAGTGCCCAAATAACATTCACAATATAACATGATTTTTAAATTTCATTGTCATTAATTTATGGGCCAAATTGAAGGAATTTAGTGTTTAATTCCCATAAATGAATGGCCATTTAAATCATCTTGCGAGTGTGTTTTTGTGGAACGCGATCGTTTGGAACGTTACGGTTTGCGGTGAATTTAACTCCCAGTCGGCAGGAAAAATACTGCCGGTTCGTATATTTTCCAACTCACCTTTTCGCAACATGAAATTTTGATTAAAGGCATCCTAAGAAGCACGTTTTTATGTAAAAATAAACTGTGTATCTTGTTTTGTCCCCTACGTAAGGCCCGTCCCGTGGTTGGCGTTCACGGCTTTAGAATATGATTTTTTATTCACTCATGCTAATAAATGATCCAGCGTAGTTTAAAAATAACTCCATAAAACAAATGTCGGAGCGATTTCTCTTCAGCAACTAAACCCCCTGAGATTAATCGATTTGAATAGCCTGGAGCAAACGGCATTTTAAACCCGTCCCCCCCTCAAAAGAGCCAAAGTCGCGCACACGGGCAGTGGCAGAACTGCAGCGCCGCTAAAGGTAAGTTTTGTAACATACCTACTTTATTGTCACGTGACAATTCACAGTGAAACTCTTTGCTTACATACACAAGGTATACAAATAGTCACCACACAAAGGGCTCTAAGAGTGTATTCCTCGCCAGGTTGTCCTTTGCTCCGTCAACCCCGGCTCCCTTGGCCGCGGGCTCATGAGGCTGCGACCCACAAGGCTCCTCGAGTGACACGCACGACTTAGCCTGACCCACTGAGTTCTTCCAGCACTCTGTGCTTTACATTATTTTACCGATGTGTAAAGTCTTATGGGCCTGTCCCACTTACGCAACTTTTTCGGCGAATGCCGGCACAGGTCGTTACAGGTCTCCGAAAATTTTTAACATGTTGAAAATCCAGCGGGTCCAGATCAAGGTACGTCTCTTTGGGCGACTACTCACGACCATACAGGCGTCACCCCTCGACATGTCGCCTGTATGGTCGTGAGTCATCTCCTCAGTCGCCCAAAGAGTCGTAGTGTCTTTCTGGTCGCCGCTGGATTTTCAACATGTTGAAAATTTTCACCGACCTGCAACGACATATGACAGATGCCAGCAGTCGCTGAAAAAGTTGCGTAAGTGGGACAGGCCTATTAGTGACACGAATAAGCCTTTTTTATATCTCGCCAAGTTTAATCTTCTCGCTATGTTACACAGATAATCCAAACTCATTGAGACAAGTTTACTGCAACCAAGATTTACACTTTTAACTGAATGCTCAAACTGGAATTTGAGGTCCATATCGATTTGGAGTTAGTTTGTGAATTAGTATTGCATGTTCAATGCTGGTTTGGTGAAAGCTTTGAACAAGGTTAAAGTCAGCAGGTTATGTCAAACTTGTGCCAAACACTGATAAGGCCGCACAAGCACAAGCTGGAAAGAGTACAGAGAAGATTTATGAGGATGTTGCCAGGACTAGAGGGTCCTGAGTTATAGGGGAAGTTTGAGTGGGCTGGGACTCTATTCCTTGGAGCGCAGGAGGATGAGGGGTGATCTTATAGAGGTGTATAAAATCATGAGAGGAATAGATCGGGTGGATGAACAGAGTCACTTGCCCAGAGTAGGTGAATCGAGGGCCAGAGGTTTAAGATGAAGAGGAAAAGATTTATGAGGAATCTGAAGGGTAACATTTTCACACAAAGGGTGGTGGGTGTATGGAACAAGCTGCCAGAGGAGGTAGTTGAGGCTGGGACTATCTCAATGTAAGAATCAGTTAGACACGTACATGGATAGGCCAGGTTTGGAGGGATTTGGACCAGGTAGGGCTAGTGTAGCTGGGACATGTTGGCCGCTGTGGGCAAGTTGGGCCTAAGGGCCTATTTCCACACTGCATCATTCTATGATTCTATGACATTGCATTCTCCTGTAAATCCCTACGACGGTGGGGAGGTCTGAACCCCTGATGCAGAGGGCAGTGTTCACCATTTTTTGCAGTCATTATTACATTTCTGTACACGCCCCAGTCTCAAGTACTTCAGAGCCAATTAAATAGTGTTTGAAATGAAGTCATTGTTATAATGTGGGCGGCACGGTGGTGCAGCGGTAGAGCTGCTGCCTTACAGCACTATCAGCGCCAGGGTTGTGGGTTCGATCCCGACTACGGGTGCTGTCTGTACGGAGTTTGTACGATCTCCCCGTGACCTGCGTGTGTTTTGCCCCAGGTCTTCGGTTTCCTCCCACACAGGTTTGCAGGTTAAACCCCTGTCCAACGGTACTAGTTCATTGCAAGAGCTCTCCCGAGTTTGCCCTGATTCGAACTCGGAGATTTACGGTAATGGCCACTCGTCGGTACTCGGGGCTCTCGTGGACATTTTTCAACATGTTGAAAAATCTTCACGAGTCTTCCCGTGCTTACCTGCTGTTAGCGAGTCTTCCCGAGTACCTGCCGTTAGCGCTACGAGACGTCCCCGAGCTCCGACTTACCCGCTATGTTCATTCTCCGTGCTTACCATGAGTTTGATTTTTTTTAAACTCGGGAGAGCTCTTGGAATGAACTCGCACCGTGGGACAGGGCTATTAATTGTCTTGGTATAAATGTATAAATTTAAAATTGCCCCTAGTGTGTGTAGGGTGTTGTTAGTGTGCGGGGATCACTGGTCGGTGCGGACTAGGTGGGCCGAAGGGCCTGTTTCCGCGCTGTATCTCTAAACTAGACTGAACCAAATGTGGCAACAATTGACACACACACGGCATACTTCCATAAATAGCTGGGTTTCGGTTGTGTTGAGTGAGGGCTGTACATTGGGTGGAACAACAAACAAAACTGCCTGCTCCTCACTACAGATCCTTCACATGCAAGTGCAGTGGCAGCTGGCACTTCAGTCCAACTCTGCAGCCAAAAATGCAGCACCTCCCTCTCTGGATAATTGAGATGTCAATCTGTCCTCAGATCGTTAGAAAGAAACTTTCTCGTGTTATTTTTTTCCCCTGCATGACATAGAGGAGGGCCATTCAGCCCATCTAATCTCCGATGGCTCCCAGAACAACCTCACCTATCCCCTTCCCCCACTTAAACATATAAGAATGTTAAGGGCTTGGACACACTGGAGGCAGGAAACAGGGGCCACAGTTCACGAATAAGGCGTAAGCCTTTTAGAACGGAGACGTGAAACACTTTTTCGCTCTGGAGTTTAGAAGGATGAGAGGGGATTCCATTGAAACATATAAGATTGTTAAGGGTTTGGACATGCTAGAGGCAGGAAACATGTTCCCGATGTTGGGGGAGTCCAGAACCAGGGGCCACAGTTTAATAATAAGGAGTGAGCCATTTAGAACGGAGACGAGGAAACACTTTTTCACACAGAGAGTGGTGAGTCTGTGGAATTCTCTGCCTCAGAGGGCGGTGGAGGCCGGTTCTCTGGATGCTTTCAAGAGAGAGGTAGATAGGGCTCTTAAAAATAGCGGAGTCAGGGGATATGGGGAGAAGGCAGGAATGGGGTACTGATTGGGGATGATCAGCCATGATCACATTGAATGGCGGTGCTGGCACGAAGGGCCAAATGGCGTACTGCTGCACGTATTGTCTGTTAAACCTGAACTACTATCTACCGCCTCGGACTATCTTTGCTTGGACTTTGCTGCCTTTACATTTTATCAAACGTTATTCCCTTATCATGTATCTGTTCACTGTGAATGGCTCGATTGTAATCACGTATAGACTTTCCACTGGCTGGTTAGCGCGCAACAAAAGCTTTTCACTGTACCTCGGTACACGTGACAATAAACTAAACCGACCTGTTCCCTCTCTGTAATTCATCCCTGATTCTTCTACCACCCACTTACAGTCCAGGTGTAATTAACGGCCACCAATTGACCTACTAACCACTGCGTCTTTGCAACTTGGGGGGGAAACCAGAGCAGCTGTAGGAAACCCGCAAGGTCCTAAGCGGAACATGCAAATTCCTCGCAGTCAGCACCAGAGGTCACTAATTTTTTCAGGTATTACATTTCAAATGTTTGTGCATGAAATGTTTCCTCGTTCCTTTTCCTGTTATAATAGACTATCAACTCAAGCCTTTAAAAAAATCACTCACAAAGTGCTGGAGTAACTCAGCAGGTCAGGTAGCATCTCTGGAGAAAACAACTTATTGGGTCAGTACCCATCTTCAGACGTAAGTCTAGACCCTGAACGTCACCTCTCCACGTTCCCCAGTGATGCTGCCTGATTCGCTGAGTTACTCCAGCACTTTGTATCTTTTTTTTGTAAATGAGTATCTGCAGCTCCTAGTGTCTGCATTAAGCTTTTCAGTCATAAGTTCGTAAAGCATTGGAAGAGAATTAGGCCATTCGGCCCACTGAGTCCACTCCGCCATTCAATCATGGCTGATCTATCTTTCCCTCTCAACCCCATTCTCCTGCCTTCTCCCCATAATCCCCGACACCCGTGCTAAGCAAGAATCTGTCAATCTCCGCTTTAAAAATATCCAATGATTTGGCCTCCACAGCCGTCTGTGGCAATGAATTGCACAGTCTGGACATAATCCATCTTTATTTTAACAAAGCCATTCTCTAAGATGTCCAATATCTCCTCTGGAGAATTTCAACTTCACCTCGTGTCTCCACATTACTGCGTTCCCTCAACCCTGTTATAAGTTGCCCCTTGCGTGTAGGGATTGGATGCAGGTGGGATGAGATGGAACCCGTGTGAATGGGTGATCGATGGTGGGCGTGGCTTTGGTGAGCCGAAGGGCCTGTTCTCATGTTGCATCTTTCAATCAGTGGCGCAGCAGTAGAGCTACTGCCTTACAGCGCCAGAGATCCTGACTACGGGCGCTGTCTGTACGGAGTTTGCACGTCCTCCCCGTGACCTGCGTGGAGTTTCTCCGAGATCTTCGGTTTCGTCCCACACTCCAAAGACGTGCAGGTTTGTAGGTTAATTGGCTTGGTAAATGTAAATATTGTCCCTAGTGGGTGTAGGATAGTGTTAGTGTGCGGGGATCGCTGGTCGGCGCGGGCCCGGTGGGCCGAAGGGCCTTTTCCCGTGCTGTATCTCTAAACTAAACTAAACTCCAAAGACATAGCGGTTTGTAGGTTAGTTGGCTTGGTTATAAATGTAAGATTGTCCCTATTGTGTGTAGCGTAGTGTTAATATGCGGGGATCACTGGTCAGCACGGACTTGGTGGGCCGAAGGGTCTTTTTCTGCACCGTATCTCCAAACTAAACTAAAGTCAATCAGAAAGAGTGCAGGTACAAAGAACTACAGTTGCCGGTTTACAAACAAAAAGTTTCCTGCATCTATTACAATCCTCCCTCCCCCCCCACCCCCCCCAACCCCCCCCCCACTCCCCCCCCCCCCCGCATCCCAAGTGGCAACAGTTTCTCCCCATGTCCATCCGACCCTATTCGTCATATCGTTCATGATGACCATTCCTCTGCGCTGAAGAAAGCAGACTACAAAATGTCACCGAGGCACAAGGAACTGCAGAAACTGGTTTACAGGAGAAAAAAAGACACAAAGTGCTGGAGTAACTCAGCGGGTCAGGCGGCATCTCAGGAGGACGTGGGGAGGTGACGTTCCAGGCCTCTCCTGCAGTCTGACGAAGGGCGATGACACAAAATATCGCCTATCCTTGTCCTCCAGAGATGCTGCCTGAACTGCCGAGTTACTCCAGCACTCTGTAGGAGAATACGGTATAGAAACATAGAAACATAGAAAATAGGTGCAGGAGTAGGCCATTCGGCCCTTCGAGCCTGCACCGCCATTCAATGCGATCATGGCTGATCATCCAACTGATCATAGGTGATGCTTTGGAAAGAAAGAAAGAAAGGGCGGGTTTGGGAGGGGGGGGGGGGGGTGGGAGGATAGTGGAAACTGTGCAAACATAGCCCAACTTTGACAGATTATGGATGAAAAATGATGTGTGGGAAACTGGATGTCCTCTTCAACAGCAGAATGTTGGAAGCGTTCCATTGATTTGTGCCGCGCCAGAGGCACTTTCGCATGTGAAACAACTCCCGCTTCCTGGGTCTGTCATGCAATTACAGGCCTGCTTGACACGTGAGTTTGTGCTTGCAATGGGTAAAGGCAAGTGTTTGTCAGCGTCAACGCGTTAGGAATTCCGTCAAACCTAATGATCTTTAATCTCCTTCCTTCTGCATTTCCATACAACATAATTCCACTCCGTTGTCCCATTGCCAGCTCTAAACGTTATCTTAGCAAATCTAAAACAATTTGGCAGATTTATTTGCGTGAGGACTTGCTTCGCACCTTGATGGCTGCGTATTTAAGCGGTGGGAGCGGTCGAAACTGCTACCCGCCACTACATGATAAATTCCATCCATTCCCGGCCGGGCTGCTCTGCCTGGGTGCCACTGTAATAGGACGGATGACTGACTTACTTTCTCTGAAGCAAAACTATTTGCATTTACCGTCGTTTAAACCAGTCTGGTGATGTGCAACGGCACTACCGCATTCCGGGGTGAATTGCCACAGTGGTGCAGATGGTAGCCAGAGAGCCAGGCTCGGTCCTGACCCCGGGTGCCACCTGTGTGGAGTTTGCACGTTCTCCTTGATGACCGCGTGGGTTTCCTCTGGGTGCTCCGGTTTCCTCCCACATGCGGGTTTGTAGGCTAAATGTACTGTGTAATTTGCCCCAAGTGGATGAGAAAGTGGGAGAACATAGAACTTGTGTGGACGGGTGTTCGATGGCCATCCTGATGCTCGGTGGGCTGAAGTGACCATTCCAGTGCCAGTGACATCGATCCCGACTACGGGAGCTGTCGGCTTGGTGTTTGTACGTTCTCCGTGTGACCACATGGGTTTTCTCCGGGTGCGCAGGTTTCCACCCACATGCCAAGACGTTCAGGTTTGTAGGTTGCGAAGCTTCCAAAATTATTCAGTTCACTGAATTAAAACTCTCAGCGACCAAGGTGAGATTTGAACTCTTGGCTTTGACTTGAGTTGAGGACTTGAGTTCAGGACTGAGCCACCTGATCACTTGAATCTTCATTACAATGCAATAGAATGTTTAGTTTGGTTTAGTTCAGAGATACAGCGTGGAAACAGGCCCTTCGGCCCACTGAGTCCGCGCCGACCAGCGATCCCCGCACACTAACACCATCCTACACACACTGGGGACAATTTACATTGATACCCAGCCAATTAACTTATAAACCTGTAGGTCTTTGGAGTGTGGGAGGAAACCGAAGATCTCGGTGAAAAGCTCACGCAGGACATGGGGTGAACGTACAAACTCCGTACAGACAGCACCGGCAGTCAGGATCGAACCCGGGTCCCTGGCGCTGTGAGGTGGTAGTGCTACCATGCTGCCCATGCAGATACAATGCTGTTACAATGCAGGAACAATCAGATCAATGAAACCCTGTTAGCGAGACATGGACAACCTCATGGTGAGCTCCCAGTACTAACCTGGTGTCTTCCTCATCTCCAGATACAGATGTGTGTGCCGGCTCGCCCTGTGAACAGCAGTGCACCGACAGTTTTGGACGTGTTGTCTGCACCTGTTACCCTGGATATCGTTTTGACCGAGAGCGACATAGGAATCATCGGACGCCCTATTGCCTGGGTGAGATCTTTAACCCTGTCCCACTGTACGGGTTCATTCCAAGAGCTCTCCCGAGTTTCAAAAAAAAATCAAACTCATGGTAAGCACGTAGAATGTACGTAGCGGGCACATTGGAGCTCGGGGGCGTCTCTTAGCGCTAACGGCAGGTACTCAGGGAACACGGTAAGCTCGGGAAGACTCGTGAAGATTTTTCAACATGTTGAAAAATTTCCACGAGAGCCCCGAGTACCGACGAGCGGCTATTAACGTCAATCTCCGAGTTCGAATCAGGGCAAACTCGGGAGAGCTCTTGAATGAACTCTTACAGTGGGACAGGGCTTTTAAGAAGATACTCCTGCTGCAGCTCTGCATGCCGTTTTTCACTGTAAATGCCGCTTACTGATGTGGAAACCTGTGGTGTTGCTCATCCAATCTAGTGAAGGATGTACCATCATGGTCCTGAATTGGGCTTTGGTGATGGTGGAAAGGTTCTGGGGTGTTCACAAGGTCACAAAGTGATAGGAACAGAATTAGGCCCTTCGGCCCATCACAGAAACGTAGAAACAGAAAATAGGTGCAGGAGTTGGCCATTCAGCCCTTCGAGCCAGCACCGCCATTCAACACGATCATAGCTGATCATCCAAAATCAGTACCCCGTTCTGGCTTTTTCCCTATATCCCTTGATTCCATTTGCCCTAAGAGCTAAATCTAACTCTCTCGCTCACTGAGAGAAACAAATAGCTTCCGCCATGAAGAATAACACATGTCTACTCCTGTCCTCTACAGATATTGATGAATGCTCAGTCCACAATGGCACACTTTGTGATCACAAGTGTGTGAACACACGAGGAAGCTACAGTTGTGAATGTCGAGAAGGATTTTACTTGCAACTTGATGGCAAGTCCTGTCTCAGAGCTTTCAATGGTAAGACTGAACTCTCCTCCTGGTTGGTCTGAGGTATTCTATAAAACAAACATTCGTAAGGTTTTGCCCAGTTTCAAAGGATAGTCAAATCTAGTCTAGTTTGGTTCAGTTTAGTTTAGTTTAGAGATACAGCATGGAAACAGGCCCTTTGGTCCACCGACCAGCGATCCCCGCACACTTACACTACCCTACACTCACTAGGGACAATTTACATTTACATCAAGCCAATTAACCTACAAACCTGTACGTCTTTGGAGTGTGGGAGGAAATCGAAGATCTCGGAGAAAACCCACGCAGATCACGGGGAGAACGTACGAACTCCGTGCAGACAGCACCCGTAGTCGGGATCGAACCTGGGTCTCCGGCGCTGAAAGCGCTGTAAGGCAGCAACTCTACCGCTGCGCCACCGTGTCGCCCTAGTCCTGAAAGCTCAAGGGCGATTTACAATATACCGCCTTTTCGGCAAAGAACGACACCCACTGCCCTTTGTTTCCAAACCAATCATTCACACTCCTCAATCATCAGTTGAAAACAGTAACACCAAAATATTTGTCCATGCTATTTTTCCAGTATTGGGCATATTTCTAACGCTGTTCTGAAATCAAAAACTCAAAATTAATAAGCATCATTTCCCAAAAGGTGCTGGTGGGCTCCATTGTGATGCTTCTCTACTTAAGCTCTCCTGAGGTTAAAAAAAATTAAACTCGTGGTAAGTATGTAGAATGTACGTAGCGACTACGTCGGAACTCGTGGATGTCCCGTAGCGGCCCGTCATGCTAACGGCAGGTACTCGGGAAACGCGGTAACTCGTGAAGTTTTTTCAGCACTGTGAAAAATGTCCACGAGAGCCCCAACTACCTATGAACGGCTATTACCATAATTCTCCGAGTTCTAATCAGGGGAAACTAGGGAGAACTCTTGAATTACCTCGTACAGTGGGACAGGCCCTTTAGCTTAGTTTAGTTTAGCTTAGTTTAGTGTCGAGCAGCGTATTTAGTTCAGTAAAAGCCCTGTCCCACGGTACGAGTTCATTCCACGAGCTCTCCCGAGTTTTAAAAAAATCAAACTCGTGGTAAGCACGGAGAATGAACGTAGTGGGTACGTCGGAGCTCGAGGACGTCTCTTAGCGGCTCGTAACGCTAACGGCAGGTACTCGGGAAGACTCGCTAACGGCAGGTAAGCACGGGAAGACTCGTGAAGATTTTTCAACATGTTGAGAAATGTCCACGAGAGCCGAGTGGCTTTTACCGTAATTCTCCAAGTTCGAATCGGGGGAAACTCGGGAGACTCTTCAATTGTGGGACAGGGCCTTTAGCGATGAGTGAGTGCATGATGGGAGAGGAGCGGTGGAGGCGGGGTGCGGTGGGGTGAGTTACTTGAAGATATACGGGTTTCTGAAGGCAACATGCAGAGGGCTCGAGGCAAGTTGTGCAAAGGGCAAGTATCTGTATTCTCTCTGAATTCTCCATACATTTTAGAGTTTCACAATGCGATCTACTGCCTCTTCCAGTGCTAAATGCAAACGTGGTGATGGCCAAAGACCCCTACGCTTCTCCACATTGCCTCCTTGGCCCGCACGGTGGCACAGCGGTAGAGTTCCTCCCTTACAGCGCCAGAAACCCTGGTTCAATCCTGTCTACGGGTCCTGTCTGTACATAGTTTGCGTGTTCTCCCCGTGACCTGCGTGGGTTTACTCTGAGATCTTCAGTTTCCTTCCACACTCCAAAGACGTACAGGTTTGTAGGCTAATGGGCTTTGGTATAATTGTCCCTAGTGTGTGCAGGATAGTGTTAGTGTGCAGGGATCGCTGGTCGGCGCGGACTCGATGGGCCAAAGGGCCTGTTTATTGTCACTCTGTATCTCTAAACTAAACTCAACTTTCTTTGACCTCGAACGAGTGCGTGCTTGATGATGTGACCTGTCACTATGACTTTGACAGCACTCGTGTTTGTTTTTGCTACTTGAGATTTGTTTGCGACCTCCAAATGCCACAAGCACAAGCTGACGAAAGAGGCCAGCACTGTCCAAAATGTCAGTCAACGACAGAACGATAGGCTCAGTCTCAGAATCATAGAGTGATACAGTGTGGAAACAGGCCCTTCGGCCCAACTTGCCCACAGCGGCCAACATGTCCCAGCTACACTAGTCCCACCTGGCCCATATCCCTCCAAACCTGTCCTATCCATGTACCTGTCTAACTGTTTCTTAAATTGGTATAATCCATGCCTCAACTACCCGAAACATCACAAATTCCTTCTCTCTATGGATGCTGCCTCATCGGCTGAGTTTCTCCAGCATTTTGTGTCTACCTTCGATTTTACCAGCATCTGCAGTTCGTTCTCAAACAAAAGATAGTTGGGTCTTTGGGATGTGACTTGTGGAGGCGACAATGGAGTACAGGTGGATTGTGTATTGGCAAAGATCTGACAAATGGAGTATAGTGAGGGAGAATTTGAGATTGTCCAAACTTGGCAGCAAAATGGATGTTATCTAAATGGAGCGAGATTGCATCAGCTCTGAGAGGCAGGGAGACCTGGGTGCCCTGGTACACGTTTCATAAGCGGTTAGAATGCACGTACATCAAGCAATGAGGAAAGCAAACAAAATGTTACCGTTTGTCTAAAGGGGAATTTATCAGGAAAGCAAGGATGTAGAGACAAAGAACTGCAGATGCTGGTTTACACCAAAGATAGACACAAAGTGCTGGAGTAACTCGGTGGGTCAGGCAGCATCTTTGGAGAGAAGGGTGGATGACGTTAAGGGTCCCGACCTGGTGCGTTACTCCAGCGCTCTGGGTCTACCGTTGGAAAGCAAGGGTGTTTTGGTTCAGTTATATATTATGGATGATGTCTGGACTGATGGTGCAGCAGTAGAGTTGCTGTCTCGCAGCTCCAGTGACCCGGGTTTGATCCTGACTGTGGGTCCTGAAACTCCGCACTGAGTTTCTATGTTCTCCCCGTGACTGCGTGGATTTCCTCCCACACTCCACAGACATACAGGTTCGTAGGTTAATTGGCTTCGGTAAAAGATTGTAAATGGCCCTTGGCGTGTAGGATAGTGTTAGTGGGTGGAGATGGCCGGCCAGCATGCACTTAGTGGGCCGAAGGGCCTGTTTCCGTGCTGTTTCTCTAAACTAAACACTGCGTACAGTATCGGTCGCCTGATTTAAGGAAGGATGTTAACATGTTGGATACAGTTCAGAGAAAGTTTACTCGAGAGATACCTGTCGTGGGTGTGTTCTCTTGATGAAAGGTTAGACAGGCTAGGCTTGTATCCACTGGAATTTATAAATTTGAGAAACTTGAATGAAACATGTAAGATCCCGGGGCGTCTTGACAAGGTGGATGTGGAGATAATATTTCCTCTTGTGGGAGAATCTAGAATGAGGAATCATCGTTGAAAGATAAAGGGTTGCTAGCTTAAGAGTAGGAGTAAACGGGTCGTTTTCACAATGGCAGGCAGTGACTAGTGGGGTACCGCAAGGCTCAGTGCTGGGACCCCAGCTATTTACAATATATATTAATGATCTGGATGAGGGAATTGAAGGCAATATCTCCAAGTTTGCGGATGACACAAAGCTGGGGGGCAGTGTTAGCTGTGAGGAGGATGCTAGGAGACTGCAAGGTGACTTGGATAGGCTGGGTGAGTGGGCAAATGTTTGGCAGATGCAGTATAATGTGGATAAATGTGAGGTTATCCACTTTGGTGGCAAAAATAGGAAAACAGACTATTCTCTAAATGGAGGCCGATTAGGAAAAGGGGAGATGCAGCGCGACCTGGGTGTCATGGTACACCAGTCATTGAAAGTAGGCATGCAGGTGCAGCAGGCAGTGAAGAAAACGAATGGTATGTTAGCTTTCATAGCAAAAGGATTTGAGTATAGGAGCAGGGAGGTTCTACTTCAGTTGTATAGGGTCTTGGTGAGACCACACCTGGAGTATTGCGTACAGTTCTGGTCTCCAAATCTGAGGAAGGACATTATTGCCATAGAGGGAGTGCAGAGAAGGTTCACCAGACTGATTTCTGGGATGTCAGGACTGTCTTATGAACAAAGACTGGATAGACTCGGTTTATACTCTCTAGAATTTAGGAGATTGAGAGGGGATCTTATAGAAACTTACAAAATTCTTAAGGGGTTGGACAGGCTAGATGCAGGAAGATTGTTCCCGATGTTGGGGAGGTCCAGGACAAGGGGTCACAGCTTAAGGATAAGGGGGAAATCCTTTAGGACCGAGATGAGAAGGACTTTTTTCACACAGACAGTGGTGGGTCTCTGGAACTCTCTGCCACAGAGGGTAGTTGAGGCCAGTTCATTGGCTATATTTAAGAGGGAGTTAGATGTGGCCCTTGTGGCTAAGGGGATCAGGGGGTATGGAGAGAAGGCAGGTACGGGATACTGAGTTGGATGATCAGCCATGATCATATTGAATGGCGGTGCAGGCTCGAAGGGCCGAATGGCCTACTCCTGCACCTAATTTCTATGTTTCTATGTTTCTATGTTTCTAAGAGATAAGACATATTTGTGGGTGCAGCGGTAGAGGTGCTGCCTGACAGCGCGTGCAGCGCCGGAGACCCTGGTCCGGTCCCTTGCACGTTCTCCCCGTGACCATGTGGGTTTTCTCCGAGATCTTCGGTTTCCTCCCGCACTCCAAAGACGTACAGCTATGTAGGTTAATTGGCTTGGTGTCTGTGTAATTTGTCCCTAGTGTGTGTCGGGTAGTGTTAGTGTGCGGGGATCGCTGGTCGGCGCGGACTCGGTGGGCGGTAGGGCCAGTTTCAGCGCTGCATCTCTAAACTAAACTAGACTAAACAAATTTCTTTCTCACAGAGGGTGGTGAGTCTTCGAAAAGGTGATCCACAACGGGCAGTGGAGAGTGCTTGCGTATTATTAAGACAGAGATAGTTACGCCCCTGTCCCACTTAGGAAACCTGAACGGAAACCTCTGGAGACTTTGCGCCCCACCCAAGGTTTCCGTGCGGTTCCCGGAGGTTTTTGTCAGTCTCCCTCATGGTCGAAATTGGTTTCCATTTCTTCTATGTTCCAGCGAAGAAGCGGAAACCACTTTTGACCATTAGGAAGACTGACAAAAACCTCCGGCAACCTCCGAAAACCGCACGGAAACCTTGGGTGGGGCGCAAAGTCTCCAGAGGTTTCCGTTCAGGTTTCCTAAGTGGGACAGGGGCATTAGATATTATTGAGGCATAGATTGTTGAAGGACAAGATTATTGGGGTTAGGTCTGAGTTGAGTTTACATGGTTTAGTTTGGAGAGATACAGCATGGAAACAGGCCTTTGAGCCTGCGTAGTGCACACTATCACCCGCACACTAGTTCTATCCTACAAACTAGGGACAATTTATCTACAAATCTGCACTTCCTTGGAAAGTGGGAGGAAACCGGAGCACCTGGAGAAAACCCACTCGGTCACCGGGAGATCGTACACTGTGCAGACAAGATCGAACCCGGGTCTCGGGCGCTGAAAGGCAGCAACGCTACCACTGCACTGCCGTGCCGACCCTTAAGAGTATATGTTGAATCTACAGTCATATCAGCCACGTTCTTATTGAATCATGGAACAGATACAAGGGGCTGTGTGGCCTACATCTGCTATAAAGTGTGGAAACAAGGAACTGCAGATGCTGAAGAAGGGTCCCAGCCCAAAACGTCACCTCTTCATGTTCGCCAGAGATGCTGCCTGTCCTGCTGAGTTACTCCAGCAACTCTGTGCCTTTTCTTGCTGCAAAGCCCTCGGAGGTTCAATATTGGAATTATGACTGGTTAACTTTGAGGCAGAGAGCCATAGAGTGGTAATGCGTGGAAACAGGCTCTTCGGCCCAATTTGCCAGTGCCATCCATCATGCCCCATTTACACTAGTCCCACCTGCCGGCATTTGGCCCATATCCCTCCAAACCTATCCTATCCACGTACCTGTCTACATTTTTCTTAAAATGTGTGATAGTACCTGCCTCAACTACCTCCTCTGGCAGCTCGTTCCATACGTCCACCACCCATTGTGTAAAAAAGTTACCCCTCAGGTTCCTAGTAGATTTTTCCCCCCTCATAAATCTGAAGACAGACTTGAAAATGCTGGAGTAACTCAGCGGGACGGGCGACATCTCTGGAGAGGAATGGGTCGTGACCCTTCTTCAGACTGAAACGACCCAAAAACGTCACCCATTTCTTCTCTCCAGAGATGCTGCCTGTCCCGCTGAGTTACTCCAGCATTTTTGTGTCTATCTTTGGTGTAAACCAGCAATTGCAGTTCCTACCAAAGAACCGATAGCGGAGCAAGATAGATCACTAAACGAAAAAGACGTAGTACGGTCATGGGCAGATTCATGGATAATTTTCAGCCCCATTTCCATAACCGGCTTCCGTCTCCGCACCAAAGATCCCATAGGATACTGGTATGAAGACGGAAGCCGGTTGTGGAAAAATCTTCTCCTCATTTTCAGAATTATAATTTATTAACACAAACTGTTCCCCCGCAACGTTGATTACACTGCGAGTCGTGTCCGGTCGGGTCGGGTTACTGAAATGGATGAAAAAAAGGCCCACGTTCCGCTCCGTTGCGTACTACACGTCAGCCCATCGCATTTAGAAGGAGTGGTCTATCTTGCTCCACTATAGGATCTTTGGTTCCCACTTGCGCATTAAACCTGTGGCCTCAGGTCCTCGAGTCCCCGAACCTGGCCTAAAGACTTGGTGCATTTACCTGACTTATTCCTCTCATGAAGGTCTCTGAAGAAGGTGTTTATTGTTGTTCCCTCTTCCAGACAGCAGTGCAATTAAATCTGAACACCTGATGAGTGCTGGCACTTGTTCGATCACGTGTGAGGAGTTTCGACAGATGAAGCAGACTTTAACGCAACTCAAGCAGAGGGTAATGTGTGCTCATTTTCTCCGCTCCACCTCTATAGACTGCTATTCATATGGGCAAGGTCCGCCCCACCCTGTTGTCCATGTATTATATATTTGATGGTGCTGGCAACCTTTATACAAAGGAAGTGGAAACAAGGAACTGCAGATACTGGGGGCAACAAAATCACGAGAGGAATAGATCAGGTAGATGCACAGAGCCTTTTACCCAGAGTAGGGGAATTGTGGACCAGAGGACATTGGTTCAAGGTGAAGGGGAAAAGAATTAATAGGAATATGAGGGGTAACTTTTTGACACAGAGGGTGGTGGGTGTATAGAACAAGCTGCCAGAGGAGGTAGCTGAGGCTGGGACTATCCCATTGTTTGAGAAACAGTTGGACAAGTACATGGTTAGGACAGGTTTGGAGGGTTATGGACCAAGCGCAGGCAAGTGGGACTAGGATAGAGGGGACATTGTTGGCTGGCATGGGCGAGTTGGGCCAAAGGGCCTGTTTCCACACTGTATCGCTCTATGACTCTCAGTGACATTGCAGGTTGAGAACCTTCATCGGGCTGCTGATGAAACGGAGGAAACCTGATCATGTCCTTCCACAGATGCTGCCAAACTCATGGAGATCCTGCATAAAAACGCAAAATGCCGGAGTAACACAACGGGACAGGCAGTATCTCTGGGTAGAAGGAATGGATGACGTTTCATAGAAACATAGAAACATAGAATATAGGTGCAGGAGTAGGCCATTGGGCCCTTCGAGCCTGCACCGCCATTCAATATGATCAGGGCTGATCATCCAACTCAGTATCCTGTACCTGCCTTCTCTCCATACCCCCTGATCCCTTTAGCCACAAGGGCCACATCTAACTCCCTCTTAAATATAGCCAATGAACTGGCCTCAACTACCTTCTGTGGCATAGAATTCCGCAGATTCACCACTTTGTGTGAAAAATGTTTTTCTCATCTCAGTCCTAAAAGACTTCCCCCTTATCCTTAAACTGTGACCCCTTGTTCTGGACTTCCCCAACATCGGGAACAATCTTCCTGCATCTAGCCTGTCCAACCCCTTAAGAATTTTGTAAGTTTCTATAAGATTCACCCTCAACCTTCTAAATTCTAGCGAGTACAAGCGGAGTCTATCCAGTCTCACATCTAACTCCCTCTTAAATATAGCCAATGAACTGGCCTCAACTACCTTCTGTGGCAGAGAATTCCAGAGACTCACCACTCTCTGTGTGAAAAATGTTTTCCTCAACTCGGTCCTAAAGGAATTCCCCCTTATCCTTAAACTGTTTCAGATCGAGACCCTTCTTCAGACTGAGAGTTAGGGGAGAGGGAAATGAGAGATATGGAAGGGTCTGTACCCGAAACGTCACCTTCTCTCCAGAGATGCTGCCTGCCCGGCTGAGTTACTCAAGCATTTTGTGTCTACTATCTGCAGTCCCTTCCTACTCCAGTTTGTTGCCTCGATATTCCAGCATCTGCAGTCTCTTGAGTGGTGATATGTCATCAACCCTATTTATTGGCCGTGCAACAATTCTCACAACAAGAACATGGCCACACTTCAGACTGTGTGATTCATTGGTGAGGTATTGGCCTGGTTCCTGGTCTTTCTTAGAAATTCCAGAGAAAAATGTTCAAAATCCACACGTCAGGACATAGTGACTCATCTGGAAGAGGGCAACGCTCAGTGTTACACTAGAGTGTGGGCTGAAGACCTTGGCGTGGGACTTCAACATGCAACATTTTGGGCTGAATTGAGAGGAATCTGCAAGGAAACTGCAGGAAAAGATTATAGTTCCGCGCTCGATGCTGCGATCTGCTACTGTGATACCTTGCCCATGTGACAATTTTCCATCACACAGAGAGTTATTGGACAGTTGGACTAGTGATAGATCGATAACTGGAGCCATAGAATCATTAGGTCAAAAGTGACAGGAACTGATTTAGGACATGCGACCCATCAAGTCTACTCCGCCATTCAATCATGGCTGATCTATCTCTCATTCTCCTGCCTTCTCCCCATAACCCCTGACACCCGTACTAATCAAGAATCTATCTATCTCTGCCTTAAAAATATCCATTGACTTGGCCACCACACCCTTCTGTGGCAAAGAATTCCACAGATTCACCACCCTCAGGCTGTAGGGTGAACATTCTTTTTCCCAGGATTGGGGAATAAGTCCTAACCTGCCCAACCTCTCCCTGTAGCTCAGGCCCTCGAGTCCTGGCAACATCCTTGCAAATCTTCTCTGCATTTTTTCCAGCTTAACGACATAATTCCTGTAACAGGGTGACCAAAACCGATCACAATACTCCAAATATAGCCTCACCTCTAACAACTGGAACATAACATCCCAACTTCTAGACTCTAGATCTGAAACAGTGATTCTCTCTCTCTCATTCTCTGTCTCTCCCTCTCTTTCCAAAGATCTTTTTTTTTTTTTTAATATTTTTATTTAATAGAGGAAAATACATCAGTGTCCATCACATATATATTGTTACAATCATTGTACCCCATAATTTTATGGCTTTTAAGGGAAAAGAATAGAAACAGAGAGAGTAAAGTCGGTGAAAAGAGTTGTGAAAGTGAAACAGCGTGCCAAAGGGGGGAGAAAAAAAACCCTTGGTCAAAGAATTAGAGAAAGGGGATTAAGAGATAAATCCTAGGGAAAAACAAAAGAGAGAAAAAAAAAAGCCAGTTACTATATTATATATATCACGCCAAAGGAATCCACCAACTCGATTGTTTTTCATCCCCCCCTACCAAGACCCGTGGTATTCTTGCACCCTATCTTTGTAGCAATTTTATAAATGCAGACCTCGTCTGATCGAAATGATCTCCAAAGATCAGGTCAAATATTTTCGAACTTGCATGACGTAAATGTCAGAAGTTGCCTTGCAGCTAAATTATAAAAATAACCTGGTATGGTTTTTATTATGATACAGAACGATAATTTTACATTTGGATTAGTCAGCAACCTATTATTAGATTCTGAATGAGTTTCAAAATGCATTTTATGCTCAAGGCACTCACCTTGAATTTGAATGGCTTCTTGTTAGCTTTAGACTTTGTTTTTTTAATTATCTCATTACATGCGATTTCGTGATATTGGTTATCCAAAATGGAATAACTAGAAAACCAGAAAACGTAGAACTATTTGGAGCCGCCAAAGTTGGCCAGGCCACGTTGGGTGTAAACGGTTCCGTTTTTGTCACTCTGCGATAGGAAGGAAGTTATTAAATTGGAAAGTGTGCATAGATTTCTGAGCATAGTTGCCAGGACTTGAGGGACTCAGCTACAGGGAGCAGTTGGGAGGCTAGGACTATATTGTGCAGAGAACAGGAATCTGTGGGGCGCTTTTGTAGAAGCGTAACAAATCAAAGTCATAGTCAAAAGTCAAACAAACTTTATTGTCATTTAGAAATACATCGATATATGCAGTTCCAAACGGAATTCCGTTGCATTTGGCTCCCCATGCAACACGATAATTAACAGAAGGATAAAATGGATTAAAAGGATAAAAGGATGAATAGACAATGGTGGCAGCCCATTACATGGCATTCAGGAGTCTGATGGCTCGTGGGAAGAAGCTGTTGCAGAACCTTGATGTTCTGCTCCTTATGCTACGATATCTTTTGCCCGAGGGCAGCAGAGTGAACTGTCCGTGATGGAGATGTGTGGGGTCTTTTATAATACTGCTGGCCTTAGACACGCAACGTTTGGTCGCAATATCCCCGATTGAGGGGAGAGAAGTCCCGATGATTTTTTCAGCTGTCCTCACCACTCTCTGCACAGACTTCCAGTCGGAGGCTTTACAGTCCCCAAACCAGACAGAGATACCGCTGGTCAAAATACTCTCTATGGTGCCCCTGTAGAAAGTGGTGAGGATGGGATGGGGGAGGTGAGCTCTTCTCATCCGGCGCAGAAAGTGCAACCGCTCTTAACTGTTGACGAGACGTTATTTGACCAGGTCAGACTGTTAGTGATCTGCACCCCCAGGAACTTAGTGCTACTGACCACCTCCACATCACTGTCATTGATGTGAAATCAAAAGGGAACAGACACGGAGAATGCACAGAGTAGGGGAATCAAAAACCAGAGGACAAGGATTTAGGGTGAAAGGGGCAATATTTAATAGGAAACGAAGGAGCAACTTTTTCACACAGACCATTGTGGATATATGGAATGAGCTGCCTGAGTTTGAGGCCGGTACTATAACAGCATTTAAAACACACTTGGACAGATACAAAGATAGAAAATGTTAATAGAAAATGATCCTGGGATGGCAGGACTTTCATATGAGGAAAGACTGGATAGACTCGGCTTGTACTCTCTAGAATTTAGAAGATTGAGGGGGGATCTTATAGAAACTTACACAATTCTTAAGGGGTTGGACAGGCTAGATGCAGGAAGATTGTTCCCAATGTTGGGGAAGTCCAGGACAAGGGGTCACAGTTTAAGGATAAGGGGGAAATCTTTTAGTACCGAGATGAGAAAAACATTTTTCACACAGAGAGTGGTGAATCTCTGGAATTCTCCACCACAGAAGGTAGTTGAGGCCAGTTCATTGGCTATATTTAAGAGGGAGTTAGATGTGGCCCTTGTGGCTAAAGGGATCAGGTGGTATAGAGAGAAGGCAGGTACGGGATACTGAGTTGGACGATCAGCCATGATCATATTGAATGGCGGTGCAGGCTCCAAGGGCCGAATGGCCTACTCCTGCACCTATTGTCTATGTTTCCATGTTAAGCAGGATATGGCCAAATGTGGGCGTATAGGATGAGGCATCTCGGTTGGCATGGACAAGTGGAGCCAAAGGCCCTGATTCCACGCTGCTCTCTGACCTACCTTTAAATAGAGTTGAATTACTTCAATAAATTCCAATGATATTAGTTAAATGGGTTAGACAACAACAGAGGTTATATTATGAATGAGTTCACTATATTTAGCATGTGTCATTGACAGAGCACCAAAATAATGCAATTTACAACCAGATGTCCTCATAGATTTTTAACTTATTTGCAAATCATTTTATTAGCAGTTTAAGAAGGAACTGCAGATGCTGGAAAATCAGAGGTAGACATAAGTGCTGGAGAAACTCAGCGGGTGCTGCACCATCTGTGGAGCGAAGGAAATAGGCAACGCTTCGGGCCGAAACCCAAAGGGTTTCGGCCCGAAACGTTGCCTATTTCCATAGATGCTGCTGCACCCGCTGAGTTTCTCCAGCATTTTTGTCTACCTTCGGGTTTGTAGGTTAGCTGGCTTGACATTAATGTAAACCTAAATGTAGGCCTCACGTTGCCTATTTCCTTCGCTCCATAGGTGCTGCCGCACCCGCTGAGTTTCTCCAGCACTTTTGTCTGCCTTATTATCAGTTTAAAGTTGGTGAAAACTACCCAGTGTTGCTGAACAATGCACGAAACATCTAGCCTTCACTTCTGGTACAAAGCTTAAAATAGTTATTCAGAAACGTTTATGCAACTCTACCACACCTTTACAACAAAAACATTTTCGGTGACGCCAAACATTCTCTTTGCCCACTTGCCTCAATTCCAATTCCATGTGCAGGAACGAAGTGCAAATGCTGGTTATGCTGAAGATAGACACAAAATGCTGGAGTAACTCAGCGGGTCAGGCAGCATCTCTGGAGAAAAGGAATGCGTGATAATAGACAATAGACAATAGGTGCAGGAGTAGGCCATTCGGCCCTTCGAGCCTGCACCGCCATTCAATATGATCATGGCTGATCATGATCAATGTGATCATGGCTGATCATCCTCAATCAGTACCCCGTTCCTGCCTTCTCCCCATATCCCCTGACTCCGCTATTTTTAAGAGCCCTATCTAGCTCTCACTGGAAAGCATCCAGAGAACCTGCCTCCACCCCCCTCTGGGGCAGAGAATTCCACAGACTATATTTTGGGTCAAGCCCCATCTTCAGACTGAGAGTCAAGAGAGAGGGAAACTAGAGATATGAAATACCTCCTCTCCAGTGATGCTGCCTGACCCGCTGAGTTATCCCAGCATTTTGTGTCTATCTACAATTCCAATTCCATCCTGGCCATTCTCACACTTAAGTAAGTTTAAGTAAGTAAGTTTATTGGCCAAGTATTCACATACAAGGAATTTGCCTTGGTGCTCCGCCCACAAGTAACAACATGACATACAGTGACAGTTACGAATGACTCAGAAAACACTAAACATTAATAATAATAAAACATTAATGATAAAACACCATTGATCAAGCATGTGAACCAACAAAATACCAGATCAAAGGGAGGCTACAGACTTTGGACCCGATGTAATGATGAAACGCCCCCAAGTTTTGTTCTATCCGACTAGTTCTACTCTATCCGTCTAAAGAAGAGTCCCAACCCCAGACATCATCCAGCATTTGCAGTTCCTTCCTATCCAAACTTCATCTGCCCATTTACTTCCACAGATGCTGCCTGGCCCGCTGAGTTCCTCCAGCACCTTGTTTATTACTTATGATCCCAACATTGACAATCTCTTCAGTTGAGTTCGGTTTATTGTCACGTGTACCGAGTTACAGTGAAAAGCGTTTGTGGCGTGCTACCCAGTCAGTGGAAAGACAACACATGATTACAATCGAGCCATTTACAGTGCATAGATACATGAAAAGGGAATAAGATTTAGTGCAAAATAAAGCCAGTAAAAGCTGATCAAAGATAGCCCAAGGTAGACAAAAATGCTGGAGAAACTCGGCGGGTGAGGCAGCATCTATGGAGAGAAGTTTCGGGTCGAGACCCTTCATCTCGACAAAGAAACGTCGCCTATTCCTTCTCACCATAGATGCTGCCTCACCCGCTGAGTTTCTCCAGCGTTTTCGTCTACCTTCGATTTTTCCAACGCCTGCAGTTCTTCCTTAAACAAAGATGGTCCAAGGGTCACCAATGAGGTAGATCGTAGTTCAGGACTGCTCCCTAGTTGTGGTTGGATGACTCCTCTCTTCTAATTGGACCAATTGCAACAAGTTCCATTAGAATAGGAGGCAGGAGATGATGAAACCAACAGCAAGAAACATTATGAGTACCTGCTCCATTTTGTTTGCAAAAAAAGCACTATGTTCCTCCTTCGTGTAGTTTAGTTTAGAGATAAAGAGCACAAACAGGCCCTTCGGCCCACTGAGTCCGTGCCGACCAGCGATCCCCACACACTAACACTATCCTACACACACCAGCTTTCTATGGCAATGACCTCCACAGATTCACCACCCTCTGACTAAGCAGATTCCTCACATGTCCTTTCTAAAGGTGCGTCCTTTTATTCTGAGGCTATGGCATCTGGCTCTAGACTCTCCCACTGGTGGAAACATCCGCTCCACATCCAATCTTTCCAGGCCTTTCAATATTTGCTAAGTTTCATGAGGTCCCCCCTCATTCTTCTAAACTCCAGCGAGTACAGGCCCAGTGGTGTCAATAGCTTATTATATATATATAAACCCAATCATTCCAGCAATCAGTCTCGTAAAATTCCTCTGCACCCTCTCCAATGCCAGCAGACCTGGGCAATAGATTCACTAAAGAAATTGTGAATACTGGGCAATGTGGCATTGATAGAGTACAGTCAGAACCTTTTTCCCCAGGGTTAGTCGTCCACTGGTTAGCATGGATGTGTTGGGCCGAATGGCCTGATTCCATGCCTACCAGTGATGGACACTCACGGCAGCTTCAAACATTCTATGTAGCCACGATGTAAGGAAACATTTGGGAGAATAAGATTATGATTCCTGCCATTTGATATAAGGATGTGTAGGAAGGAACTGCTGATGTAGTCTGTGGAATTCTCTGCCTCAGAGGGCGGTGGAGGCGGGTTCTCTGGATGCTTTCAAGAGAGAGGTAGATAGGGCTCTTAAAGATAACAGAGTCAGGGGATATGGGGATAAGGCAGGAACGGGGTACTGATTGGGGATGATCAGCCATGATCACATTGAATGGCGGTGCTGGCTCGAAGGGCCGAATGACCTACTCCTGCACTTATTGTCTATTGAAGCTGGTTTATATCCAATGCTGGGGTAACTCAGCGGGTTAGGCAGCATCTGTGAGCAGCAAATAGGCGATGTTTCGGGTCGGGACCCTTCTTCAGACTGAAAGTGGAGGTGGGGGGGGGGGGGGGGGGGGGTTGGGGGGGGGGGGGTTGGGGGGGGTGTATTGGAGGTGAGAAAAATCCAGAATGTGTCAGGGCTGGCAAGAGATGACCTCGGGAAGGGTTGAGCCCACAATGGTTGATTGTTGGCTGGGGAAGATGTGATAACAAGAGGGATGAAGAATGTGAACAGTGGAACTGCTGGGACAACTAGGGTTGGGGAGGGGGAGGGAGAGTGGAGGGGAGGGAATGCAAGGGAGTTACTTGAAATTAGAGAAGTCAACCTTCATACCACTGGGCTGCTTAAGTAATATATAAAGTTGTTTTTGTTTTGTAAGATCAGAATTGATCCCTGGGATGGCGGGACTGTCATATGAGGAAAGATTGAAAAGACTAGGCTTGTATTCACTGGAGTTTAGAAGGATGAGGGGGGGATCTTATAGAAACATATCAAATTATAAAGGGACTGGACAAGCTAGATGCAGGAGAAATGTTCCCAATGTTGGGCGAGTCCAGAACCAGGAGCCACACAGTCTTAGAATAAAGGGGAGGTCATTTAAGACTGAGGTGAGAAAAAAACTTTTTCACCCAGAGAGTTGTGAATTTGTGGAATTCCCTGCCACGGAGGGCAGTGGAGGCCAAATCACTGGATGGATTTAAGAGAGTTAGATGGAGCTCTACGGACTAGTGGAGTCAAGGGATATGGGGAAAAGGCAGGCACGGGTTATTGATTGGGGACGATCAGCCATGATCACAATGAATGGCGGTGCTGGCTCGAAGGGCCGAATGGCCTCCTCCTGCACCTATCGTCTATGTTTCTGATATTTATTGCCAATTTATTGCGTGACCAAACCTTCTTCTCCCCAGCTGCTGCTGACAAACCTGGACAACTCCAGCGACAAAATCCAACTGTCAAGGAAATGCACAGAAAGACTGCGGTGTGCACCACACATAATGGAGCACCGTGGGGCGCCTGGACCTCCTGGTAAGGATTCCTACGAGGCCACTGAGGTTCCTGAGAAGGTTCAGTGTGAATAATCCATATCCAGCAACTCCTCATTCCCCTGTTGTGAGAGTGCTGAGGTGTGGACAACATTGGTAGCATTGAACCAGAACAAGGTACAGTGAAGATAGACAAAAGTGCTGGAGAAACTCAGCGGGTGCAGCAGCATCTATGGAGCGAAGGAAATAGGCAACATTTCGGGCCAAAACCCTTCTTCAGACTGATGTAGGGAGGGGGAGAAAGGAGAAAGAAAGAGGAGGAGCCAGAGGGCTGAGGAAGAGCTGAGAAGGGGAGGAGACAGCAAGGGCTACCAGAAATTGGAGAAGTCAATGTTTATGCCACTAGGGTGCAGACTGCCCAAGCGGAATATGAGGTGCTGCTCCTCCAATTTTCGGTGGTGCTCACTCTGGCCATGGAGGCGGCCCAGGACAGAAATGGGAATGGGATGGGAGGGGGAGTTGAAGTCATGAGCCACCGGGAGATCAGGTTGGTTATTGCGGACCGAGAGGAGGTGTTGGGCGAAACGATCGCCGAGCCTACGCTTGGTCTCACCGATGTAGATCAGCCGACATCTAGAGCAGCGGACGCAATAGATGAGGTTGGAGGAGGTGCAGGTGAACCTCTGTCGCACCTGGAACGCCTGCTTGGGTCCTTGAATGCCGTCGAGGGGGGAGGTAAAGCGACAAGTGTAGCATCTCTTGCGGTTGCAAGGGGAAGTGCCCGGGGAGGGGGTGGTGCGGGAGGGAAGGGAAGAATTGACCAGGGAGTACTCATTTCCATAACCCGACCTGACTTGCAGTGAAATCAGCGTTGCGGGGGAACAGTTTGTGTTAATAAATTATAATTCTGAAAATGAGGAGAAGATTTTTCCCAAAGAACTTTGATGTTTACGAGGATGTTTCCGTAACCGGCTTCCGTCTCCGCGCTAGTACCCTACGGGATCTTTGGTGCGGAGACGGAAGCCGGTTACGGAAATGGGGCCGAGAATTACCCACGAATCTGCCCGTGACCGTACTGCGTCTTTTTCGTCGCGTGATCTATCTTGCTCGCCGTAGGATCTTTGCTTGGCATCATGTTCGGCACAGACATTGTGAGCCAAAGGGTCTGTTCCTATGACGTACGGTTCTGCGTTCTATGATCTAGATTGACGCGCAACAGCCGACAGCATTGCGTGAACTGTTACATGCCTGCTGACACCTTTTGTTCCATAAATAAAGCGCTGCCAAAAACAATAGAACGTGGCCACAAATGTCACCGATAATCACATCCCGTGAGCAAATAAGCCTTTTGAAAAAATTTGCGATAAAATGCCAGGAAGATTTTATCATTGAAATACCATGATTATTAATACATAACGTTGCGCAATAATCCTGTTGGTATTGCATCAACAATATTTGTGCTGTAATGTGGCAGGTTTTCAACTGATGGTTTGTTCCAGACACCATTATCTTGGACTGTGTCGCAAGGGTGTAATACTGTGTCGTTGTGAACCAATTATCCCAAACCACAAGTACAATGTTCAAAGGGTTTATGCAAGAGTTACCTGCTCAACGGAACTGCGTGTGAACCACTAATTATTATTTTTTTTGTTTCACGCATATTCTTTGCGAGACTTGACAACATGGTTAATGACGCCTCGATGCTGTCAGTGTGATTCGTTAATTATCGTCAATTATCTTCTCCTTAGGCTTTCTGTGGGATCGAGGGCGACCGGCTCCCATTCCGGTTTACTTCAGTTTAGCTTATTATTGTCGCAGAGAAAAATGTTTTGTTGTGCACGGCGAAAAATACTTTTTGTTGCGTGCTATCCAGTCAGTGAGAAGACTATACATAATTACAATTATTGTGGATACAGGATAAAGGGATTAACATTTAGGTAAAGTCCAAGTAAAAAAGGTTCTTTCAGCTTCGGACGATAGCTAAAATAAAACAATTCCTCCTGTTTGATGATCTCGAAAAGACCATCCATACATTTATTTCCTCCCGCCTCGATTACTGCAACTCCCTCTACACTGGCATCAGCCAATCTTCCCTGTCCCGCTTGCAGCTGGTCCAAAACGCCGCAGCGAGACTCCTGACGGGAACCCGAAAAAGGGACCACGTCACCCCGATCCTGGCCTCTCTCCACTGGCTCCCCGTGTGGTTCCGTATAAACTTCAAGATCCTCCTCTATGTCGACAAAGCCCTCAATGGGCTTGCACCCACCTACAATAAAGGTCTTCTCACCCACCACACCACCTCCAGGTCCCTCAGATCGGCCGACTTGGGGTTGCTGAACATCCCGCAGTCTAGGCATAAGCTCAGGGGCGACTTTGGACAACGAGAGTTGTTTTTTAAATGTGCTATATGAATAAATGTGACTTGACCTGAAATAAAGATAGTCTGAGGGTCTCGACGGAAGGAGATGGTCGGTCAGGTCCGCTCTCGAGTTAGTGATGGAATGGTTCAGTTGCCTGATTAACTGCAGATACCCCAACCTATTCCTCTCACGATCTTAGCAAGTTTGCAGATGATACAAAAGTGGGTGGTTTTGCAGATAGTGAAGATGGTTATGAAAAATTGCAGCAGGATCTGGATTGATTGGCCCTCATCCTCCTGCGCTTCAAGGAATAAAGTCCAAGCCTGCTCAACCTGTTGCTACAGCTCAGGTCTTCAGGTCTTCGGGTCGAGGCAACATCCTCATACATCTTCTCTGCACCCTTTCCACCATGACAATATCTTTCCTATAGCATCGCCTTCCAAATTCCATACACAATATTGGTAGAAAGGAACAGCAGATGCTGGTTTAAATCGAAGATAGCCACAAAATGCTGGAGTAACTCAGCGGGGCAGGCAGCATCTCAGGAGAGAAGGTTCTTCAGGCTGATGTCAGGGGAGTGGGAAGTGTATGGATAAGGAAGTGTTAGGTGTGAAAACAGGACAAAGGGAATGGAGATCAAGGACAATGTAGAATGGATCATTGTTAGTTGGGAGAAGGTAACAACAAAGCAAACTGAGATAAAATGTAGTCGGAGACAATAAGACTGGTCGGAGAACTGGGAAGTTCTTCCAATTATTCAACACTTTAACTCCCCCTCTCATTCCCACATTGATCTTTCTGTTTTGGGCCTCCTCCATTGTCAGAGTGAGGCCCAGTGTAAATTGGAGGAGCAGCACCTCATACTTCGCTTGGGCAGCTTACACCCCGGCGGTATGAACGTTGACTTCTTTAACTTCAAGTAGCCCTTGCTTTACCTCCCTCTCCATCCCCTCCCCCTTCCCAGTCCTCTACATTAAAAATACCCGTTGACTTGGCCTCCACAGCCTTCTGTGGCAAATAATTCCACACATTTACCAACCTCTGACTAAATACATTTCTTCTCATCTCCATCCTAAAAGAACGTCCTTTAATTCGGAGGCTATGACCGCTAGTGCTAGACTCTCTCACTAATAGAAACATCCTCTCCACATCCACTCTATAGCCTCTCACTATTCTGTATGTTTCAAAGAGTTCCCCCCTCATTCTTCCAAACGCCAAGTATTTCAGAACATGCAGAGGCCAAGCAGTGTGCTACATAAATGCGATTCCTTTACTCTGGCAAATAAATCTACCTTCAGTTCCAGCTTCACCAGTCTTAATTCATTTTTTTGACAAGCAGATCAAAGAGTAGTTTTGGAATAATTAAATTGCAGTGTAAATAGCAGGGTAATTAGAACCATTAATAAGATTTACAAGTTGGAGATTGGGAACGCAAATCAAGTATGGGCAAGATTGAGGGAAAAAAACTGTTTCACTCATTTTGTTTTGAACTTCTGCCTGTTTTTTTGAAGCAATGTATGTTTTACACGATATTTCAAAATGCAGCCCTGAGGACATTTAAAGGGCATGCTCCAACTACAATGAGTTCGAGTTTTGTTTCCTAGAATCAGAAGTGTTTGCAGCACAAAAGGAGGCTGTTCAAACCCTTGTATTGTTCAGGTCCAAGTCAGTGGGTTTGGACATTGACGATTATTGGCAGCAGTTGCATGGACAATCATTTTCTCTGCTGTAAAACCGTGAGCGCTTCCACCAACAACATATAAAATATATTTGGACAGGTACATGGACAGCGTCAGGCACTGGTGAGGCCAGATTTGGAATATTGTGAGCAGTTTTTGGGCCCCTTATCTGAGAAAGGATGTGCTAGCATTGGAGAAGTTCTGGAGGAGGTTACTTGGATAAGAACAGTTTAGAGCGATGTGTCGGAAGGAACTGCAGATGTTGGTTTACACCACGCTGGAGTAACTCAGCGAGGCAGGCAGCATCCCTAGATAGAAGGAACGGGTGACGTTTCGGGACGAGACCCTACTTCAAACATTTTCACTTGATCCTGCTTCAATTCAGTGAAGAAATAGGCCAGGACCTGAGAGGCTATCATCTTGACTGGTGGTTTGGCGGAAGAGAGAGCGAAGAGGTTTCATGGGACGGGACATGCCGCTGGTTTGGAGGGATGGGCCAGGCATAGACTAGTGGGACTAGCCCGGTTAGGCATCTTGGAAGGCAAGGGCGAATTGGGCCACAGATTCCTGCTTTCATAAGTCTATGCAGCACAGATAGGCAAGCACCAGTCCTTGGCATCACATTCTCATATCCAGAATAGGGACCAGGCAGACGTCAATGATAATGAAGATGAATGACCATTTGAGGAGGAATTGAGGGGAGAAGGTTGTGGTGTCTACAGAAGATGATACCAAACCCATTATTTGCTGTAGGAACTGCAGATGCTGGTTCAAGGTACAAAAAGCTAGAATAACTGAGTGGGTCAGGCAGCATATCTGGGGGAAAATAATGTGTAACGTTTCGGGTCGAGACCCTTCTTCAGACTGAGAGTCAGGGGAAAGGGAAGCTAGAGATATAGATGGCATGTACAACAAATGAATGAAAGATATGCAGAAAGCAACGATGATCAAGGAAAGGTGGAGCCCACAATGGTCCATTGTTGGCTGTGGGGTAGGTAATAACGAGTTATACAGACAGTGAAACTCAACAGGATGACAGCGAAACTAGTACGATGACTAGGGAGAAAGGACGGAGAGAGAGGGGATGCAAGGATTACTTGACGCTTGCCCTAATTGCCTGTATTTGGTGAGGCAGTGAGTTCTAGACCCCGACGATACTCCGGAGGTAAATAATCCCTGCTCACCTTCCTGCTTCACCTTCGTTTAAATTAGTGCCCCGGGATATTGATTTCTGAGCACATGAAACCAGGTATCACGCTCTGTGTAGGAAGGAAACAAAATAGTCATGTCATGTCAACAAAATAGAGAGGTTACAGAGGAGATTTACTAGAATGTTGCCTGGGTTTCAACAGCAGTTTAGGGGTAACATGAGGGGGAACTTCTTTACTCAGAGAGTGGTAGCGGTGTGGAATGAGCTTCCAGTGGAAGGTTCTTTGGTATCATTTAAAAATAAATTGGATAGGCATATGGATGAGAAGGGTATGGAGGGTTATGGTATGAGTGCAGGCAGGTGGGACTAAGGGAAAAAAGTTGTTCGGCACGGACTTGAAGGGCCGAGATGGCCTGTTTCCGTGCTGTAATTGTTATATGGTTATATGGTTAAGGAACTGCAGATGCTGCTTTAAACCAAAGATAGACACAAAAAGCTGGAGTAACTCAGCGGGTCAGACAGTATCTTCAGAAGTCTCGACCCGAAACGTCACCTATACCTTTTCTCCAGAGATGCTGTCTGACCCGCTGAGTGTCCAGCTTTTTGTGTCTCTCGCACTCTCCAACTGGACCTTAGAATTCTATGCACTTCACTTCAATGTCTTTGGAGTTGCGAGTTTCGCAACGATATTTGAAAAAAAAAAAACAGGATTGTGAATTAGAATGTGTTTATTGAATTCATGTAGGAAGCTGGAAACACCGTTGACTATTTACAATTCACCTGATATACTGTCAAAGCGTTGCGCCTTCGAAGTGTTGTTGAAGAATGCTTTCATGACTAAAACCTCTTGGGTTGCCGTGGCTGAAATCCAAGGCAAGCCTAAAGCAGTCGAGAATATGTTGCCAACTTGTTGTTAGCCATCTCTGGTTGCCGACTGCTGGTGAGTGATTGTGGGGAACACTATGTCCTAAAAACAACACCCAGGCCGGCAAAAGGAATTTGTGTTGTGAAGGAGGAGATGACTTTACAGTTTTACTAGATCAAATGAGAAGAATGCCAGGATATTACATGATCATTCTGAGGCTCTGATTTCTGAGGTAAGTTAAGACTTCATTGCACGAAACCAGACGGCAAGTGAAGGATGAATCCTGGTGCAGGATAGCTCAATCTGAATTGGTAACAATTCCTTATGGGGCTGTCCCACTTGGGCGACCTAATTGGCGAGTTTAGAAGAGATTGGGAGAGTTTGAAAAAATGTCATGTTGAAGACCTCCTTCGACTTCCTTCGACTATGTTGAAGACCAGCTTCGACTAGCTACGACTAACTTCAGGAAAATAGGGCACCGAATAGTGGAGAGTGAAGCCGATCTCCTTCGATCTCCTTTGACCTCCCTTCGACTATGATGAAGACTATCTACGACTACCTTCGACTGCCTTCAACTAAACCTACGAGTACAAAACCTAAAAAAAGTATTGTTTATTTCCATGGCGACCTTTTTTTACTCGCGGGCATTTTTCAGCACGTTGAAAAATACGCCGTGAACTAGCTGAGGCCTCGAGTAAGCGGGGACTACTCTCGAGCATGATAGAGAGTTACAAAGACCTCCTAGGACCTCGTGTTGACCATGCTGCGAGTACGAGTCGAGGGCAAACTCGCCAGAACTCGCGGATTAGGTCGCCCAAGTGGGACATACCCCTTTACCCTCCGCAGATGTTGCTTGACCTGCTGAGTTTCTTCAGCAAAATTGTTTTTTGCTCAACAGGACAACATCAGGAACAGTTTCTTCTCCTCGGTTATCAGGAATTGAACAATCCCCCCATGAGCTAGGGTACCGTCTGATTCTCCTTGGTCTCATTGTGCACATTGGACGTTGTTTCTGGACCTATGCTAAGTGCTGAGAACTGTATTCTACACTCTGTATCTTTCCCTTCGCTCTACCTCAGTTCAGTATAAATTAGTTTTGAGATACAACGTGGAAACAGGCGCTTGGGCCCACCGAATCTGTGCCAACCAGCCATCACTCATGCATTAGTTCTATCCTACACATGAGGGACAATTTACAGAAGCCAATTAACCTACAAACATGCACGTCTTTAGAATGTGGGAGGAACGTGGAGCACCCGGAGAAAACCCTCATGGTCACAGGGAGAACGTACAAACTCTGTACAGACAGCACCCGTAGTGAGGATCGAACCCGAGTATCTGCCGCGGTTACACTTGAGTTTGGCTCGATTGTTTTTATGAGTAGTATTATCTGATTTGACGGGATAGCACGCAGAACAAAGCTTTTCACTTGGCAATAATAAACCTAACACCGTAACAAACCAACCTGCAGTATCACCACTCTCTCGGCCAAATATTGTTCATTCAACATTCCTTTTGCTCACGGACACACAGTTGGCCATTTCTGGTCAGGGTTTGAAAATTCACCTCATTGTTTACAAATTCATCCTGGCTCTCACTTTATCCTGTCTCTGTAACTATCCCTCCCATTACCCTGCGAGGTATCCATGCCACAATTATGTTCTATTGCTCAATGCAGATGTTATCTCTCCACGTTTGGCCACAGTTCCTTCAGCAACCAAGGCACTAAACTTCTTGAACTTCTTGACCAAACCATTGGCCATCTACCCAAGGCTCCTTGTCAAATTGAATTTGACAACAGTTTGAAGCACTCTGGAATATTGTGCCTACACCAAAAGGCACAAAGTAAACAGTGTGCAGGAAGGAACTGCAGATGCTGGTTTACACCGGAGACCTGAGTAGCTCAACGGGACAGGCAGTATCTCTGGAGAGAAGGAATGGATGACGTTTCTGGTCAAGACCCTTCTTCAGACTGAATCCGGGGAGAAGGAAACGAGAGATATGGAAGGCTAAGGTGTGAAAACGAGACATCAATGGGGATGAAGGTCAATAACTTTTTTTCAGTTTCTTACCTTGCCGGAGAAGCGATTATTTTCCAAATCACATCTCCGGTCACATAGAAACATAGAAACATAGACATTAGGTGCAGGAGTAGGCCATTCGGCCCTTCGAGCCTGCACCTCCATTCAATATGATCATGGCTGATCATCCAACTCAGTATCCCGTACCTGCCTTCTCTCCATACCCTCTGATCCCACAAGGGCCACATCTAACCCCCTCTTAAATATAGCCAATGAACTGCCCTCAACTACCCTCTGTGACAGACAGTTCCAGAGACCCACCACTCTCTGTGTGAAAAAAGTCCTTCTCATCTCGGTCCTAAAGGATTTCCCCCTTATCCTTAAGCTGTGACCCTTGTCCTGGATCTCCCCAACATCGGGAACAATCTTCTGCATCAACCTGTCGAACCCCTAAAGAATTTTGTAAGTTTCTATAAGATCCCCTCTCAATCTCCTAAATTCTAGCGAGTATAAACCGAGTCTATGCAGTCTTTGTTCATAAGACAGTCCTGACATCCCAGGAATCAGTCTGGTGAACCTTCTCTGCACTCCCTCTATGGCAATAATGTCCTTCCTCAGATTTGGAGACCAGAACTGTACGCAATACTCCAGGTGTGGTCTCACCAAGACCCTATACAACTGAAGTAGAACCTCCCTGCTCCTAGAACCACTCTGCGGCCTACCATCGATGGAGCTGGAGGCCTCCTCGGACTGACTTTGTGGCCTACCCTGGGACTGGACTTAACATCGGAGCTGATCCCTTGCCTGGGATCGCTCCAACCGTGGCCTGCGGACGTACCATCAAGGGCTCGCAGTCTCCGGGGAGGCCGAGTCGGGAGCTCCAGCGGCGCTGAGGCTCGACCAGCCCCGACGCGGGATCCGACCGTTGCCGCGGGGGAGTTGACATCCCCCTGATGCCGAGGGCTCGACAGCTGGCTACGGGAGTCAAGATCGTCCCATCGACGGAAGGCTTGAGGCCCGCGACCACGGGAGAGGAAAGAAAGGAAGGAATTTGAACTTTTTTTTCGCCTTCCATCACAGTGAGGAATGTGGAGGGGTCACTGTGGTGGATGTTTATGTTAAAATGAAATGAAATTCCTCGAATGTTGCAAAACATACTTGGCTAATAAAGTATTATTGTGATTGTGATTTTTTACATGTATAAAAATTACACAATTAAAAACATAAATGGAAGTTGTTGCTGTCTCTTAGCCAGGAACATCTTTGGAATTGACCCTGCCTGCAGTATTATGTTGCATTAAAAACAACACGTTCAGCTTGTGTTACATTTTGCTGTTTCCATAAAGATATTGGATAGGGGAGAGGCCGTTCGAGAGGGCTGTGTGTTTGGCTGAGGAGGTTGGAAGTGGTAGGTCATGAGATGAAGCCTCAGGAATAACTTCAGTCAGTGTTGGCAACCTCGCTACTCAACGCTGATTCTAACAACGCAAATGCCAGAAGGCAGCTTGGAGCTGGCCAACTCCAGGAATTCAGATTCAAAGAATAAAAAGAACAACTAAGAGCTGGTGAGGAGATACTCTGCAGTTTTACTGGCCCATCGCTGGGCTGGAACTCTCAGAGCTATGTTGTACAAGAAGGGTTCAGATATGGGTCAAATGCGAGGAAACGCGAGGGACGAGCTTCGATGGTCGGCATAAACCGGAGCAACAGGAGAAAATAAAACCCGGACACGGGGAGAACGTGAGAACTACGTACAGACAGCACCCGTAGCCAGGATCGAACCTGGGCCTCTGGCGCTGTGAGGCAGCAAGTCTACCGCTGTGCCATTGTGCCTGTATGGCCGTGAGTAGTCGCCCAAAGAGGCGTACCTTTTTCTGGTGGCCGCTGGACTTTCAACATTTTGAACATTTTCGGCGACCTGCTCCGACTATGACGGGTGCCGGCAGTCTCCGAAAGTGGGAACAGGCCCTTAAGAGAGTGCTGGTGTATGGGTCGATCATTGGTTAGCATGGACTAGGTGGGCTGAAGGGTCTGAAGAAGGGGTTCGGCCCGAAACGTCGCCTATTTCCGTCGCTCCATAGATGCTGCCGCACCCGCTGAGTTTCTCCAGCACTTTTGTCTACCTTCGATTTTCCAGCATCTGCAGTTCCTTCTTGGGCATGTTTCCACGCTGTGTTTCTAACGTTTTAAAGTCTAAAGTTTCAAAATTGGAGACTGGTAGATGGAATGACGGGATATGGTTCACATGTAGGCAGAGGAGATCAGTTCACCTTGGCATCCTGTTTGGCAGGGACAAGATGGACTGACCCTGTTCCTACCCTGAACTGTTTTCTGTTCTATGTAATCCTGGGTCATCGACATATTTTAGTTGCAATAATTATTGATGGACACAGATCAAAGGTAGACACTGAATTTGAGCTACAGATCAGCTGCAATGTAACGAATTGGAGCAACTGGATAAAAAGACCATGTAGCCATCTCCTGTTCGTTAGTTCAATGCCAGGTCCTGATGATAAAGTAGCAAAAGCTGGTGATCTGGATATGCTCAGATGATGATTGAAATACTTGGCTTCCTCTTCAAAGGATTGGAAAGAGAGAATTTTGTTTAGCTGCACAGACATTGGCTCAACCTTGCCGAAACATGGATGAGTAACAGTATCTTCAAACAGCCAGAGAAAGTTGATCTTCCCTCTCCGCAACTAAATATTTCTAAGCCTGTGTCCTGCAACTTCTGCTCTCCAGTCCATCTGTATTTAGTTTAGTTTATAGATACAGCATAGAAACAGGATCTTCAGCCCACCGGGGTCCACACCGCGCCATTGATCAAGGGAGATTGATCAGCGGGTGAGGCAGCATCTATGGAGCGAAGGAAATAGGTAACATTTCGGGTCTAGTCGGGTCTGAAGAAGAGTCTCGACCCAAAATGTCGCCTATCTCCTTCGCACCATAGATGCTGCCTCACCCGCTGAGTTTCTCCAGCATTTTTGTCTACCTTCCTTTTCTACTGTGTGCTTGTACATTGGGAGGGTTGAGAGGAAGAGGGAAACATAGAAACTAGGCGCAGGAGTGGGCCATTCGGCCCTTCGAGCCAGCACCGTCTTTCAACATGATCTCGGCTGATCATCCAGAATCAGTACCCCGTTCCTGCCGTCTCCCCACATCCCTTGATTCCATTCGCCCTAAGAGCAAAATCTAACTCTCTCTTGAAAACATCCGGTGAATTGGCCTCCACTGCCTTCGGTGGCAAAGAATTCCACAGGTTCACAACTCTCTGGGTGAAAAGGGTCTCGACCCAAAACGTCACCTATTCTTTTTCTCCAAAGATGCTGCCTGACCCAGTTATCCAGCATTTTGTGTCTATCTCCTATTTCCCTCCGGTCTTGTATAATAGGTTCGAGATGAAAACATGATGATAGGTTGAGCTCAACAACTATTCCCTGCCTTGTCTCCCCCTTGTCTCTCACTGCAGGTTCACCTGGACGCCCAGGCGATCGAGGAATTATGGGGCCGGGGGGTGCACCGGGAGCCCCTGGCCCACGGGGTCCCAGGGGCCACATGGGTCCAATGGGCCCCACCGCTGATCTGCTCTCCGTAAAGCAAGGGAGGCGAGGTCCAGTGGTGAGTGTTGCAGTGCCTCACGGCAACGGGTGCGAATCTCGGCCGTGGGTTCGAAACTAACCCTTGGACTTCCAGTGCAACTTTCACACTGAACATAATTCACCAAGTTACTTCCTGGGATGGCGGGACTGACATATGATGAAAGAATGGGTCAACTGGGCTAGTACTCACTGGGATTTATCCTGTACATCGGCGAGACCAAGCGTTTTTTTCCACACATGGTTTTGCCAGCTTAGTTTTGGAACAGCTCCATCCAAGACCGCAAGAAATTGTAGCGAATTATGAACGCAGCCCAGACCATCACACAAACCAACCTCCCTTCTATTGAGTCCATTTATACCTCACGCTGCCTCGGCAAGGCCAGCAGCATTATCAAGGACAAGTCGCACCCCGGCCTCTCCCTCTTCTCCCCTCTCCCAACGGGCAAAAGGTACAGAAGTGTGAAAACGCACACCTCCAGATTCAGGGACAGTTTCTTCCCAGCTGTCATCAGGCAACTGAACCATCCTACCACAACCAGGGAGCAGTGCTGAACTACTATCTACCTCATTGGTGACCCTCGGACTACCCTTGATCGGATCTTGCTGGCTTGACCTTGCTCTAAATGTTGTTCCCTTATATCAATATCAAGTATTTCCACACTGTGAATGGGTCGATTGTAATCATGTATTGTCTTTCTGCCAACTGGTTAGCACGCAACAAAAGCTGTTCACTCTACCTCGGTACATGTGACAATAAACTGAACTGAACTGAAATAAGCTACTCTGATCCCTGGAGAGATCCCACAGCCTTCCTTATCCATTAATGCAGTAACTTCCCATTGCAAGTTGTTCATCTCATCTCAGATGTAAATATTATGCACTTTAAACAAATCTATTTCATTCCTAGGGTGCGCCTGGGACTCCAGGGAAGAATGGAATGAAGGTACAGTAATATTTAACTCCTCTCCTGAGCAACCTTTTTTGTTAAGAAACCTCTTTGGAGCCTGTTTCAAGATGTAGACTCTAGACTTTAGAGATTGCAGCATGGAAACGGGACCTTCGGCCCACCGAGACCACGCTGACCAGTGATCACCCCTGTACACTAGCACTATCCTACACACTAGGGACAATTTACAATTTTGCCAAAGCCAATTTACCTACAAACCTTTGGAGATACACATCAATAGACAATAGACAATAGACAATAGGTGCAGGAGGAGGCCATTCGGCCCTTCGAGCCAGCATCACCATTCAATGTGATCACGGCTGATCATCCAACTCAGTATCCCGTACCTGCTTTCTCTCCATACCCTCTGATCCCTTTAGCCACAAGGGCCACATCTAACTCCCTCTTAAATATAGCCAATGAACTGGCCTCAACTACTTTCTGTGGCAGAGAATTCCAGAGACTCACCACTCTCTGTGTGAAAAATTATTTCCTCATCTCGGTCCTAAAGGAATTCCCCCCAATCAGTACCCCGTTCCTGCCTTCAAGATATTCATCGAAATGCTGCCAAGTTGAATATAACAATTTTACGTACTAAATGACACCGATTCATGATGGTTTGGGACAGCAAAGTGGCTTGCTTGGGTATTGGAGAGGGCAGAAAAATGGTGAAACAAGGAACTAGATGCTGGAATCTTGAGAAAAAGTCAAAGTGCTGGAGTAACTTAGCACATCAGGCAGCATCTCTGGAGGACATGGATGGGCGACATTTCAGAAGAAGGGTCCCAAGAAGGGTTTCAGAAGAATGCTGTGGAGGCCAATTCAATGGATATTTTTAAGGCCGAGATAGATAGATTCTTGATTAGTACGGGTGTCAGGGGTTATGGGGAGAAGGCAGGAGAATGGGGTTGGGAGGGAGAGATAGATCAGCCATGATTGAATGGCAGAGTAGACTAAGTCTGCTCCTGTCACCTATGAGCTGAAGACCTTATGTTTTTTTTTAATGTAGTGAGTACATGCAAATGCTGCTGTAGAAGGAGTATCTTCTACTCAGAATGAGTTCCATTGGTGATAAGGCAATTCTGTTCTCAAAGGCCATGGAACAAACCTGGGAAAGATGGCTTTGTTTGCATATGGTTTAAGTGACAACCATTAACTAGTAAACCTTGCTGTTGCTTTCTAGGGTCAACGGGGACTGCCTGGCCCAAGGGGACTACCGGTAAGAGAACCGTGTGTGCCTTATCGTAAGGTAGACAAAAATGCTGGAGAAACTCAGCGGGTGCGGCAGCATCTACGGAGCGAAGGAAATAGGTGACATTTCGGGTCGAGACCCTTCTTCAGACTGATGTGGGGGTTGGGGGGGGAAGAAGAAAGGAAGAGGCGGAGACAGTGGGCTGTGGGAGAGCTGGGAAGGGGAGGGGAAAGACAGTAGACAATAGGTGCAGGAGTAGAGGCCATTCGGCCCTTCGAGCCAGCACCGCCATTCAATGTGATCATGGCTGATCATCCCCAATCAGTACCCCGTTCCTGCCCCCTCCCCATACCCCCTGACACCGCTATTTTTAAGAGCCCTATCTAGCTCTCTCTTGAAAGCATCCAGAGAACCTGCCTCCACCGCCCTCTGAGGCAGAGAATTCCACAGACTCACCGCTCTCTGTGAGAAAACGCGTTTCCTCGTCTCCGTTCTAAAAAGAGGGAGATAGAGGGAGATAGCAAGGACTACCTGAAATTGGAGAAGTCAATGTTCATACCGCTGGGGTGTAAATGTGCTTTTCAGTCAGAATCATTTTTCCTAGGTTGGTCATATAGAGGGCATGGCCTTAAAATGAGTGGCCAAAATTTTAAGAGAATCCTTGCCAAACTCAAGTTTGGTGTTTTCACTAAACGCACTCCTCACATTCTCACTGCCCGTATATGTGTGAAGATGTGTTTCCTCACATCGGGACGGAAGGAAGGGGAAATGTTGAGGGTCCGGCTGGGAATTTGAGAGCTGAGAGGAACATCCAATGAAACAAGTGCGTAGGAAGGAACTGCAGATGCTGGTTTGAAACTGAAGATGGAAACAAAAAGCTGGAGTAAAGGGTCTGTCCCACGTTCACGACCTAATTCACGACCTCTGCCGAGTTTGCCCTTGACTCATACTGGCAGCATGCTCATCACAAGGTCGTAGCAGGCCGTGATGCTAGTCGTAGGTACACGTGGCATCAAGTAGGTCGGGCCGTTTTTTTCTAGCCTGATGAAAAATGTCCTTCGAGTAAAAAAAGGTCGTGAATTAGGTCGTGAAGGTGGGACAGGCCCTTAACTCAGCGGGCGAGGCAGCATTTCCTCAGAGAAGAAACAGGTGATATTTCAGATCGAGACCCTTCTTCGGGCTGGAGGCTGAAGTCTGGAGAAGGGTTTCGTCCCGAAACATCGCCTGTTCCCTTTTCTCCAGAGATGCTGCCTGTCCGGCGAAACAAACCAAAGTTGGAACGTTGCAGGGAACGAACGTTACAGGTAAGATACGCTGGGTGGTTTCTGGGATGAATGGAAATGCTCCATAGATTTCCAAAGAGGCCTGACACAGTATAAACAGGAGTCATAACCAGCCATGTCACAATAAATATAAAGACTTGGCTCCCCTAATCCTCCAGCACACACATGGCTTCCCCCACACCACGAGCTACCAAGCATGGCAACACTCTGGGACTGATCCAAATGATTTGCAATCTTGGTGTGGGATTTCATAGTCAGACCAGCTGCAGGGCATGTCTCCACACCATCAGTGTCTCCACCCATCCCACTGCCCCTATCTCTGCCTCAGCTCGTCAGCTACAGAAACCCTCATCCACCTTTCGTCACAACACGATGAAGATCGGTTCGTGGCTAGCGTCCCATGGATTATTCCCTCTGCAAACTAAACCTCCAAGGGCCTCGACCCGCAAAAAAGTAATGATGATAAAAGACACAGGCGATTGTTAGCTGTCTGAAGAAGGGTTTTGGCCTATTTCCTTCGCTGCTGCACCCCGCTGAGTTTCTCCAGCAGTTTTGTCTACCTCTGATCTCGACCCGAAACGTCACCCATTCCTTCTCTCCAGAGATGCTGCCTGTCCCGCTGAGTTACTCCAGCAGGGTTTGTGTCCATCTTCGGTGAAAACCAGCATCTGCAGTTCCTTCCGACACAGAAACTCTGCTGCCCCCATGCACGGAACTGCATTATCCTGCACTGTAGGCGGGAGATCTTCCTGCACCCTGGGCAACCCTTGCACAGACAGCTGCTGCACCTGGAAATACTTTGTGCTCTCTCCAGTTTAATGCAACTTTGACGGTGCACATCATAGATTGCTGACGTGCACGAGTGCCGTTAACTTCAACACAGGAAGTCTAAGAAGGCTTTAAAGGTAAAACAAACACCAGGAATGGGATTTGCAGCAGGTTGGGGAAAATAAAAGGTCAGGTGCTGCATCTGAATGCATCTGAACATTGTGCAAATGTGAGTGTAGGTTTAGGAACTGCAGATACGGGTTTAAACCGAAGATAGGCACAAAAAGCTGGAGTAACTCAGCGGGACAGGCGGCATCTGTGGAGAAAAGGAATAGGTGACGTTTCGGGTCGACACCCTGAGTCTAAGTCTTCAGACTAAGATGGACCTCAACCTGAAATGTCACCTATTCCTTCTCTCCAGATGCTGCCTGTCCTGACGAGCATTTTGTGTTTATCTTCGTGCAAATGTAACTACTGAATACGCACTGTGCGTGTCAAGAGAATTGTTGCAGAGACGGACTTTTTGGGGGTCAAAGATACCAGTTGCATTGGAGACACAAGGAACTGCAGGTGCTGGAATATGAGCAAAATATAAAGTGCTGGAGGAACTCAGGCAGCATCTGGGGAGGGAAATGGACAGTTATTCTTGACTCGTCTTTAGACTAGATGAGCGATGTTTCAGGTCGGTGACCCTTCTTCAGGCTTGCATTGATGAGTATCATGGGCGGATCGGAATCTGAATCTGAATCAAAGTAGTGGGGGTGGAGGGATCTAAGCGTTTCCTCATGACATTCATGACCCTAAAATGTTGCATTAACCCAATGTTGTCCAATACATTAGAATCTGACCAGTATGACCAAGTGGGAATCCAAATGTGGTTCTAACTGCATATCTGATTACTAGAGAAACAAAATTAGCAAAATCCACCATGGCTGGAATTTAGTGTAGTTTAGTTTAGTTTAGGGATACTGCGTGGAACATAGGTCGGTTGGCCCACCGAATCCGCGCCGTGCAGCGATCCGCGCACTCAATCACCATCCTACGCACACTCGGGACAATTTTCAATTTTACCGAAGCCAATTAACCTACACACCTGTACGTCTCTGGAGTGTGGGGGGAAGCCGAAGATCCCGAAGAAAACCCACGCAGGTCACGGGGAGAACGTACAAGCTCCGTAGTGACACCACCCGTAGTTAGGATCGAACCCGGGTCTCTGGCGCTGTAAGACAGCAACTCTACCGCTGCGCCACCGTGCCGTACCCGGTATATGCAGATATTATTCAGAGGTTAGAATGATTTGACTAAAGACATAAAGAGAAACAGATCGGGCGGAAAGAGGTAGAATTTCGGTTGATTGGAGCGTCTCGGGCAGCCCCTAATTCATAAGAGCGAAGGAAATAGGCAACATTTCGGGCCGAAACCCTTCTTCAGACTGGAGAAGGGTTTTGGCCCGAAACGTTGCCTATTTCCTTCACTCCATAGATGCTGCTGCACGCACTGAGTTTCTGCAGCACTTTTGTCTACCTTCGATTTTCCAGCATCTGCAGTTCCTTCTTAAACACTTTGTCTACCCCACTGCGAAATCTCATCAAGGTTTGCCTACTTTGAAGAAGGTCTTCGCCTCCCTCCGAAGACAGTTTCACAACCTCCTCTCTAACTGCTCCCCCTCTGTGATTCCCCCTTCCCTCCAACTCTCCAACTCTACGACCACATCCTAACCCAGATCAGTCTGAAGAAGGGTTTTGGCCCGAAACGTTGCCTATTTCCTTCTCTCCATAGATGCTGCTGCACCCGCTGAGTTTCTCCAGCATTTTTGTCTACCCTAATTCATAGGGTGGTGTTGTGTTGTGTTCAACAATCTGATGATTGTTGGGAAGAAGCTATTCTTGAACCTGAATATTCGTGGATCGATGCGTTATTGGATTTTGGATCTTTTCATTTTGCAGGGCCCACCTGGGTCATTTGATTTCCTGCTGCTGATGATGGCGGACATCAGACACGATATCATCGAACTGCAGGAGCGGGTGTTTGGGGAGCGGCGAGGCATCACCCTCGACACACTGCCCTGGGACACACAAGACATGGGGTCTGGCCAAGAGGAGATCTTTCCCACAGAGTCCTCCAACAGGTGACCCGATCCTCTCAGCTCCACCCCATGGCCTCATTGTATTCTTCTGAGAGTTAGTCGGATCAATCAATATCCATGGATCGATCGTGCCACAAACTACTTGTCGAAACAAAGTGAATGTACCATGCTTCGCTGCCACTTGTCTCAAAGAGGGAACGACAACCTGCGTTGATCCCACTGACAGACCAGTCTTTTGTTGCTCTATTCTCTATTGCTTACCTCTATTGCTTAATAACATCATCCTTCTTTACAAAGATTCACTGTGTGTCTTCATATGTTCGTAGGTCATAGGAGCAGAATTTAGACCATTCGGACCATCGTGGTTATTACCATATAACCATATAACAATTACAGCACGGAAACAGGCCCTTCTCGGCCCTTCCAGTCCGTGCCGACCATTTATTTTCCCCTAGTCCCATCCACCTGCACTCAGACCATACCCCTCCATTCCCTTCCCGTCCATATACCTATCCACTTTACTTTTAAATGTTAAAATCGATCCTGCCTCCACCACTTCTGCAGTAAAGAAGTTCCCCCTCATGTTACCCCTAAACTTCTGTCCCTTAATTCTCATGTCATGCCCTCTTGTTTGAGGGATGATCTTGGTTGATCTATTTTTCCCCATTTTCCTGCCTTCTCCCTGTAACCTTTGGCACCCTTGCCAACCATGAATCCAGTTCCTCACCGACCCTGTATCTCACCTGTTGACGTTTCATCCGACAATCTGGATCTGATCCTGATCCAAAGCCTTCTCTCTACACTCTCTTTTAGACCACGTCTTTGGTCACTTCTACCAACAAATCCTGTACAAGAGAAGCACTTGGAATGTCGTATTTTGCTGAAAGTTTGTTGTAAATAGCTGCTAGCTGACGTATGCTCCTGTTGGTTGGTTAATATCAGTCTTAGCTCAATGGTTAGCACTCAATGCGTTAAGAGACTCACTGCTATCAATCCCACTGCAAACCACTTTCGACCATTAGGGAGACTGACAAAAACCTCCGGGAACCGCACGGAAACCTTGGGTGGGGCGCAAAGTCTCCAGACGTTTCCGTTCAGGTTTCCTACGTGGGACTGGGGCATTACTGAGGAACTGCAGTCCTTGTTGCATTTCACACTATGCTTTACGAAGGTTTTTTACTGTGGACTTGGAACACAAAGGCAGTTTCCCAAAACTTGTGTATAAATATTTCTTTGTAAAGTGTATGTAGAATTTTCGATTGTCACAGCCCCAAAGGATGTCTTTCACCCAAAGTAGACTCAAAGTGCTGGAGTAACTGCACGTGTCAGGCAGCATCTCTGGATAGGTGACATTTCGGGTTGGGACTCTATGGGCAGGACTTCCATATGAAGAAAGACTGGATAGACTGGGCTTGTACTCACTGGAATTTAGAAGATTGAGGGGGGATCTTATAGAGACTTACAAAATTCTTAAGGGGTCGGACAGACCAGATGCAGGAAGATTGTTCCCGATGTTGGGGAACTCCAGAACAAGGGGTCACAGTTTAAGGATAAGGGGGAAGTCTTTTAGGACCGAGATGAGAAAATCTTTTTTCACACAGAGAGTGGTGAATCTGTGGAATTCTCTGCCACAGAAGGTAGTTGAGGCCAGTTCGTTGGCTATATTTAAGAGGGAGTCAGATGTGGCTCTTGTGGCTAAGGGACCAGGGGGTATGGAGAGAAGGCAGGTACAGGATACTGAGCTGGATGATCAGCCATGATCATATTGAATGGCGGTGCAGGCTCGAAGGGCCGAATGGCCTACTCCTGCACCTATTTTCTATGTTTCTATGTTTCTTCAGACTGATCCTATCAAATATTTCCTCCACATGTTCTCCAGAGGTACTGCCTGAAGCACAGAGTTGCTCCTGCACTTTGTGTCTAATTTTGTAAACCAGCATCTGCAGCTGCTTGTTTCCAATGGGCCTGTCCCACGTAAGCGATTTTTTGGGCGACTGTCAAAGTCATAGCAGGTCGCCGAAAAACCGGCGACTGGAACCCCCCCCCCCCCCCCCCCCCACGACAATGTCTACAACAACCTACCTCCAAGTCGACGTCAAGCTACGGCAAGCTACCGACAACCGGCGACCAATTAGGACGTCCACCTACGACAGCCTACGACCACACCGCGACAAGCTACGATAAGGTAAGACAGTTCAGTCGCCGGTACCTGTCACCGGTTGACGTAGGTAGTCGCTAATGGAATTCACCGCTGTCAGCAACAGCGACAACCTACGTCATCCTGGTGACAGCACCTACGTCAAGCGACGGTCTTTGGCGTCAAGCCCACGGGCGGCGGCCATCGGCAAAAAGTTTTGAATATTTCAAAATCGAGCGGCGACCAGAAAAAAGTGCACCCTAGCGACCGTGTGGCAACAGCCTAGTCGCCTAAAAAATCGCCCAAGTGGGACAGGGTCATAAGTCTTTCACCAACACTGTGGTTCATGAACTACAGTCTTCTTCTATAGAGTTTCTGTTTCAACATTTGCAATTGCTCCTCCACTTCAAATGTGATTTGTTGTATAGACGTGTTGTGACATTTTAAGGAGCAATGTAAATGCAGATGATTTATTTGGAAAAGATCTGCACAATTTACATTACTCGGCAGTTTACACGGCACCCGATACAGTGTTCAAATGCTGATTGATTTTTAGCATTCAAATGACTGAGCAACCCTCTGTTATTTTTTAACAAAAAGGGCTAGCCCGTTTAATAAAGTAGACAAAATACAGTAACTTTGTGTGTGTTCATTAAACTCTCAGCTCTACAGTGTGGAAAGAGGCCCTTCGGCCCACCGAGTCCATGTTGACCATCAATCACACGTACACTAGTTCTATCCTACAGACTGGGGACAATTTACAGCAGTGAAATAACCTACAAACCTGCTAGTTGTTGGGAAGCGGGAGGAAACCGGAGCACCCGGAGAAAACCCACGAGGTCACAGGGAGTACCCACGAACCCCCGCACAGACAGCACCCCTGAGTCAGGATCGAACCTGGCTGTTATGCAGCCGTGCTCACAACATAAGCATGTGGTTTCGGTCTCCTAATCTGAGGAAAGACATTCTTGCCATAGAGGGAGTACATAGAAAGTTCACCAGACTGATTCCTGGGGTGGCGGGACTTTCATATGAAGAAAGCCTGGATAGACTCGGCTTGTACTCGCTAGAATTTATAAGATTGAGGGGGGATCTTATAGAAACTTACAAAATTCTTAAGGGGTTGGACAGGCTAGATGCAGGAAGATTGTTCCCGATGTTGGGGAAGTCCAGAAAAAGGGGTCACAGTTTAAGGATAAGGGGGCAGTCTTTTAGGACCGAGATTTGTCACACAGAGAGTGGTGAATCTGTGGAATTCTCTGCCACAGAAGGTAGTTGAGGTTAGTTCATTGGCTGTATTTAAGAGGGAGTTAGATGTGGCACTTGTGGCTAAAGGGGGTATGGAGAGAAGGCAGGTACAGGATACTGAGTTGGATGATCAGCCATGATCACATTGAATGGCATTGCAGGCTCGAAGGGCCGAATGGCCTACTCCTGCACCTATTTTCTATGTTTCTATGTCACACAGTGGGTGGTGGGTGTATGGAACAAGCTGCCAGAGGAGGGACTATCGCAACGTTTAAGAAACAGTTTTAGACAGGTACATGGATAGGACAGGTTTGGGGGGATGTAGGTCAAACAGGGGCAGGTGGGACTAGTGTAGCTGGGACATGTTGGCCGGTGTGGGCAAGTTGGGCCGAAGGGCCTGTTTCTACGCTGTATCACTCAGTAAGCTGCTGTACCTTCAAGAACCACATCTCACTAATGCACAGGGCTTTCTTGGACAGCACACACACACACACACACACCCTAGTCTCTAATTATAGACCACATCCAGTCTTAATTCCTGCCGTCACGATTTCTGATGTCAACACTTAACTTTGTAAATTGCTATGTCAACAATTCCCTTTGTCAGTGTGCAATTTCAGATTCTGGTATGGAGGTGAACCTGCCCTTCATCCAACCACACCTCGCACATGAAGTGTATCTCATAATTATCACACAAATGCAGGCAACGTATAAAGATATTTCAAAGAAGGTTATGCTCATGACACCACCTTGCAACTTATTTCGGTCCAGTTTAAATTTGAGATGCGGCATGGTTTCGATCTGGTTTGTTGTCACAAATAATGAGGTGCAGCGAAAATCTTTTGTGGCGTGCTAACCTGTCAGCAGAAAGGCAATACGTGATTAGAATTGATCCATTTACAGTGTATAGATACATGGAAATAGACCACCCAGTCCATGCAGGCCATCAATCGCCCGTTCACACTGGTTCTATGTTATCCCACTTTCTCATCCGCTTCCTACGCACTAGGGGGAATTTGCAGAAACCAATTGACCGACAAGCCTGCATGTCTTTGGGATGTGGCAGTAGACAATAGGTGCAGGAGTAGGCCATTCGGCCCTTCGAGCCAGCACCGCCATTCGTTGTGATCATGGCTGATCATCCCCAATCAGTACCCCGTTCCGACCTTCTCCCCACTTCCCCTGACTCCGCTATTTTTAAGAGCCCTATCTAGCTCTCTCTTGAAAGCATCCAGAGAACCGGCCTCCACCGCCCTCTGAGACAGAGAATTCCACAGACTCACCACTCTCTGTGAGAAAAAGTGTTTCCTCACCTCCGTTCTAAATGGCTCACTCCTTATTATTAAACTGTGGCCCCTGGTTCTGGACTCTCCGAACATCGGGAACATGTTTCCTGCCTCTAGCGTGTCCAAACCCTTAACAATCTTATATGTTTCAATGAGATATCCTCTCATCCTTCTAAACTCCAGAGTGTACAAGCCCAGCTGCTCCATTCTCTCAGCATATGACAGTCCCGCCATCTCTGGAATTAACATTGTAAACCTACGCTGCGCTCCCTCAATAGCAAGAATGTCCTTCCTCAAATTTGGGGACCAAAACTGCACACAATACTCCAGTTGTGGTCTCACTAGGGCTCTGTGCAACTGCAGAAGGACGTCTTTGCTCCTATACTGGTTTCCTCTTGTTATAAAGGCCAACATGCCATTCACTTTCTTCACTGCCTGCTGTACCTGCATGCTTACCTTCTGCATGGAAACCAGAGAACCCAGAGAAAAGCAATGCTGTCACAGGGAGAACAAGCAAACTCCACGCAGACAGAAGTACACAGTGGACACTATGCCACGCTGTTTTCTTGTAAAATGTATAATGATGTTCCTTGCACTTCATGATGTTGCCTTCGGTTCCCTGCTTCACTGCCACACACTGCTTGTCCAGGCCACATTCACATCGACTGTGCCTTTTCTGCACCATTTATTGCTGCACCAATGTGTGATAAATCTGACCAGCCATCACCTTGCATCATCTATTTCTTGAACGTATTACTGCTGTCAGGTGAAGTGAAGATATTGTTCAACATGTGGTCCCAGGATTCAGATCCAATGTCAATGAAGTGACCATCATGTACTACCAAGTCAGTACAGAATGATGAAGTAACTCAGCGGGTCAGGCAGCATCTCTGGAGAAAAGGTATAGGTGACGTTTCGGGTCGAGACCTTTCTTCAGACTGAGAGTCAGGGGAAGGGAAATGAGAGATATGGGGAATGCGGCTCACCTGCAGTCCGTCTGTTTTTTATTTTATTTGTGTCTTCGTCTCTGTTTTTAGTGATTATTTTTGGTTTATTAGGCTGTGTACGTGTGTGTGTGGGGGGGGGGGAGGGGGGAGAAACGGGGTTTTAGTCTCTCCCTTTGGGGGGATGCGACTTTTCTTGTCGTGTCCCCCGTCACCGTCTCCGTCTGTGCTGAGGCCCTAATGGCGGAGCTGGCGGCCTTGGAGCTATGGCGGCCTACCAGCTTCCAGCAGCGGCGGCACGGCTTCGGAACTTCAGCTGCGACCTGGCTTTCGGGGCTGCGGTGCTCCAGCGACGTTCCAGCGGCGACCTGGCTTCGGGGCTGCGGTGCTCCAGCGGCGACCTGGCTTCGGGGCTGCGGTGCTCCAGCGTTCCAGCGGCGGGCCCTGTGGCGGTGTCCCGGCGTTCCAGCGACGGCGGTGGCGGCAGCCTGACTTCGGAGGCTCGGCCGCGGGCCTAGTAGACGGCAACATCGGAGGCCTGGATCTGCTCAGCGCAGAGGGAGAACAAGGAGGAAGAAGACAGAGACTCTAAGACTTTTGCCTTCCACCACAGTGAGGAGGTGTTTGGTGAACTCACTGTGGTGGATGCTAAATTTGTGTTTATTGTGTGGTTTTGTTATTTTTAATATATGTATGACTGCAGGCACGAAATTTTGTTCAGACCGAAAGGTCTGAATGAGAATAAAGGTAATTAATTCAATTAAATTCAATAATGACGGAGATGTAGAGAATAAATGAATGAAGAATGTCGAGGATGGCTGCGTAGAGCCTTTTCAATGTCTTGAAGCCGCTGGCCTTATTAATGTGGTCAGAAAGCATCAAGGCAACTTTATTTGTCACATACACATACAAGGTGTACAGTGGAATGAAGGTTGCAATTCCCGCGGGATTGTGCAAAACAACGGGACAGCACAGAACCAATATTTACATTTTGTTTAGAAGACACAACAGTATTCACGTCCTGGTGAGACCAGAGTTTACAGTCCTGACGGCCTGTGGGAAGAAACCCCTTCTCATCCTCTCTGTTTTCGCAGCGTGACAGCGGAGGTGCTTGCCTGACCGTAGCAGCTGGAACAGTCCGTTGCTGGGGGGGGGGGGTAGGGGTCCCCCATAATGTTGCTGGCTCTGGATCTGCACCTCCTGGTGTATAGGTCCTGCAAGGGGAGGGGGGGGGGGGGGGGGGGGAGGGGGAAGAGTGTGGTTCTCGTGGTGAGTTCGGCCGAACGCACTACTCTCTGCAGAGCCTTCCTGTCCTGGGCAGAGCTGTTGCCAAACCAGATCGAGATGTTTCCAGTCAGGATACTTTCTACTGCACCAGAGTAGAAGGATTGAAGGATTCTCAGACAGACTCTGAATTTCCTCAGCTGCCTGAGGCGGTAAAGGTGATGCCTTGCCTTTCTCACCAGTGCGGCAGTGTGTGTTGTCCATGTCAGATCCTCTGTGATGTGGACTCCCAGGTATTTAAAGCTGCTCATCCTATCCACAGTCGTCCCATTTATCCCCAGTGGCGGGTACGTCCTCGGTTGTTGTGCCCATCTAAAGTCCACGATCAGCTCCTTAGTTTTAGAAACATAGAAACATAGAAAATAGGTGCAGGAGTAGGCCATTCGGCCCTTCGAGCCTGCACCGCCATTCAATATGATCAAGGCTGATCATCCAACTCAGTATCCTGTACCTGCCTTCTCTCCATACCCCCTGATCCCTTTAGCCACAAGGGCCACATCTAACTCCCTCTTAAATATAGCCAATTAACTGGCCTCAACCACCTTCTGTGGCAGAGAATTCCACAGATTCACCACTCTCTGTGACAAATGTTTTTCTCATCTCAGTCCTAAAAGACTTCCCCCTTATCCTTAAACTGTGACCCCTTGTTCTGGACTTCCCCAACATCGGGAACAATCTTCCTGCATCTAGCCTGTCCAACCCCTTAAGGATTTTGTAAGTTTCTATAAGATCCCCCCTCAATCTTCTAAATTCTAGCGAGTACAAGCCGCGTCTATCCAGTCTTTCTTCATATGAAAGTCCTGACATCCCAGGAATCAGTCTGGTGAACATTCTCTGCACTCTATAGCAAGAATGTCTTTCCTCAGATTTGGAGACCTAAACTGTACGCAGTACTCCAGGTGTGGTCTCACCAAGACCCTGTACAACTGCAGTAGAACCTCCCTGCTCTTATATTCAAATCCTATTGCTATGAATGCTAACATACCATTCTCTTTCTTCACTGCCTGCTGCACCTGCATTTAGTTACATTCAAGAGGAGGCCTACCAGAGTGTCAGGTGAGCCACCTCCTCCAGGTAGGCCTGCATATCATCAGTGTAGTGCAAATGTCTCCAATATGGTTTAGGTGTTTTTTAAACATGTGCAAGGTTCAAGGTTCACATTTATTTGTCACATGCACTAATTAAGATACCATGCAGCCATACAATTAAAAAGAACACACACAATAAGAATGTAGCATAAACATCCACCACGGCATTCTTCACTGTGATGGAAGGCAATAAAGTTCAGTCACTCTTCCTCCTTTGTTCACCTGTGGTGCAGTGAAAAGCTTTCGTTTGCACGCTATCCAAACAGAGCAGATAATACCACGCATAAATACAATCAAATACAAGTCAAACTCATGTACAAAGGCTGCAGAAAGTTAGACAGAGTGCAGAATATAGGACTGTAGAGTATTGTAGTCTGGAGATAGGTCTCGACCCGAAACGTCGCCCATTCCTTTTCTCCAGAGATGCTGCCTGACCCGCTGAGTTATAGCCCTGTCCCACGGTGCGAGTTCATTCCAAGATCAAACTCGTGGTAAGCACGGAGAATGAACGTAGCGGGTACGTCGGAGCTCGGGGACGTCTCTTAGCGCTAACGGCAGGTACTCGGGAAGACTCGCTTGGTTCTTGGTTCTTGGTTACTTGGTCCTCCAAAATATTCCAACTGGAATTTAAACTGGAGGTGGTGAAGGGAGGGGTTTTAGCCAGAGAGGGTTATTGGGAAGAAAGTGCCACTTTAAGTTTAGTTGCATCTGGCTGGGCAACCGTGGCTTGGTGGAGATTATTCCATGCTAATCTCCACCAAGCCACGGTTGCCCAGCTAACGCAGGTAAGCACGGGAAGACTCGTGAAGATTTTTCAACATGTTGAAAAATGTCCACGAGAGCCCTGAGTACCGACGAGTGGCCATTACCGTAAATCTCCGAGTTCGAATCAGGGCAAACTCGGGAGAGCTCTTGGAATGAACGCGTGGACAGGGCTTTTGCTCCAGCATTTTGTGTCCATCTTCAGTGTAAACCAGCATCTGTTATTCCCTCCAACACAGTTTGATGATGATGTTGATAAACATGTAGGTATGGGATTTAGACCCAGTGACAATGAAGTAATGACCATATATTGGCAGGTTGGTACATTGTGATTTGATGGAGGGACGAGCTAGATATGTTCTCATCCTCCTGCCAACTTAGTGATCCTCAGGGTTAGAGGTTGTCATCACCGGCGGTCACTCGAAACGAGTATGCCTGTCCTCTCCATACTCCTTAGAGATTGTAGGTTTGGAAGGTAAAGAGGTGAATTTTGCTCACGTTCACCATTTAAACACTAGATAGTCCCTGACACTGTCGTTTAGTTCCTTAGTTTAGAGATACAGCGCGGAAACCGGTTAACTTAAAACTAACCCTGTCCCACTTTCACGAACTAAGTCACAACTTTTTTTACTTGTGGACATTTTTCATCAGGCTAGAAAAACGCCCCGACCTACTTGATGCCACAAGTACCTACGACTAGCATCACAGCCTACCTACGACCTTGTGACAGCCATGCTGCGAGTATGAGTCAAGGGCAAACTCGGCAGAGATCGTGAATTAGGTCGTGAAAGTGGGACAGGCCTTTAAACTAAACTAATGTGACATGAGGAGAGAAAAGAAACATTGTCAAAGTGAGAAAGACCTTCAGGCCCTAAATCGCCTCCTCCCGACAGACCTACACCTACCGAAATGAAGTCTCTTCAATTTGTTGAGTGAGTTCAATAAAACAGGCCAATCTTGTAGGAAGGAGATACAGAACTTTGTTAGTCTGCAATCACAACAGATCAATCTCCGTTGCAATCTGTGCTATTCAGCCCAGTCACGTTACATTCCATGGGTGACATATTTTGGAAATGGAACAACATGTTTCAAAATAATTTAATCTACCTTTTAGCAGCTGCTTGCAGCTGCTAAACCTATTCTTCACCGGAAAGCAGTCTGCCTCTTTTCTTAAAGTTATTAACAAATGCAACTCATTGAAACATATAAGATTGTTAAGGGCTTGGACACGCTAGAGGCAGGAAACATGTTCCCGATGTTGGGGGAGTCCAGAACCCGGGGCCACAGTTTGAGAATAAGGAGTAAGCCATTTAGAGTGGAGACGAGGAAACACTTTTTCTCACAGAGAGTGGTGAGTCCGTGGAATTCTCTGCCTCAGAGGGCGGTGGAGGCTGGTTCTCTGGATGCTTTCAAGAGAGAGCTAGATAGGGCTCTTAAAGATAGCGGAGTCAGGGGATATGGGGAGAAGGCAGGAACGGGGTACTGATTGGGGACGATCAGCCATGATCACATTGAATGGCGGTGCTGGCTCGAAGGGTCAAATTGCCTACTCCTGCACCTATTGTCTATTGTCTATTGTAACTAACTACCATAACTAATTGCTTTTCATGAATCTTCATCTTTGTATCTGCTCTGTGCTGAGAAGGGAGGATAGACACAAAATGTCAGAGTAACTGAGAGGGTCAGGCAGCATCTCTGGAGTGAAGACCCCCCCTCACCTACTCTAACCTCACCCCCTCTGAACGCACAGCCCTCCGCTCATTCTGCAGCAACGCCGACATTATCATCAAACCCGCCGCCGAGGGAGGTGCTGTGGTAGCCCGGCGAGCTGACCTCAACTGCACCAAGGCCAGGCGCCAACTCTCGGACACCTCATCCCACTCACCTCGCAGATGAGCACCGGGCCATTATCTCACAGGAACTGCTCCACTGAGTACAGAGGCTTGGTTCCCATTGCGTGTTGCTGCTTTAAAACTACTGACATTACCGAGCGTCCACAAGAATGTCAAATTCATTTTTATTTTAAATGTTCCACACCTTGCCTCTTGGCGTCTTTGTCAACATTCATCACCCACACTTGGCCAAATGGTCCCGTGTGAATTTATAGACAATAGACAATAGACAATAGGTGCAGGAGTAGGCCATTCGGCCCTTCGAGCCAGCACCGCCATTCAATGTGATCATGGCTGATCATCCCCAATCAGTACCCCGTTCCTGCCTTCTCCCCATATCCCCTGACTCCGCTATTTTTAAGAGCCCTATCTAGCTCTCTCTTGAAAACATCCAGAGAACCGGCCTCCACCGCCCTCTGAGGCAGAAAATTCCACAGACGAATTTATAGAGCATTCCGTCTGGGCAGGGTAACTCATGCTAGCTCAAGTGTCAAGAGAGTACGGCGTTTTTCATTGTCATTTGAACCAACAACGGAACATTTACATTCTTACTTGTTGCAGCTTAGCTGCCCCGTAAACGTAATGCCGACAGATAAATATAATAATCATATTTCAATAAATCCATAACTTATTGATTTCCGCGTATGACTTGTGGAAAGAACAATCCCCCCCCACAGCGCAACAAAGACACATAGCAGATCAGAGTTTCTGAAGACAGACACAAAATATTGGGGTAATTCTGCGGGTCAGGCAGCATCTCTGGAGAAAATGGATAGGTGTTGGGCATTCAACCATTTTCTATTGTCCAAGAAGAAGATAGGATGGGTTCATCGACCGAGACTAGGACACTGCTCGTCAGAATAGTCAAGTATGTTGCAAAAGGTTTATATTGCTAATCGAACAGTGCGGTAAGAGTTACTACTTACAGCGCCCGAGACTGAAGTTCCATTCTGACTACGGGTGCCGTCTGTACGGAGTTTGTACGTGCTCCCCGTGACCTGCGTGGGTTTTCTCCTGCTGCTCCGGTTTCCTCCCACCCTCCAAAGACGTACAGGTTTGTAGGTTAATTGGCTTTGATAAAATTGTAAATTGGGCCCAGTGTGTAGGATTGTGTTAGTGTGCGGGGATCGCTGGCCGGCACGGACTTCATTAGTGCAGGTGTCAGAGGTTATGGGGAGAAGGCAGGAGAATGGGGTGAGGGGGGTGAGATAGATCAGCCTTGATTGAATGGCGGAGTAGACTTGGAGGGGGGGGGGTGAATGGACTCATTCTATTCCTATTCCTTATCAACATGACTAGGTGGGCCGAGGGGCATGTTTCCACAATGTCTCTCTAAACCAAACTAAACTGTACGCGATTAACGAGGCTGGTTTATGGTCCACATAACCCAAAATTGTCCCTAGTGTGCAGAATAGATAACTGTTTGATTGTAAACTGCCAATGGCAGTCTTGATTTTGTTACCACTCTGTATTTGTGTTTGTTTGAATAAAAGCATTTTGTGCTATATAATAATAAAAATAATGATAACAACAATAATAATATTTTTTAAATTAAAAGAAGTGTGTAGAATAGTGCTAGTGTAACAGACAATAGACAATAGGTGCAGGAGTAGGCCATTCGGCCCTTCGAGCCAGCACCACCATTCAATGTGATCATGGCTGATCATCCCCAATCAGTACCCCGTTCCTGCCTTCTCCCCATATCCCCTGACTCCGCTATTTTTAGAAACATAGAAACATAGAAAAATAGGTGCAGGAGTAGGCCATTCGGCCCTTCGAGCCTGCACCGCCATTCAATGTGATCATGGCTGATCATCCAACTCAGTATCCCGTACCTGCCTTCTCTCCATACCCCCTGATCCCTTTAGCCACAAGTGCCACATCTAACGCCCTCTTAAATATAGCCAATGAACTGGCCTCAACTACCTTCTGTGGCAGAGAATTCCAGAGACTCACCGCTGTCTGTGTAAAGAATGTTTTCCTCATCTCGGTCCTAAAGGAATTCCCCCTTATCCTTAGACTGTGACCCCTTGTTCTGGACTCCCCCAACATCAGGAACAATCTTCCAGCATCTAGCTTGTCCAAACCCTTGAGAGTCCTATCTAGCTCTCTCTTGAAAGTATCCAGAGAAACCTGCCTCCACCGTCCTCTGAGGCAGAGAATTCCACAGACTCACCACTCTCTGTGAGAAAAAGAGTTTCCTCGTCTCCGTTCTAAATGGCTTACCCCTTATTCTTAAACTGTGGCCCCTGGTTCTGGACTCCCTCAACGTCGGGAACATGTTTCCTGCCTCTAGCGTGTCCAAGCCCTTAACAATTTGTACTTGGCTCACTGGTTGGCGTTGGCTCGGTCGGCTGAAGGACCTGTTTCGGTGCTGTATCTCTCAAATTATTATTACAGTATTCAATGGGAATGGCACGAGGGATTTGTTTGGTATGTCAATCTCGCTGTTATCCTCCATCACAGGAATTCAAAATGATAATCTTCACAAGGGCAATAAAAGTTCCCTTGCATGAATGGTTTCGATGCTTGATATTTTAAAATCGTAATCAGCAGTAAGAATGCAAGATAGTGAAGCACCACAACAGCTTACACACAGACAGTGAGAGAGACACACCACGTCGCGTCAAGTATTATTATCAAAGATAGGCCCAAAATGCTGGAGCAACTCAGCGGGACAGGCAGTGTCTCTGGAGAGAAGGAATAGGTGACGTTTCAGGTCGAGACCCTTCTTCAGACTGAGAGTCAGGGGAAAAGGAGATGAGAGATATGGAAGGGTAAGGTGTGAAAACGAGACATCAAAATACTCCAGCATTTTGTGTGTATCTTCGATTTAAACCAGCATCTGCAGTTCCTTCCCGCACACGTATTATGATCATAAGTACTAGCATGATGGGGTCAAGGGACATTGAAAACCTTGCTGCAGCAGCATCACGGGGCGTGAACTCAATCAAACACTCAAGGAGATAAATCGTACATAAATTACACAAAAAATTCTGCTGGACAGTAAAAATAAACAAAACAACTGTGTAAAGAAAAAAACAAAACCTCGTGGAGTGCAAGTGATGGCCATTGTTCATTCATAGAGCGATACAGTGTGGAAACAGGCCCTCTGGCCAAACCTGCCCACACCGGCCAACATGTCTTCTTCTTCTTGCGTGTGGCGTGCACAGCCTAAAGCTGTAGGACAGCTTGTTCTATTTGATCTTCCGTTTGTGCACGTCGAGTTGATTGCATTAGTCGAAACAGGGCGGACCCCATGAAGGTTGCAATCTTCCACCCCGGCCAACATGTCCCAGGCACACTAGTCTCACCTGCCCGCCTTTGGCCCCTATCCCTCCAAACCTGTCCTATCCATGTACCGGTCTCACTGTTTCTTAAATGTTGCCTCAGCTTCATCCTCTGGCAGCTCAGCTGTTCCGTGCACCCCCCACCCTTTGTGTGGAAAGGTGAGGTATGATTAGGGTTGTGCAAGTTGGTTCAAGAACCTGATGGTTGTAAGGAAGAGGCTGTTCCTGAACCCGGTGGTGTTGGGCGTCTGTACCCCCTGCCCAAAGGTAGCAGCGAGAAGAGTGGTGGGAACCCTTGATGATACTTGCTGCTTCCTTGAAGCAGTGCCATGCTTAGGTGGTCTTGATGGTGGGGAAGTCTAGACGTGTGATTGACTGGATCTACCAAGGTGCAGCAAGCAGCACTCTCTTGGGTCAGAGGATTCAGGCTTCACCCATCTCTGTGAGGCATGGTGGCACAGCGGTAGAGTTGCAGCGTTGGAGTGCTGGGTTCAATCCCGACTACGGCTGCTGGCTGTGCGGAGTTTGTGACCGCGTTGATTTTCTCAGAGATCTTCGGTTTCCTCCCACACTCCAAAGACGTACAGGTTTGTAGGTTCATTGACTTGGTTTAAATGTAAAATTGTCCCTAGTATGTGGGGGATAGTGTTAATGATTCTTGATTAGTACGGGTGTCAGGGGTTATGGGGAGAAGGCAGGAGAATGGGGTTAGGAGGGAGAGATAGATAAGCCATGATTGAATAGTGTAGTAGACTTGATGGATTGAATGGCGGAGTAGACTTGATGGGCCAAATGGCCTAATTCTGCTCCTGTCATTTATGACCGTATGACTTTAACGTGCAGGGATCGCTAGTCGGTGCGGACTCAGTGGGCCGAAGGGCCTGTTTCCAGCATCTCTGGAGAAAAGGAATAGGTGACGTTTCAGGTCGACACCCTTCTTCAGACGAAAGACCCAAAGACCCTAAAGTACTATTTAGAGGTAGAAAAAGCGCTGCCTTTGTAGTTCAGAAGGGTCCCCACTCGAAACGTCACCTATCCATCTTCTCCAGAGATGTTGCTTGACCTACTGAGTTAATCCAGCACTTTGTGGCCTCTTGTGCAGAACAAAGCATCTGTACTTCCGTGTTTCTAATTTTCTAGTAACCAACTTCATGAAAATATATCAACCGAAACCTATCATGGAGACAAACTGAATGATGATTTAAGTTAAGTAACTTTTCATCAGAATCTTGATGGTTATTGACCGGAAATGTTCGCCGTGTTTCTCTCTCCACAGATGCAGGGGGACCTCCTGAACCTTTCAAGCATCTGCACGTCTTTGGAGTGTGGGAGGAAACCCACGCGGTCAGGGGGAGAGAGTACAATCTCCACGCGGACAGCGCCCGTAGTCAGGATCGAACCCGAATCCCTGGCGCAGTAAAAACCCTGTCCCACAGTACGAGTTCATTCCAAGAGCTCTCCCGAGTTTGAAAAAAATCAAACTCATGGTAAGCACGGAGAATGAACGTAGCGGGTACCTCAGAACTCTGGGACGTCTCTTAGTGGCTCGTAACGCTAACGGCAGGTACTCGGGAAGACTCGCTAACGGCAGGTAAGCACGGGAAGACTCGTGAAGATTTTTCAACACGTTGAAAAATGTCCACGAGAGCCCCGAGTACCGACGAGTGGCCGTTACCGTAAATCTCCGAGCTCGAATCAGGGCAAACTCGGGAGAGCTCTTGGAATGAACTCGTACAGTGGGACAGGGGTATAAGGCGGCAACTCTACCGCTGCGCCACTGTGCCGTCCAAGAGAAAATAAGATTCTCATGAATTTCTTATGAAGGTCATGAAAAGGTGGCAGATTTAACTTACAGGTTATTTCATCAACTTAATTTAAGTCCTTCAGCGACTGTGGTGAGACTTGTGCCTTGGCCCAGTTTCAAGTGGCCCAGTAATTTTTCAACTGTACCACCACCCCACTCTTTGGGTGTAAATCAAAAATCTCTAATTAGTTATGGAGCACAATTTCTGCTGTCTTAACGGCACGGACAGGCAGACCATCACCAGGATGGACATGCGACACAACCAATGATGGGAAGTAAGGAAATGGTTCCGTTGAGGTGAGAGATCTTATGATGAAACCACCAATTCAACTAGTTCAAGTTCAAGTTCAAGTGAGTTTATTGTCGTGTGTCCCTGATAGAACAATGAAATTCTTGCTTTGCTTCAGCACAACAGAACATAGAAGGCATTGACTACAAAACAGATCAGTGTGTCCATATATCATTATATAAATATATACCCACATGAATAAATAAACTGATAAAAGTGCAAATTACCGATAATGGGTTATTAATGATCAGAGTTTTGTCCGAGCCAGGTTTAATAGCCTGATGGCTGTGGGGAAGTAGCTATTCCTGAACCTGGTCGTTGCAGTCTTCAGGCTCCTGTACCTTCTACCTGAAGGTAGCGGGGAGATGGGTGAGTGGCCAGGGTGGTGTGGGTCCTTGATGATGCTGCCAGCCTTTTTGAGGCAGCGACTGCGATAAATCCCCTCGATGGAAGGAAGGTCAGAGCCGATGATGGACTGGGCAGTGTTTACTACTTTTTGTAGTCTTTTCCTCTCCAGGGCGCTCAAGTTGCCGAACCAAGCCACGACGCAACCGGTCAGCATGCTCTCTACTGTGCACCTGTAGAAGTTAGAGAGAGTCCTCCTTGACAAACCGACTCTCCGTAATCTTCTCAGGAAGTAGAGGCGCTGATGAGCTTTCTTGATAATTGCATTAGTGTTCTCAGACCACAGCTTCAGAGCTGTGCACGCCCAGGAATTTGAAGCTCTTGACCCTTTCAACCATCAACCCATTGATATAAACGGGACTGTGGGACCCCATCCTACTCTTTCCAAAGTCCACAATCCGTTCCTTGGTTTTGCTGGTGTTAAGGGCCAGGTTATTGTGCTGGCAACTAGTTGGAAAACCTAAGTTGCAAGCAGAAAATGAAATAAAATGAACAAGGCTTTTAGTGTCTGGTTTACACGCTCGACAATGGAAAGAATCAGACTGTCTGCTCTTAAAATGGTTAAGTGGCAACCTGGTTCTATAATAGAATATACACACAAGATTGTTATCAAATTTCAGTACCTAATATACGTGGGAAACCGAGAAGCTGTTCAGGTGAGAGGTTAGAAACAATGGTTGGTAGCATGTGAGGGCTCTCCCACAAACAGTAGTGGAGACTGATTCACTTAATTACTCCAAAACACAGATTGAAACTCTGTGCTGCCAAGAGTTTGTCACGGTAACACTGCCTCGACAGAAAGTCATAGGCTGATACAGTGTGGAAACAGGCCCTTCAGCCCAACTTGCCCACAATGGCCAACATGTCCAAGCTACGCTAGTCCCAGCTGCCTGCGTTTGGTCCATGTCCTTCCAAACCTGTCCTATCCAAGTGCCTGTCTAACTGTTTCTTAAACGTTGGGATAGCCCCTGCCTCAACTACCTCCTAATCAAGTGAATCAGTCTCCATACACCCGCCACCATTTGTGTGAAAAAGTTACCCCTCAGATTCCTGTCAAATCTTTTCCCCTTCACCTTAAACCGATGTCCTCTGGTCCTTGATTTTCTCACAGATAACTTTTTCTCACAGAGAGTGGTGAGTCTGTAGAATTCTCTGCCTCAGAGGGCGGTGGAGGCAGGTTCTCTGGATGCTTTCAAGAGAGAGCTAGATAGGGCTCTTAAAAAATAGCGGAGTCAGGGGATATGGGGAGAAGGCAGGAACGGGGTACTGATTGGGGATGATCAGCCATGATCACATTGAATGGCGGTGCTGGCTCGAAGGGCCGAATGGCCTACTCCTGCACCTATTTTCTATATTTCTATGTAATTCTTATTTGTTCAGAACCTTAAATCTGTGTCGCTGCTGGATCTTGCACTATTAGCTCGCAGGAATAACCACCTTTGTATAATTACAGTAATATACCACAGAAACAGGCCCTTCAGCCCAACTCATCCATGCCGCCCAAGATTTCTATCTAAACGTCGCCGGCTCGAAGGGCCGAATGGCCTACTCCTGCACGTATTGTCTATTGATTCACGTACTCTGGGCACGAGACTCTGTGCATCACTGAACAGTATTATTCACAAAACTCTTCTTCCCAGCTCATCTGCTGGTGAAGGCTTCATCCATTCTACCAAACCTGACTTTTCCAAAGTTCTTCTCCAGTGCTGATGAAGGGTCTTCAACCTGAAACAATTAATTGTTTCTCTTTCTACAGATGCTGCCTGACCTTCTGTGATTCCCACATGTTCTGTCTTTATATCAGACTTCCAGCATCTGGAGTTCTTTTGTTTTTCTTTTCCAGATGTAGAGATGGTTGAAAACTTCAGATTCCTAAGAGTCAATATCGCCAACAATGTCTCCTGGACCACCCACATTGAAGCAACGACCAAGAAACCAACGCCTCTACTTCCCGAGAAGGCCAATAGTCCTGTCCCACTGTACGAGTTCATTCCAAGAGCTCTCCCGTGTTTAAAAAAAATCAAACTCATGGTAAGCACGGAGAATGTACGTAGCGGGTACGTCGGAGCTCGGGGACGTCTCTTAGCGCTAATGGCAGGTACTCGGGAAGACTCGCTAACGGCAGGTAAGCACGGGAAGACTCGTGAAGATTTTTCAACACGATGAAAAATGTCCACGAGAGCCCCGAGTACCGACGAGCGGCCATTTCTGTAATCAGTTCGAATCATCGGTGCCCCGCTCCCTGCCTTGGATGCCCTCCACCGAAAACGGTGCCTGAAGCGGGCCGGGAAGATCATCAAGGACACCTCACACCCTAATCATGGACTGTTTGCCCTCCTCCCATCAGGGAGGCGGTACAGGAGCCTCAGGTCCCGCACCAGTAGGACGAAGAACAGCTTCTTCAACTACACCATCCGACTGCTGAACTCGGAGCCCAGCTGATAGACTTGTCTGTACCCTGCATTTATTTATTTTCCATATTGCTACCACTACACTCTGTATTTATTTTTCTATATCGCTATCACTAAGAATGACGCTAAACTGCATTTCGTTGTACCTATACTTGTATTTGTGCAATGACATTAAACTTGAATTGAATTGAATCAGGGCAAACTCGGGAGAGCTCTTGGAATGAACTCGTACCGTGGGACAGGGCTTTTAATTACAGTATAATTATAATACTCATTAGTTGTGCCAGCAGCATAATCAAGGACCAGTCGCACCCTGGCCACTCCCTCTTCTCCCCTCTACAATCAGGCAAAAGGTACAGAAGTGTGAAAACGCACACCTCCAGATTCGGGGGCAATTTCTTCCCAGCTGTTATCAGGCAACTGAACCATCCTACCACAACCAGAGAGCAGTGCTGAACTACTATCTACCTCATTGGTGACCCTCGGACTATCCTTGATCGGACTTTGCTGGCTTTACCTTGCACTAAACGTTATTCCCTTATCATGTATCTGTACACTGTAAATGGCCTGATTGTAATCATGTATTGTCTTTCCACTGACTGGATAGCACGCGACAAAGGCTTTTCACTGTACCTCGGTACACGTGACAATAATCTAGACTGTAATAAACTAAACATTAAGCTGGTTAATGGATGTTTAATGGAGGAAGGGAAGTCCAAATATTATTTTTCTCACTGCAGAGGACAAGAAATTCAGGTACGTGGGTTTCATCCAAATCCATGCCAGGAGGGGTCACTACAGCACAACCAGAAGCCGGCAGCCCGGTTGATTTTTTTCGGCATCATTCAAGAGTCATGTCAAGTCTAGAGAGGTTTATTGTCATGTGTCCCAGATAGGACAATGAGATTCTTGCTTGCTGCAGCACAACAGAGTATGTAAACATAATACCGAATGGGAGATAAATGTTCAGTGTGTCTATAGACCAGAGACCATCTATACACAATAAATAAACAGATAAAGTGCAATAATATTAATAATAGACTGTCAAAGGTCAATCCCTGGTCAATTTGTCCCTTCCCTCCCGCACCACCCCCTCCCCGGGCACTTTCCCTCGCAACCGCAAGAGATGCTACACTTGTCACTTTACCTCCCCACTCGACTCCATCCAAGAACCCAAGCAGTCGTTCCAGGTGCGGCAGGTGCTCACCTGCACCTCCTCCAACCTCATCTATTGCGTCCGCTGCTCTAGATGTCAGCTGATCTACATCGGTGAGACCAAGCGTAGGCTTGGCGATCGCTTCGCAGAACACCTCCGCTCGGTCCGCAATAACTAACCTGATCTCCCGGTGGCTCAGCACTTCAACTCCCCCTCCCATTCCGTATCCGACCTCTCTGTCCTGGGCTTCCTCCATGGCCAGAGTGAGCACCACCGGAAATTGGAGGAGCAGCACCTCATATTCCGCTTGGGCAGTTCACACCCTAGCGGCATAAACATTGACTTCTCCAATTTCCGGTAGCCCTTGCTGTCTCCTCCCCTTCTCAGCTCTCCCTCAGCCCTCTGGCTCCTCCTCTTCCTTTCTCCTTTCTTTTACCCCCCTCAAGAAGGGTTTTGGCCCGAAACGTTGCCTATCTCCTTCACTTCATAGATGCTGCTGCACCCGCTGAGTTTCCCCAGCACTTTTGTCTACCATAGACTGTTATTGTTCAGAGCTTACTTGACGTTGCATTGAATAGCCTGATGGCTGTGGGGAAGAAGCTGTTCCTGAACCTGGTGGTCTATCGTGGTACTTTGTCGACCCGGACTCAATTGCGCGAATGCAACACAGAACAGCGCATGTCGGGCTCAGATGCAAAACCAGCTTCATTAGCTATCAAAGAAGCAAGAGTCCAGATGAGGACCAGAATGCAAACCTGCTGCTGAACGAGAAACAAATTCCTTCAACCATTTGTGAACAGCAGCGATTACATTCTTAACGCAACAGTCTGCTTGTGAATGAGGTCAAAGTTTCCTGGTGAATTACACGGCATGGTAGATAATGACTTGTAATTAAGGGCGATTCAGTGAGGGATCAAAAAGTAGTTTGCATTGTTCAATCAAGGCTTAATTAACCCGAAATGTTAAGTCTATTTTTTCCTCCGCAGATGTTTGTCGTCCTTGGAATGCGTCCATGGAATTTGCACTGTCATCCACGGAAACAGTACCACATTTCGCCAACTTTGCACTTTCAGAAGCCTCAGTGTAACTTTTCTGAGGGTGCTGGAGGTGCTGGAGGAACTCAGAATGTCAGGAGGGAAATGGGCAATGTTTTGTATCCTGGCGCTTCTTCAGGCAGAGTCTTCAGGCATCAAGTCCCTGTACTAGATGCAGGAAAAATGTTCCCATTGGTGGGCGAGTCCAGAACCAGGGGCCACAGTCTTAGAATAAAGGGGAGGTCATTTAAGACTGAGGTGAGAAAAAACTTTTTCACCCGGAGAGTTGTGAATTTATGGAATTCCCTGCCCAATAAGGCAATAGGGGCCAAGTGACTGGATGGATTTAAGAGAGAGTTAGATAGAGCTCTAGGGCTAGTGGAATCAAGGGATATGGGGAGAAGGCAGGCATGGGTTATTGATAGGGGACGATCAGCCATGATCATAATGAATGGTGGTGCTGGCTCGAAGGGCCGAATGGCCTCCTCCTGCACCTATTTTCTATGTCTATATCTATGCCAATACCCTTCCCAATGAAAGAGAATAAGAGCTGGTCAATCTGCGGAATCATTGTCTGGGCTGTGGAGGACAGGTCAATGGATATTTTTAAGGCAGAGATGGATTAAGGATGAAGGGTCTCGACCTGAAACGTCACCCATTCCTTCTCTCCAGAGATGCTGCCTGGCCCACTGAGTTACCCCAGCATTTTGTGTCTATCTTCAGTGCAAACCAACATCTGCAGTTCCATCAGATAGCCATTGCTTTCTCTGTCCATCCCCTTCCCAGTTCTCCCACTAGTCTTGCTGTCTCTGCCTACATTCTATCTTTGTCCCACCCCCTCCCCTGCCATCATTCTGAAGAAGAGTCTCGATCTAAAAAGCCATCCAGAGATGCTGCCTTCTCTCCAGAGATGCTGCCTCACCCGCTGAGTTACTCCAGCATTTTGTGCCTATCTGCAGTTCCTCCCTACATAGATCGATTCATGATTAGTACAGGTGTCAGGGGTTATGGGGAGAAGGCAGGAGAATGGGGTTGAGAGGGAGAGATAGATCAGCCATGATTGAATGGGGGAGTAGACTTGATGGGCCGAATGGCCTAAATCTGCTCCTATCACTTATGTACCTATATGCTAAACGCTTTCTACGCTACACTGTCCACCTGACTCTCTACGTTAAGGGAACTTTGCACCTAGAGTTGCAGGTTTCTCTGTTTGCACTCACTGGCCTCTCTGATTCAATAGGATCACGGCTAAAGTTCTCCGACTCTGCCTCATTTTTGCACCAACGCTAAATTCCTTCATTCCCATACGGAGATGATTGTGAAGGTATTCAGTTGAGTTTTAGTTTAGTTTAGTTTATTATTGTCACGTGTACCGAGGTTATTCGCTGAATATTTCCAAATATTGCCCCCGCAAGTACAACAAATGCTGGAGTCATAACATCACAGATGTGCTTGGAATGATATTGTCTGGCATATTCCATAGAACTCATAAATCCTAATTTAGAGAATTGTGGAATACGAGATGATATTTTCAAATCTGCAACGGACTATTTCTTCAGGCAAAGTCTTCAGATGTAGTCCAACTTTTTGTACACAATACCCTTCCCAACGAAGGTGAATAAAAGCCCTATCCCACTGTACGAGGTAATTCAAGAGCTCTTCCGAGTTTCAAAAAAAAAATCAAACTCGTGGTAAGCACGTAGAATGTACGTAGCGGGTACGTCGGAGCTCGGGGACGTCTCTTAGCGGATTGTAACGCTAACGGCAGGTACTCGGGAAACGCGGTAAGCTCGTGCAGACTCGTGAAGATTTTTCAACATGTTGAAAAATGACCACGAGAGCCCTGAGTACCTACGAGCGGCCGTTAACGTAAATCTCCGAGTTCGAATCAGGGGAAACTCGGGAGAACTCTTGAATTACCTCGTACAGTGGGACAGCTCCATAAGGGTGATGAATATGTGGAATTCAAGCTGGAAAGGGTGCAGAGGAGATGTACGAGGATGTTGCCAGGATCAGGTCTGAGCTTTCGGCAGAGGATGAGTATGCTGGGGCTCTAATCTTTGGACCACAGGAGAATGAGGGCTGATCTGACAGAGGTATATAAGATCATGAGAGGATTAGATCGGGTAGATGCACAGAGTCCCTTGCCCAGAGTAGGTGAATCAAGGACCAGAGGACATAGGTTTAAGATGAAGGGGAAAAGATTTAATAGGAATCTAAGGGGTAACTTTTTCACACATAACAATTGGATGTATGGAGCAATCTGCCAGAGGAGATAGTTGAGGCTGGGACTATCCCAACATTTAAGAAACAGTTAGATAGGTACATAGATAGGACAGGTTTGGAGGGATATGGACCAAATGCTGTGTGGGACTAGTGTAGCTGGGACATGTTGGCCGGAGAGGGCAAGTTGGGCCGAAGGGCCTGTTTTCACACTGTATCACTCTATGACTCTATGAATAGTTTGCCAACTATTCCACTTTCTGGGTCCTTGGTTTCCATCTTGTTTGCCCCTGAGACCACAGACCTCTTCCCAGCCACTGAACACAAAGTGCTGGAGTAACGCAGTGGGTCAGGCAGCATCTCTGGAGGACATGGATAGGCAACATTTCGGCTTGGGCGCCTTCTTCAGACCCTACAGAAGAAGCGTCCTGACCCAAAACATCACATCTCTACATCCTCCAAAGATGCTGCCTGACCCACCATGTTACTACAGCACTTTGTATCTTTAAAAAATATATTTTTTAACATTGGGGAGAGGAAGCTGACAGCCACTGACAGCCAATTGCTTTGTACGATAATGGCAATGAAAGCAAGTGTGCAACTATGTGTAGGAAGGAGCTGTGGATGCTGGTTTAAACTGAAGATAGACACAAAATGCTGGAGTAACTCAGTGGGACAGGCAGCATCTCTGGAGAGAAGGAATGGGTGACGTTTCAGTTTGAGACCCTTCTTCAGACCTCAGGTCTTCTTCAGGTCTGAAAAGGGGTCTTGACCCGAAACGTCGCCCATTCCTTCTCTCCAGAGATGCTGCCTTTTTCCTGGGTTCCTAGGATGTCAGGACTTTCATATGAGGAAAGACTGGATAGACTCGGCTTGTACTCGCTGGAATTTAGAAGATTGAGGGGGGATCTTATAGAAACTTACAAAATTCTTACGGGGTTGGACAAGCTAGATGCAGGAAGATTGTTCCCGATGTTGGGGGAGTCCAGAACAAGGGGTCACAGTCTAAGGATAAGGGGGAGTTCCTTTAGGACTGAGATGAGGAAAACATTCTTTACACAGAGAGTGGTGAGTCTCTGGAATTCTCTGCCACAGAAGGTGGTTGAGGCCAGTTCATTGGCTATGTTTAAGAGGGCGTTAGATCTGGTCCTTGTGGTGAAGGGATCTTGGGGTATGGAGAGAAGGCAGGTACGGGATGCTGAGTTGGATGATCAGCCATGATCATATTGAATGGCGGTGCAGGCTCGAAGGGCCGAATGGCCTACGCCTGCACCTATTTTTCTATGTTTCTATGCTGAGTTTTCTATGTTTCTATACACCAGCATTTTGTGTCTATCTATCAATAGTGTAACTAGTTGGATCAGAGGTCTATCAAAGGAACAGGATAGACATGAAAGGCTGCATGTCCAGGTTATTCCAGCACACTGTTTTTTTATGCAAGATTCCAGCATCTGCAGTTCCTCATGTATTCTCAGCCACTCACTAGGTCTACAAAGGTGCTGGAGGAACTCAGCAGGTGCAGCAACATCTATGGAGCGAAGGAAATAGGCAACGTTTCGGGCCAAAACCCTTCTTCTCCCTTCGATTTTCCAGCATCTGCAGTTCCTTCTTAAACACTCACTAGGTCTGTACTTGCTGGGTGCACCAAGGACCATGAGATGATAAGAATGATCATTTCTGAAGGAAAAAAGAGTGGCACGGTGGCGCTGCGGTAGAGTTGCTGCCTTACAGAGCCAGAGACCCAGGTTCAATCCTGACTATGGGTACTGTCTGTCCGGAGTTTGTACATTCAACCTGTCACTGCGTGGGTTTTTTCCGGATGCTCCGGTTTCCTCTCCTCTCGGTTTGTGCAAATTGTAAATTGTCCCTAGTGTGTGTAGGATAGTGCTAGTGTACGGGGTGATCGCTGGTCAGCGTGAAGTCGGTTGGCCGAAGGGCCTGTTTCCGCGCTGTTTCTCTGAAGTCTAAAGAAAAATATTTTACATGGATAACTTTAAAAAATATAGGCCTGTGAAAGGGTCTCGACCCGAAACGTCGCCTATTTCCCTCGCTCCATAGATGCTGCCTCACCCGCTGAGTTTCTCCAGCATTTTTGTCTACCTTCAAATATATAAGCGTTTCTGTGATTTAAGGAGTTTCCCACCAGAAGTGAATAATCCTCCTTCGCACTTAATTGCGTGCAACCCGGTCATAATAGTTTTGCAGTTCATCTGAAAGTTAATGTGAGGCCTATCAAATAATGCATCTTCCCTGAGCAATGCCAAGCTGCAGCCATAGGGGGCAGCAGGGAACAATCCTACCGGTGCAAGGGGACAAACAACATATTAAAAAATGAGTTTCAGTGCTGCAAATAGATCAAATTCGTGGAAAGGCGAGGATGTGCAGCATTTGGAATCATGCAAGGACACGGACTAAGTGGTGGCATGGGGAAGCACGGTGGCACAGCAGTAGAGCTGCTGCTTGCAGCGCCAGAGACCCGGGTTCGATCCTGACTATGGGTGCTTGTCTTGTATGGAGTTTGTACGATCTCCCCGTGACTGCGAGGGATTTCTCCGCTTTCCTCCCACAATCCAAAGTCGGTTAATTGGCTTGGGTAAAATTGAAAATTGTCAAGCTAAGTCACTTTTATTTCTATAGCACATTTAAAAAACAACTCTCGTTGACCAAAGTGCTACACGTTGGTGGAGGTACTAACGTTATACAACAGTGGCTCATAGATTAAGTACATACATTGTCCCCCATGTGTGTAGGATGGTGCGAGTGTGTGGGGATCGCTGGTCGGCATGACAACGTGGGTTTCCTCTGGGTGCTCCAGTTTCCTCCATCATCCCAAAGACGTGCGCGTTTGTCGGTTAAATTGCCCCAACTGTGTACGGAATGGGTGAATTAGAACTAGTGTCAATGGATGATTGATGGTCGACTTGGACTCTGCGGGCCGAAGGGCCTGTTTCCATGCTGTGTCTCTAAAATCAAGACCACACAACAGTAAAGAGGCATCGAGACAGGCACTTGAATAGCCACCCCAAGGGAGGCTATGGAACTAATGCCCCTGTCCCACTTAGGAAACCTGAACGGAAACCTCTGGAGACTTTGCGCCCCACCCAAGGTTTCCGTGCGGTTCCCGGAGGTTTTTGTCAGTCTCCCTAATGGTCGAAAGTGGTTTCCGCTTCTTCTATGTTCCGGCGATTATTTAAAAAAATTCAAAACCGGCCGCGACTAAAAATAGGTTGCCGTTTTAAAAATCGGTAATTTTTTAGTCGAAGCCAGTTGCGATGCTAGTTGAAGGTGGTTGCCGGAGGTTGCAGGTAGTGGAAGGTAAGACCTTTTTTTCACCCAGTTTTATTCCACCAGGGAGGTCTTACCTTCCACTACCTGCAACCTCCGGCAACCACCTTCAACCTCCGGCAACCACCTTCAACTAGCATCGCAACCGGCTTCGACTAAAAAATTACCGATTTTTAAAACGGCAACCTATTTTTAGTCGCGGCCGGTTTTGAATTTTTTTAAATAATCGCCGGAACATAGAAGAAGCAGAAACCACTTTCGACCATTAGGGAGACTGACAAAAACCTCCAGGAACCTCACGGAAACCTTGGGTGGGGCGCAAAGTCTCCGGAGGTTTCCGTTCAGGTTTCCTAAGTGGGACAGGGGCATAAGGCAGAATTATGTGATCAGCATTTATAGGTATGATACGGAGAATTTCATTTATCCCAGGAGGGGAATTGATCGGCCAACAGTCATAAAACACAAAATACATTAAACATGAAATTAAAGTGACGAGTGGATTGGGGATGTGCGAAGATTGGGGAGGGGGTGGGGGGGGGGGAGGGGAGTCAGTCTACCCCATCACAGAAGGGGGGGGGGGGGGGAGTTGTACAGTTTGATAGCCGCAGGGAAGAAGGATCTCCTGTGGCGTTCTGTGCTGCATCTTGGTGGAACCAGTCTGTTGCTGAAGGTGCTCCTCAGGTTGACCACTATGTCGTGGAGGGGCAGACAATGGTTAGCCTGAACGTAATGGGCTGAAGGGCCTGTTTCTCTGCTGTATGACTCTATCTGGAGTCTATATTTTAACCACCCTTTCACTTCTGTTGCATCCATCTGCATTTAGATGAGTCATGGCAAAAGTGATTAAAGATTTATAGGTACTTCCTCCAAGAGAATTGTTTTAGTTCTCACTCGCTTACAACCTGGTAATTATCACATAAATGTACCAACCCTTTAGGCAGTTTCAGACAAAAAGATAAATAGTTGCTCCTTTTGAAGACTTTCATGCTAAAATATTACCAGCAGACATGGGAATGATTCACTTCCTGGGAAGGCTCAGCATTGAACATAGAACATATATGTTAGCTCACTTCTAACTTCTTCATGATTTTGGAATCATTATAGTGCAAAATATTACCAATAAATTCAGACGGGACATTTAATGCATCGTTCCATAGAGTCATACAGTGTGGAAACAGACCCTTCAGTCCAACTTGCCCACACCGACCAACATGTCCCATCTACACTAGTCCCACCTGCCTGCATTTGGTCCATATCCCTCAGAACCTCAGTTCCCTTATCTAATGCCCCTTACATCACTTATTAGTTCATGTTCATATGTTATAGGAGCAGATCATTACAGCGTTAAATATTATCAATAAATTCAGATGGGCGGTGTAAATACATCATTCCCTTATCCAATGCCCAGTACATAATTTATAGTGCATAAGTTATAAGAGCAGGATTAGACTATCCAGTCTACTCTGCCATTCAATCATGGCTGATCTAATTTTCCATCTCAACCCATTCTCTTGCCTTCTTCCCGTTAACCCCTGGCACCCGTACTAATCAAGAATCTATCAATCTTCACTTTAAAAATATCCATTGAATCCTTATCAAGATCCATGATGGGAGACTTTGTGCAAATAAAATGTTGGGGGTGGGGGGGGGGGGGGGGGGGGAGACGGTGGAAGAAGGGTCCTTACCCAAAGCATCACCTATCCATAAGATATACACACAGTTCTGCAGTAACTGGGCAGGTTGGACAACGGCTCTGGCGAAAAAGGATACGTGACCAGTGTGGCACGGTGGCGCAGCGGTAGAGCTGCTGTCTTACAGCGCCAGAGACCCAGGTTCGATCCTGCCTGCGGGTCAAACCTGTATCTTTGCCGCTGCTAGGCAGCATCTCTACTGCTGCACCATCGTACCAGCCTCCTGCTACTTACATCTATGGACTCAGCAGGTCGAGCAGCATCTGTGGTGAGGAAACTGCCAAGTTCACGGGGTAGCCCACGCTGAGAGACAAATTATATCGGTGTGCCGGCAGTGAAGAAATTGGGGGGAATCTGGATGTACTGGAGGACAGGACCGCAAGGAATCTGCTCCGAAGCACCACTAGTCAGATAGAGGATATGAGTGAGTTGATGCTAGGCTGAGCTCCAGAACTGACCTATTGTCCAGGGTAACATGCCAAGGTCAGAGTCAATCATACAGCATGGAAGCAGGCCGTTCAGCCCACTGAATGTGTGCAGGGATCACTGGTCAATGCGGACTTGGTTGGACAGGCTAGATGCAGGAAGATTGTTCCCGATGTTGGGGAGGTCCAGGACAAGGGGTCACAGCTTAAGGATAAGGGGGAAATCCTTTAGGACCGAGATGAGAAGGACTTTTTTCACACAGAGAGTGGTGAGTCTCTGGAACTCTCTGCCACAGAGCGTAGTTGAGGCCAGTTCATTGGCTATATTTAAGAGGGAGTTAGATGTGGCCCTTGTGGCTAACGGGATCAGAGGGTATGGAGAGAAGGCAGGTACGGGATACTGAGTTGGATGATCAGCCATGATCATATTGAATGGCGGTGCGGGCTCGAAGGGCCAAATGGCCTACTCCTGCACCTAATTTCTATGTTTCTATGTTTCAAAGGGCTTGTTTCCGCGCTGTATCTCCAAACTAAACTAAATTAATCTTAGGACCAACTTAGCATGAGGGATCTTGTCAAATGTATATAGACACAAGGAAGTGTCCCATATAGACATATCGAAGGGCCGAATGGCCTACTCCTGCACCTATTATCTATTGCAGATAGACACAAAGTGCAGGTGTGACTCAGCAGGTCAGGCAGCATCTCCAGAGATAAAGGATGGATGTCTTTTCCAGTCGGGACTCTCCTTCAGACTGACCCAGCAATTTGTTTCTATCTTTGCTATAAACCTGTATCTGCTGTCCCTTGTTTCTGCAAGGAATTGCAGATGCTGGTTTACAAAAAAAGGGCACAAAGTCCTTAAAGCACTTTGCATATTGGACAGCAGAAACAAGGAACTGCAGGTGCTGGTTTACAAAATATGATACCAAGTGCTGGAGTAACTCAGCAGGTCGGACAGCATATAACCATATAACAATTACAGCACAGAAACAGGCCTTCCCAGCCCTTCCAGTCCGTGCCGACTATTTATTTTCCCCTAGTCCCATCTACCTGCACTCAGACCATACCCCTCCATTCCCTTCCCGTCCATATCCCTATCCACTTTACTTTTAAATGTTAAAATCGATCCTGCCTCCACCACTTCTGCTGGAAGATCATTCCACACAGCCACCACTCTCTGAGTAAAGAAGTTCCCCCTCATGTTACCCCTAAACGCCTGTCCCTTAATTCTCATGTCATGCCCTCTTGTTTGAATCTTTCCTACCCTCAATGGGAAAAGCTTATCCACGTCAACTCTGTCTATCCCTATCATCATTTCACCATCCCAGGAGAAAATGGATAGTTGACATTTTGGGTTGAGGATGAGGGCCCTTTTTAAGTTTAGTGTATTGTCACGTGTACCGAGGTACAGTGAAAAGCTTTTGTTGCGTGCTAACCAGTCAACGGAGAGACAACACATGATTACAATCGAGCCATTTACAGTGTATAGATGCATGATAAAGGAATAATGTGAATAATGTTTAAAGCCAGCAATGTGTGAAAATGACAGATAAAAGCAGTGATGATCAAGGAAATGTAGAATGTTCCTGTGTAGGACGGAACTGCAGATGCTGGTTTAAACCAAAGATAGACACACAAAGCTGGAGTAACTCAGCGGGACAGGCAGCATCTCTGGAGTTCCATCATCTTGCAGTTCCTTCCTACACAATGTTAGCTGTTTGTTGGGTGAAAAGGAGAAGCTGGTGCGGCTTGGGTGGGTGGGAGAGGGGGGGGGGGGGGGTGCAGCGGTTACTTGAAGTTGGAGAAATCGATATATTGGAGCCTGTTTAAGAAAGAGCTGCAGATACTGGAAAAATCGACGGTAGACAAAAAAGCTGGAGAAACTCAGCGGGTAAGGCAGCATCTGTGGAGAGAAGGAATAGGCGACGTTTCAGGTCGAGACCCAAGGGCGATGCAGGGGTTGGAGAAATCAATATATTGGTTTGAAGAAGGGTTTCGGCCCGAAACGTTGCCTATTTCCTTCGCTCCATAGATGCTGCCTCACCCGCTGAGTTTCTCCAGCACTTTTGCCTACCTTCGATTTTGCAGTTCCTTCTTAATCAATATATTGGAACCCGTTTAAGAAAGAACTGCAGATGCTGGAAAAATCGAAGGTGGACAAAAAAGCTGGAGAAACTCAGCGGGTGAGGCAGCATCTATGGAGCGAGGGTTACACAAAAAGCTGGAGAAACTCAGCGGGTGCAGCAGCATCTAAGGAGCGAAGGAGATAGGCGACGTTTCGGGTCGAGACCCTTCTTCAGACTGGTCAGGGATCAGGGAAGCGAGAGGTATAAACAGTGATGTGGAGAGATAAAGAACAATGAATGAAAGATATGCAAAAAAGTATTGATGATAAAGGGTCTCGACCAGAAACGTCGCCTATCTCCTTCGCCCCTTAGATGCTGCTGCACCCGCTGAGTTTCTCCAGCTTTTTGTGTAACCCTCGATGATAAAGGAAGCAGGCCATTGTAAGCTGTTTGTGGTGTGAAAATGAGAAGCTAGTGCGACTGGGGTGGGGGGAGATGGAGAAGGAATGTCAGGGCCCGAGGGCTGAGGGAGAGGTGGGGAGGGGGCAGTCTGGGTTAGCAGAATTGAGAGCGACGTTTCTGGTCGAGACCCTTCTGAGGGGATAGACCCTCCGCCTGTTCCTTCTCCCCACAGATGCTGCCTCACCCGCTGAGCTTCTCCAACATGTTGGTTCCAGAGGTTGAACGTGCCCTCGGGGAGCGGCGGCTGCCTGCGGCGAGGAAAGGGTGCAGAGAGAACAGGCGTGATCCGCTTGCTTCTGGACGGTTGCGTGACTGAGTGTTGCATAGTTCAAGTTGCTGTACCTGCCATGAGATTCCTGGCATCTCACGTCCCCCTCAAGTCACGTTCGCACGCAACCCCGCTTTTTGTCTGCTTTGCACGGCAGCCGATTGTTCGGACCGGACAATTACTCCTTTTTTTTGTTGGATCCGGTTACACGCGAACTCTGCGTTTGATAAACCCATTGTATCTCGCTGCACGACTGCTCATAGCGCGGGCAGCAGTTGAAAAATCACCCCTCTAGAGTGTGTGTGTGTGTGTGTAACACGCTTGGAAATATTCCATCACCGATTCCACAGAAGTATGAACAGAATGTACAAAAAAAAAAGTTGGGACGTTTCGTTGTAAAATGGAACTTCCCAACTTTTTTTTTGCACATTGCAAAGTTCATAGTCGAAAGGTTTGTTGATGGGAAGTGTAACCCCACGAGTTCCGTGGAAAATCTCTTGTAAAAATTAATTCTGTGAAATGTGCAAATCAGCAATTTTTCTTAATAACATTTTTTTTTTAATTTTTGGTGGGGTGCAATTCTTTGTAAGAATGCAAGGGGGTTTTCACTTTTGAAATAACAATGAGATCAGAAGAAGGGTCTCGCCAATTCCTTCTCTCCAGAGATGCTGCCTGTCCCGCTGAGTTAATCCAACTTTTTGGGTTTATCTGAGATTTTATAGTGGTGTACAAAACCATGAGAGGAATAGATCGGGTAGATGTACATGGTCTCTTGCCAGGAGCAGGGGAATCGAGAACCAGAGGACATAGGTTTAAGGTGGGGGGGGGGGTAAAGATTAGGAACCTGAGGGGTGATTTTTTCCATGCAATGGGGGGGTGGGTGTATGGAAGGAGCTGCCGGAGGAGTTAGTTACGGCTGGGACTATCGCAATGTTTAAGGAACATTTAGACAGGTACAAGGATAGGTATGTTTAGAGGGATTTGGGCCAAATGCAGGCAGGTAGTTTGGACATGTTGGCCGGTGAGGGCAAGTTGGGCCTGTTTCCACACTGTAAGACTATGACGAGAGTGATCAAGTCCAGTTTGAGAAATCTGAGCACAAATCTGGGCCGTGTGTTACTGGGGTGGTGGGATTTACCAAACTCAGATTCTACATGTCCGCTCAGCATGACTCTGTGATGCAGCTGGTCGAGCCACTGCCTCACAGTGCCAGAGGACCCAGGTTCGACCCTGACCTCGGGTGCTGTCCGTGTGGAGTTTGTTCATCCTCTCTGTGTCCATGAACAGAACCATCCTATCACAAACTAGAAAACAATCAAGAGCTACTATCTGCCTCACTAGAGACCCTCTTCCTTGAGTCTGTAGAAGGGTCTCGACCCGAAATGTCACCTATTCCTTCGCTACATAGATGCTGTCTCACCCGCTGAGTTTCGCAAACATTTTTGTCTATTTTCCAGCATCTGCAGTTCTTTCTCAAACACTCCGCCTATGTTTAATCGGACTTCACTGGATTTTATCTTGAGTTATTCCCTTCATCATGTATCTGTACACTGGACGTCTTGGTTGTAATCTTGTATAGTCTTTCTGCTGACTGGTTTAGCACGCAACAAAAGCTTTTCACTGTACCTCAGAACCAATGTGACAAGAACCAAAACTAAATTAAATGTGGGTTTTCTGCAGGTGCACCAGTTTACTCCCACAAACCTTCTGAACCTACTGAATTTTGTAGTCGGCAGGGCAGTAAACATAGAAACATAGAAATTAGGTGCAGGAGTAGGCCATTCGGCCCTTCGAGCCTGCACCGCCATTCAATATGATCATGGCTGATCATCCAACTCAGTATCCCGTACCTGCCTTTTCTCCATACCCTCTGATCCCCTTAGCCACAAGGGCCACATCTAACTCCCTCTTAAATATAGCCAATGAACTGGCCTCAACTACCCTCTGTGGCAGAGAGTTCCAGAGACCCACCACTCTCTGTGTGAAAAAAGTCCTTCTCATCTCGGTCCTAAAGGATTTCCCCCTTATCCTTAAGCTGTGACCCCTTGTCCTGGACCTCCCCAACATCGGGAACAATCTTCCTGCATCTAGCCTGTCCAACCCCTTAAGGATTTTGTAAGTTTCTATAAGATCGCCTCTCAATCTCCTAAATTCTAGAGAGTATAAACCAAATCTATGCAGTCTTTGTTCATAAGACAGTCCTGACATCCCAGGAATCAGTCTGGTGAACCTTCTCTGCACTCCCTCTATGGCAATAATGTCCTTCCTCAGGTTTGGAGACCAGAACTGTACGCAATACTCCAGGTGCGGTCTCACCAAGACCCTATACAACTGAAGTAGAACCTGCCTGCTCCTATACTCAAATCCTTGTAATCCTTGTAATCTTGTATAGTCTTTCTGCTGACTGGTTAGCACGCAACAAAAGCTTTTCACTGTACGTCAGAACATGTGACAAGAACCAAAACTAAATTAAATGTGGGTTTTCTGCAGGTGCACCAGTTTCCTCCCACAAACCTTCTGAACCTTCTGAATTTTGTAGTCGGCAGGGCAGTAATCTGCATATCGCCAACTTGGATAATTTTACATTTTTTTAATCAAGCCAATTAACCTACAAATCTGCACATCTTTGGAGTGTGGGAGGAAACCGAAGATCTCGGAGAAAACTCACAGGGAGAACGTACAAACTCCGTACAGACAGCACCCGTAGGCAGGATCGAACCCGGGGCTCTGGCGCTGCATTTTGCTGTAAGGCAGCAACTCTACCGCTGCGCCACCGTGACTGTCAAAGACGTGCGGGTTTGTGATGTAACTGACCTCTGTACATTGCCCCATAGTGTGTAGGGAGTGGTTGACCAAAGTGGGATGGCATGGATCTAGTGCGAGTGGGTGACTGATGGTCGGTGTGGACTCGGTGGGACGGGGGTCCTGTTTCCGTGCTGTGTCTCCGGAAAAAAATGAAGGTGGATGGATGCAAAATATCTCCTGACGACAATCCTGCACGTGAGTGGTGTCATCCTGATGTCTTGGAGATATTTATCCATTAATTATGATGAAATTATCAACCAACGTACTAAATTTGAGTGAACTGAGGATTTTTTTTCCTGGTTTATTATATTGTTCACAGTGTACTATGTTCACATATTCTGTTGTGCTGCTGCATGTAAGAATGTCATTGTTCTATCTTGGACATATGACAATAACACAGTCCTGACTTGACTCTTGGCTCGGTGACCCCAGAGGGTCCTGCCCTGAGGCATTGTCTGCCTATTCCCTCTTCGGATGCTGCCTGACCCGCTGAGTTCCTTCAGCGCTTTGTGTTGTGCTCGGGACTCCAGCATCAGCTGTCTCTGTGCCTCTCACACTAAAATGGAATCGCCTTTCATGGTGAAGATAGACACAAAATGCTGGAACAACTCAGCGGGACAGGCAGCATCTCTGGAGATTGCTGATTCAGGGGGCTCATTCTGTGCAGATTGGCTGCCTCGTTTATTGTAGCACAGCAAAGTCTACAATTTAAAAGTGGCTGTGGAGAATTTGTAGGACATCCTGAAAGGTTCTCAGCTTCTTCTGGAATCTCCTGAACTTGTGAAAGACGTGTTATAAGATAAATGTCTCTTTCCTTCTTAACTATAGAAATGCTGGTACAGGGACAGCCTGCAGCTTTAACTATTGTTATAAGAAGATTGAGGGGGGATCTTATAGAAACTTACAAAATTCTTAAGGGGTTGGACAGGCTAGATGCAGGAAGATTGTTCCCAATGTTGGGGAAGTCCAGAACAAGGGGTCACAGTTTAAGGATAAGGGGGAAGTCTTGCAGGACCGAGATGAGAAAAACATTTTTCACACAGAAAGTGGTGAATCTGTGGAATTCTCTGCCACAGAAGGTAGTTGAGGCCAGTTCATTGGCTATATTTGAGAGGGAGTTAGATGTGGCCCTTGTGGCTAAAGGGATCAGGGGATATGGAGAGAAGGCAGATACAGGATACTGAGTTGGATGATCTGCCATGATCATATTGAATGGCGGTGCAGGCTTGAAGTGCCGAATGGCCTCCTCCTGCACCTATTTTCTATGTTTCTATGTTTTGATGTTAGACCGCAAAAAGTATAACAGCCTAGATAAAATAAATTAATTTCTAGAATGTGTGCAGGGCAGGTTTGTAGGTTTATCATGGGGCAGTACAGAAGCCAGCATTGTAATCCGAAGATAGACACAAAATGCTGGAGTAACTCAGCAAGACAGGCGGCATCTCTGGAGAGAAGGATTGGGTGACAAGAGTCAGGGGAGAGGGACATAGAGATATGGAAGGGTAAGGTGTGAAAACACAGATCAAAGGGGACAAAGCTCAAGGACATGTAGAATGGTCTGAAGAAGGGTCTCGACCCGAAACGTCGCCTATCTCCTTCGCTCCTTAGATGCTGCTGCACCCGCTGAGTTTCTCCAGCCTTTTGTGTACCCCCAGTAATATATTGAATCAGGTGGACAGTAAAACTAGTTGGAGAACTAGGATGGGGGAGGGATGGAGAGAGAAAGCAAAAGCAAGGGTTGCTTGAAGTTAGCGAAAAAAATATTCATACTGCTGGGTTGGAAGTGAAATATGAGATGCTCTTCCTCCAATACGATTGACTTTAAACCCCTGGTTCCCAAACAATCATTTGACATTACAATATCTGGCAAATTGTAATCCAAGGATGTGTAGGAAGGAACAGCAGATGCTGGTTTATACCGAAGATAGACACAAAATGCTGGAGTAACTCCTAGGGTCAGACAGGATCTCTGGAGCAAAGGAATAGGGGATGAGAAGAGTTTCGATCTGAAACGTCACCTGCTCCGTTTCTCCCGAGAAGCTGTCTTCTTCTTCTTGTGTATGGCATGCACAGGGACACATTCAGAGACTGGCATCGAGTGCTGCTGGAAGGTCATCAACTCGGTGAAAGACGCTCTTTGGTCGGCCCGAGCGTTGTTCACCACCCAGCAGAGCGAGATGTCCGTCGGGGAATGTTGCCGACTGGCCCACTGCAGACTGCAGGAGTACGTGCTGAGGGACGCACTGAAGCTCGGTGCAGCCAACGCCAAGGCTCGGTGGGGGAGGACCACCGTCTAGGGTCCTTCCGCTGATGGACATGGGGGGCACGGTATGATGGAGACGCCCCTCAAAATAAGGGAAGGCATCCCACGCCAGTGGGCCACATGAGTGGCACGGGTGGGGGACAGATTTGTGGAATTTGAAAAAATGTATAAACTGCATTGAACAATTTGTATAGCCTCCGTAAATGTCGGATACATTTTCTGCATGGTTCATGGATTGCATATATTTATTACTTGAATAAAGTCTATTTTGAATCTTTTTTTTTAAATTATGGCGTGCACAGCCTAAAGTTGTAAGACAACTTGTTCTGTTTGATCTTCCGATTGTGCACGCCAGGTTGATTGCATTCGACAAAACAGGGTGGACCACGTGAAGGTTGCAATCTCCCACCCCAAGATGCTGTCTGACCTGCCAAGTTACTCCAGCTTTTTGTGTCTATCCCCAATCCGTGGAAGCAGGTCACATCAGCTCGTGTAGATCCCAACCAAGATGTGAGTGAGTTTGACATTGTATTTCATTCCTCTTAGTTTTTAAATATAAATTGAAGTTCCCCCTGGTCACCAGATAGGAGTAAAATTATGGGAGACATAGGTTAAGGTTTACTATTGTCATATCTAAGGAGGTACAGTGAGAAGCCTTATTTTGCCTGCTATCCAAATAGTCTGAAGAAGGGTCTCGATCCGAAACGTCACCCATTCCTTCTCTCCAGAGATGCTGTCTGTCCCGCTAAATCACTCCAGCATTTTGTGTCTATCTCAGATCAGATATGCCATGCCAAGATGCAATCAGTTCAAACTCGAGTACAATAGATAGAGTCGGGTCCTTAATCTCCATTTGAGACCTGAAATAGACCATGTACCTTGCAGACTGCAATCCATCCCAAAATAACTAATAGAGAGTTGCTGCCTTACAGCACTTTCAGCGCCGGAGACCCGGGTTCGATCCCGACTACGGGTGCTGTCTGTACGGAGTTTGTACGTTCTCCCCGTGACATGAGTGTGTTTTCTCCGAGATCTTTAGTTTCCTCCCACACTCCAAAGACGTTCTGGTTTGTAGGTTCATTGACTTGGTTTAAATGTAAAATTAATTGTCCCTAGTATGTGGGGGATAGTGTTAATGATTCTTGATTAGTACGGGTGTCAGGGGTTATGGGGAGAAGGCAGGAGAATGGGGTTAGGAGGGAGAAATAGATAAGCCATGATTGAATGGTGGAGTAGACTTGATGGATTGAATGGCGGAGTAGACTTGATGGGCCAAATGGCCCAATCCTGCTCCTATCACTAATGACTTTAACGTGCAGGAATCGCTAGTCGGTGCGGACTCAGTGGGCCGAAGGGCCTGTTTCCACGCTGTATCTTTAAACTAAACTAACAATAATTTGTTTCTGAAATTATCTTTGTTGAATTGGGGGAAGGGGATTGAGTTGCTGCACAAACTCAAAATTAAATATTTTGCATTCTGATGTTCTCCATAGCAAATCATTGAAGTTCCATTGTTCAGGAAATCAATTGCATTAGTCAGACTTAATTGCTTACGCCTTAAATTCTTCCCTCGAGTAAAAATCATTATAACCAAAGTCAAAAGCCGTGTTATTAATTAAGGAGGAGATGATTTCCTGTGGTGACTTTACAAAGGTAAACAATTTGAAGTATTTGTGTTGGATATTATGATAAATTCTCCACTGCTCCTTCGGTATCAGTTGGAATCATGCTGATATTGTTAACAATTGTTAAGGTGGGAAATATATACTATCCTTGGATAGACAGAAAGAGCTGGAGGGAGTCAGTAGGTCAGGCAGCATCTTTGTAGAATGGGCGGCATTTTGGGTTGGGACCCTTCTTCGTACTGGTCTTCTTTGAAAGGCTCTGAAAGTGTGTCTAGACCGGAAACATCTCCAGAGATGCTGCCTGACCCACTGCGTTACTCCAGCACTTTACCTCTATCTTTGTTATAAACCAGTATCTGCAGTTCTTTGTTCCTATATTCTATCCTTGATTGGAAATGGCAATTGAGAATTTTCCTTCCATGTTGTCCAACTTTTGCATCCATTCCTTACCCACTAGGGGCAATTTCCAGAGGCCAATTAACATAAACCCGCACATCTTTGGAATGTGGGAGGAAACTGGAGAAACCCATGCGGTCACAGGGAAAACATGCAAACTCCACACAGACAGCACCTGAGGTTGTGATCGATCACACATTTTTGCACCAGCTCATATTCTACATGACATTTGCTTCAGTCAAAAGCTTTGTCTGCAAGACAAGGGCTGCAACTGTTGAGTCGTGGACAACATTCAGAGAAACATAGAAGCATAGAAAATAGGTGCAGGAGTAGGCCATTCAGCCCTTCGAGCCTGCATCGCCATTCAATATGGTCATGGCTGATCATCCAACTCAGTATCCTGTACCTGCCTTCTCTCCATACCCTCTGATCCCTTTAGCCACAAGGGCCACATCTAACTCCCTCTTAAATATAGCTAATGAACTGGCCTCAACTAACTTCTGTGACAGAGAATTCCAGAGACTCACCACTCTCTGTGTGAAAAATGTTTTTCTCATCTCGGTCCTAAAAGATTTCCCCCTTATCCTTAAACTGTGACCCCTTGTTCTGGACTTCCCCAACATCAGGAACAATCTTCCTGCATCTAGCCTGTCCAACCCCTTAAGAATTTTGTAAGTTTCTATAAGATTCACCCCAATCTTCTAAATTCTAGCGAGTACAAGCCGGGTCTGTCCAGTCTTTCTTCACATGGAAGTCCTGCCATCCCAGGAATCAGTCTGGTGAACCTTCTCTGTACTCCCTCTATGGCAAGAATGTCTTTCCTCAGATTTGGAGACCAAAACTGCACGCAATACTCCAGGTGTGGTCTCACCAAGACCCTGTACAACTGCAGTAGAACCTCCCTGCTCCTATACTCAAATCCTTTTGCTATGAATGCTAACATACCATTCGCTTTCTTCACTGCCTGCTGCACTTGCATACATTCAACATGAGACATGAGAGGCACAATGTGGAAATAGTCCTTTAGACCCACAGATTAAGTTTTGGGTTGGAACCCTTCTTCAGAATCATCCAAGGTACATGTGACAATAATGTACCCTTGAACCACTAGCATTGACTATTGCTTTTTGATCGTGCGTTGTGATTGTAAGGATGTTCTCATTATGTCCCATAGGGGTCAGCACTGGGTCTTTTCCTTTCAGTTGTGTAGATATAATATAAATGATTAAGAAAGATAGACACAAAATGCTGGAGTAACTCAGCGGGACAGGCAGTATCTCTGGAGAGAAGGAATGGGTGATGTTTCGGGCGAGACCCTTCTTCAGACCCGAAACGTCACCCATTCCTTCTCTCATAGAAAACATAGAAAATAGGTGCAGGAGTAGGCCATTCGGCCCTTCGAGCCTGCACCGCCATTCAATATGATCATGGCTGATCATCCAACTCAGTATCCTGTACCTGCCTTCTCTCCATACCCCCTGATCCCTTTAGCCACAAGGGCCACATCTAACTCTCTCGTAAATATAGCCAATGAACTGGCCTCAACTACCTTCTGTGGCAGAGAATTCCACAGATTCACCACTCTCTGTGTGGAAAATGTTTTTCTCATCTCGGTCGTAAAAGACTTCCCCTTTACCCTTAAACTGTGACCCCTTGTTCTGGACTTCCCCAACATCAGGAACAATCTTCCTGCATCTAGCCTGTCCAACCCCTTAAGAATTTTGTAAGTCTCTCTAAGATCCACCTTCTAAATTCTAGCGAGTACAAGCCGATTCTATCCAGTCTTTCTACATATGAAAGTCCTGCCATCCCAGGAATCAGTCTGGTGAACCTTCCTCTATGTACTCCCTCTATGGCAAGAATCTCTCCAGAGATGCTGCTTGTCCCGCTGAGTTACTTCAGCATTTTGTGTCTACCTTTGATTTAAACCAGCGTCTGCAGTTCTTTCCTACACACAAATGTTTACGAAGTTTGGAAGTAAGATGGAACTTGACTGTGTGGTTGAGAGACAAGAAGAGAACTATAGTTCTATGCACAGAATCTCAGTTCTGTTCAGTTTTATTTGTCATATGTACAGTAGGTTAACACAGGGTCAACGGTACAATGAAATGTGTTCGACAAGACAACGGGTCACCTCAGCAATGATATTACAAGGATCAAAATAGGATAAAAAAAAGATAAGATAAAAGTGACATTGGTAGGTAAAGGACAATAATAAATAAAAAATAAAATAATCAACATATATGCCCAGCGTTGGTAAATCGAGGACCAGAGGACATAGGTTAAAGGTGAAAAGATTTAATAGGAATCCAAGGGGTTACTGTTTCACACAAAGGGTGGTGGGTGTATGGAACAAGCTGCCGGAGGAGGTAGTTGAGGCAGGGATATAAGAAACAGTTAGACAGGTACATGGATAGGACAGGTTTGGAGGGATATGGACCAAATGCGGGAGGAGGGACTAGTGTAGCTGGGACATGTTGGCCAGCATGGGCAAGTTGGGCCGAAGGGCTTATTTCCACTCTAAGACTCTATCATTCTATAGTCTTATGGAAAATATCAATGGATAGATTAGATGGACGGAACAGTAGGGAATTAGTAGGAAATGCAAATGACCCCTGTATACTGGACCCCGACTCCAGAGGTTTGGGTAATGTTTTGTTGATGGACTGCATTTGCTGGAGGTGGTACAGTTTCATATTAGTTTGAAGATTAGTTCCATCCCTGTGCAAAGTTTGTCGGAAGTGAGATGCAGCATTGTGACAAGTAAGATTGGAAAAACAACTGGGGCAATAGGCGGACAAAAAGTTTAAGAAGGAACTGCAGATGCTGGAAAATCAAAGGTAGAAAATCGAAAATGCTGGAGAAACTCAGCGGGTGAGGCAGCATCTATGGAGCGAAGGAATGGGCAACGTTTCGGGACGAAACCCTTCTTCAGACTGATGTAGGGTGGGGGGGGGGGAGAAAGGAGAAAGAACGAGGAGGAGCCCGAGGGCAGTATGCGTAAGAAGGAATTGCAGATGCTGGTTTACACCAAAGAAAATGTTGTCAAGCACTGTAACTCCCGTTCCCACTTCCTGTCCTGGGCCTCCTCCACGGTCAAGTTGGAGGAACAACACCTCATAATTTGCTTGGGCGGCTTACAACCCAGCATTATGTATCCCTCGCATTCCCTCTCTCTCCATCCCTCCTCCACCTGGTCCTCTTGCCAATTTCACCATTTGTATTTGTTCGTTAACACCTCGTCCAGAGCCAACAATGGGCCATCTTAACCTACCTGATCTCCCGGTGGCTCAGCACTTCAACACCGCCTCCCATTCCTACACTGACCTTTCTGTCCTGGGCCTCCTCCATTGTCAGAGTGAGGCCCAGCGCAAATTGGAGGAACGGCACCTCATATTTCACATGGGCAGCTTACACCCCAGCGGTATGAACATTGACTTCTCTAACTTCAAATAGAGCGAAGATAGACACAAAATGCAGGAGTAATTTGTTTAGTCCAGAGATGCAGCGCGAATACAGGCCCAGTCTGCGGCGACCAGCGATCCACATACACTAGAACTATCCTATTCACGAGGAACAAGTTACAATATTTACCGAAGCAAATTAACCTGCAAACATGTACATTTATGGGTTACACAAAAAGCTGGAGAAACTCAGCGGGTGCAGCAGCGTCTAAGGAGCGAAGGAGATAGGCGACGTTTCGGGTCGAGACCCTTCTTCAGACTCTTCTTCAGATGTACATTTATGGAGTGTGGGAGGAAACCGGAGCACACGGAGAAAAGTCCTCAGAAATGCTGTCTGACCCGCTGAATTACTCCAGCTTTTTGTGTCTGTCTTTGAAAATAGAAACCTTGCAGTTTCTTCAACAAAGTTTTCCAAGTAGCTCCAGCACCCTATTCGGTTCTCATTGCCCTCGCGGCTTCCTTTCTGTGTATTCATTCTGAAATGTATTATTCCCTCAGTTCTTTCAGGAAGTACAGTCCAGATGATAACAACTTGCGACGTGAGTAAATGCCCATCACCCCTTGGCTCGCTTGCTAATTGTCTTAAAACCGTGACCTCTGGTAACCGATTCTCTTGCCAATATAAACAGTTCCTCCTTGTTTCGTCTATCAAGATCTCTCAACATTTCGAACAATGACTGTATTAAGAATAGATTGGATCTCTGCTGTTGCACTGAAAGTCTGTGAATGTGAAATAGCTCTTACAGGCAACTTCACCCTGTCTTTGTCTCCCACTCCTAAAATTAAACATCTTAAAAAAATAATCAGTTGATAAGCACTTTGTTTGAAATTGTATAGTTGAAACAGAAATAACCGTGAAAGAGTGCAGCAATCCATTGCTTTGCAGTTTCAACAGATGTAATACGATCATCGTCTTAGAAGCATTGCATGGGATGCCAGTAAAATGAGATCCTTGGTTACCCAATAGCTTCCAGCTTATCAACCAAGAGTTCTAACACCTCGAGCAGAGTGTCTGTGCCAAATCAGGGATTAAACACAGGAATGTCCAATAGTTTTAACACTTGCTTGAATTTATTTGAATAGAAACCTTTAAGGAGCACTTTGTGCTTTGGTGGTTCATTCACTGGGCCACCGCAGTGGGGTGGGAGATTGCAACCTTCACGTGGTCCGTCCTGTTTCGACGAATGCAATCAACCCGGCGATCACACTCAAATAAGATTAAATAGAACAAGTTGTCCTACAACTTTAGGCTGCGCACGCCATACTCAAGAAGAAGAAGAAGAAGGCTACCACAGTGATGTGACTTCCTGGCCAGGGACACCTCAGTAGTTGTAGATCCTTCCTTCTAATCTGCTTGGTGAAGGTCAGTATAAGAGCATTTTCATCTCCAGTTGGTTTAGCCTTGATGGACTTAACAGGTTCAGGAACTGGTTCTGGTTCTGGTTGATGACTGCGCAAACATAGAAACATAGAAAATAGGTGCAGGAGTAGGCCATTCGGCCCTTCGAGCCTGCACCGCCATTCAATATGGTCATGGCTGATCATCCAACTCAGTATCCTGTACCTGCCTTCTCTCCATACCCCCTGATCCCTTTAGCCACAAGGGCCACATCTAACTCCCTCTTAAATATAGCCAATAAACTGGCCTCAACTACCTTCTGTGGCAGAGAATTCCAGAGACTCCCACTCTCTGTGTGAAAAATGTTTTCCTCATCTCGGTCCTAAAGGAATTCCCCCTTATCCATAGACTGTGACTCCTTGTTCTGGACCTCCCCAACATCGGGAACAATCTTCCTGCATCTAGCCTATCCAACCCCTTAAGAATTTTGTAAGTTTCTATAAGATCCCCCCTCAGTCTTCTAAATTCTAGCGAGTACAAGCCAAGTCTATCCAGTCTTTCCTCATATGAAAGTCCTGACATCCCAGGAATCAGTCTGGCGAACCTTCTCTGTATCCCCTCTATGGCAAGAATGTCTTTCCTCAGATTTAGAGACCAAAACTGTATGCAATACTCCAGGTGTGGTCTCACCAAAACCCTGTACAACTGCAGTAGAACCTCCCTGCTCCTAATCCTCTCAAATCCTTTTGCTATGAATGCTAACATACCATTTGCTTTCTTCACTGCCTGCTGCAGCTGCATGCCTACCTTCAGTGATTGGTGTACCATGACACCCAGGTCTCGTTGCATCTCCCCTTTTCCTAATTTGCCACCATTCAGATAATAGTCTACCCTCCGGTTTTTGCCACCAAAGTTGATAACCACACATTTATCCACATTCTACTGCATCTGCCATGCATTTGCCCACTCACCCAACTTATCCAAGTCACCTTGCAGCCTCCTAGCATCCTCCTCACACCTCGGGAGAACTCCAAACACCTCATCAGTGGTTATCTCGCGCAGGTCGGAGTGAGTATAGTAGCGATTACAATTTGAAGTGGGCCTTTTTGACCAAGTTGAGGAGATCTCGTTGCTCAATCTCCTTTTTAAATGACTTTACAACGGGAGCAGCGTGTGTGTTGGATGGTAACATATTCCATTCCCCCATCGTCCTTGGGTAAAGGGAATATTGGTAGCAAAGTTTAATGAAATTTAGTGAGTTGATGATGTTGAGAACTGTTATAGCCCTGTCCCACGGTACGAGTTAATTCCAAGATCTCTCCCAAGTTGAAAAAAATCAAGCTCGTGGTAAGCACGGAGAATGAACGTAGCGGGTACGTCGGAGCTCGGGGACGTCTCTCATCGCTAACCGCAGGTACTCGGGAAGACTCGCTGACGGCAGGTAAGCACGGGAAGACTCGTGAAGATTTTTCAACAGGTTGAAAATGTCCACAAGAGCCCCGAGTACCGATGAGCGGCCATTTCCGTAAATCTCCGAGTTCGAATCAGGGCAAACTTGGGAGAGCTCCTGGAATGAACTCATACCGTGGGACAGGGCTGTTAATTACAGTATAATTATAATACTCATTAGTTGTGCAATGCTTCTGACGCCACATGCCGTGCCACTTTATGTTGGCGAGACAAAGGAAATATTTGAATTAATTGATACTGCAGTGGGTTACGACACATGAAGGGCCTGTCCCACTGTACGAGCTAATTCAAGAGTTCTCCCGAGTTTCCCCTGATTTGAACTCGGAGAATTACGGTAATAGCCGCTTGTTGGTACTCAGGGCTCTCGTGGACATTTTTCAACATGTTGAAAAAACTTCACGAGCTTACCACGTTTCCCGAGTACCTGCCGTTGCATTACGAGCCGCCAAGAGACGTTCCGAGCTCCGACGTACCCGCTACGTACTTACGAGTTTGATTTTTTTTTAAACTCGTGAGACCTCTTGGGTAAACTCATACAGTGGGACAGGCCCTTAACCTTTTTATCTAGCCCGAAGAAGGGTCTCGACCTGAAACTTCACCCTTTCCTTCTCTCCGGAGATGCTGCCTGTCCTGCTGAGTTACTCCAGCATTCTGTGCCAATGCTGGGTGGTAAGCTGAAACATGAGCTCTTGTTCCTCCAATTTTGTTTGCCATGGTTCGACATGAGACACTCTTTGTTTTTGAGTTAGAAGTCCCATTGCAGAGAACTGAGAGCAGCAAATTTAGTCTAAACTCCCTTCTGAGGCTTATCTCAAAAAGGCTGGCAGCATAATCAAGGACCCACACCATCCTGGCCACACACTCATCTCCCCGCTGCCTTCAGGTAGAAGGTACAGGAGCCTGAAATCTGCAACATCCAGGTTCAGGAATAGCTGCTTCCCCACAGCCATCAGACTATTAAATTCAACTCAAACAAAATCTGAACTTTAATTAGCCTACTGCACTTTATATGCTTATTTATGTCTGTATATATATATATATATATTCAATGGTATATGGACACACTGATCTGTTCGGTATTATTTATGCCTGCAATATTCTGTTGTGCTGAAGCAAAGCAAGAATTCATTGTCCTATCTGGGACACATGACAATAAACTCTCTTGAATCTTGAATCTTGAGGTAGTGCTGCATTGACAGAAGGGCTCTCTTTCAGACAAGACATTGAACTGAGGCCCCAGTTGATTTTCAGGTGGATATACAAGAGAGAAGCAAGAACCAAGAGTGCTTAGTTCTCATGTGCACTGAAAGTTAAATGGTCGGCTAGACATAGATCACAAGACCTACACCAACCCCAATAAGGAGCAGACGAGGGCATTCGATCCAATTTGTGGTCCCAGCCTCAAAGACAGATGTGTACAGCAATTCGTTCTTCCCACGCACTATTAAAGCACGGAATAATCTCCACCAAGCCACGGTTGCCCAGCCAGATGCAACTAAATTTAAAGTGGCACTTTCTTCCCAATAACCCTCTCTGGCTAAACCCCGCCCTTCACCACCTCCAGTTTAAATTCTAGTTGGAATATTTTGGAGGACCAAGTAACCAAGAACCAAGGACCAAAAGTGGACCAATGAATTAATCTTTGCAGCAGCATAACAGGTTTAGTTTAGTCTAGAGATACAATACGGAAACAGGCCCTTCAGTCCACTGAATCTACACCGACCAGTGATCCTCACGCATTAACACCACCCTACACACACATTGGGGACATTCACACCAAGCCAATTAACCTACAAACCTGTGCGTCTTTGGAGTGTGGGAGGAAACCGAAGATCTCGGAGAAAACCCACGGGGTCACGGGGAGAACGTACAAACTCCGTACAGACAGCACCTGTAGTCGGGATTGAACCGGGGTCTCCAGTGCTGTAAGCTCTGTAAGGCAGCGACCTTACTGCAGTGCCACGTACTGCCTATAAACACAATACTCGTAGGTAATACAGTAGAAAAAAATTCAATACATTTTTTTTAAACAATGCTGGTGCAAAATAAAAGCCCAATGTCCCTCGCGCAAACAGGAGTGTGTGGAGTTAGTAATTTATTGATATTTCTACTGTTCAAGGGCCTGGTGGTTGTTGGGAGGAAGTTAGATAGTTTACTTTATTGTCACATGTATCAAGGTACAGTGGAGAGCTTTTGTTGCGTGCTATCCAGTCAGCGAAAAACAATATATGATTCAAATTGAGCCATTTACAGCCTACAGATCCATGATAAGGGAATAACGTTTAGTGCAAGGTAAAGCCAGCCAAGACAAGGATAGTCCAAGGGTCAACAATGAGGTAGATAGTAGTTCAGCGCTGCTCTCTGGTTGTGGTAGGATGGTTCAGTTGCCTGATAACAGCTGGGAAGAAACTGTCCCTGAATCTGGAGGTGTGCGTTTTCACACTTCTGTACCTTTTGCCCGAAGGGAGAGGGGAGAAGAGGGAGTGGCCAGGTTTGCGACTCATCCTTGATGATGCTGCTGGCCGTGCCGAGGCAGCGCGAGGTGTAAATGGAAACAATGGAAAGGGAGGTTGGTTTGTGTGATGGCCTGGGCTGCGTCCACAATTCGCTGCAATTTCTTGCCGTGTTGGATGAAGCTCTTTGAAAAAAAATTTAAGTACAGCAGGAAAGTTATGCCCAGGCCCTTGGCCAACATTTAGCCCTCGATCAAAAGCACTAAAGGTTCTGTCCGGTGATTACCACGGTTGTTTGTGGCAGTTTCTGGCCGTTATGTTCTATTCATTATAACAGCAACTACGCTTAAAAAAAGCACTTCCTTGCCTGCCAGGTTCGTTGGACCATTCTCAATGATTTAAAGACCGCATGGATGAACTCCAAAAATTGTTCATCCCTGCCTGGCAGAAAAATAAAACGGGGAAGGCGGCTCAACCGTGGCTGACGAGGGAAATCAGGCATCGTGTTAAATCCTAGGAAAAGGCATATAAATTGGCCAGAGGATGCAGCAAACCGGTGGACGGAGAAATTTAGAACTCATCAGAGGAGGACAAAGCGGTTAATTAAGGGGGGGGGAGCATGAAAAAAGTTTGTGGGGAAAAGCGCCAAATGCTTCTTTAGATATGTAAAAGGGAAAAGATTTGTGTAGGTCCCTGACAATCAGAGGCAGGTGAATTAATATTGGGGGAAAAAAGAAATGGCAAATCAGTTAAATGAATACTTTCGTCTGAAGAAGGGTCTCGACCCGAAAGGTCGCCTATCTCCTTCGCTCCTTAGATGCTGCTGCACCCGCTGAGTTTCTCCAGCTTTTTGTGTAACCCTCGATTCTCCAGCATCTGCAGTTCCTTCTTTAACACAAATGAGTACTTTTGTTCTGTCTTCACCAAGGAAGACACAAACAATCTCCCAGAAATACTAGGAGACTGAGGATCTAGTGAGAGGGAGGAACTGAAGGGAATCGACATTTGTCAGGAAACGGTGTTAGGCAAACTGTTGGGACTGAAGGCAGATAAATCCCCTGGGCCTGATGGTCTGCATCCCAGAGTACTCAAGGAGGTGGCCCTAGAAATCGTGGATGCATTGGTGACTATTTTCCAATGTTCTATAGACTCTGAATCAGTTCCCGTGGACTGGAGGGTAGCCAATGTAACCATAGTTTTTAAGAAAGGAGGGAGAGAGAAAAGAAAGAATTATAGACATCGGTGGTGGGGAGGATGCTTGAGTCGATTGTTAAAGATGTTATCACAGCGCATTTGGAAAGCAATGATAGGATCGGTCAAAGTCAGCATTGATTTATGAAGGGGAAATCATGCTTGACTAATCATCTGGAATTTTTTGAGGATGTAACAAGTAGAATGGATAAGGGAGAGCCAGTGGATGTGGTGTATCTGGACTTTCAAAAAGCCTTTGACAAGGTCCCACACAAGAGGTTAATGTGTAAAATTAGAGCACATGATATTGTGGGTAGAGTATTGACATGGATAGAGAAATGGTTGGCAGACAGGAAGCAAAGAGTAGGACTTAACGGGTCCTTTTCAGAATGGCAGGCAGTGACTAGTGGGGTACCGCAAGGCTCGGTGCTGGGACCCCAGCTATTTACAACATATATTAACGATTTACACGAGGGAATTAAATGTGACATGTCCAAGTTTGCGGATGCCACAAATCTGGGTGGCAGTGTGAGCTGCGATGAGGATGCTATGAGGCTGTAGGGTGACTTGGATAGGTTGGGGGAGTGGGCAGATGCACGGCAGATGCAGTATAATGTGGATAAATGTGAGGTTATCCACTTTGGTGGCAAGAACAGGAAGGCAGATTATTATCTGAATGGTGTCAGATTAGGAAAAGGGGAGATGCAACGAGACCTGGGTGGGCTTGTACATCAGTCACTGAAAGTAAGCAATGTATGTAGAGGAGGCAGTGAAGAAAGCTAATGGCATGCTTGCTGGCCTTCATTGCGAGGGGAATTGAGCTGAGGAGCAAGGACTCCTACTGCAGTTGTACAGGGCCCTGATGAGACCACACCTGGAGTATTGTGTGCAATTTTGGTCTCCTAAGTTGAGGAAGAACATTATTGCTATTGAGGGAGTGCAGCACAGGTTCACCAGGTTAATTCCTGGGATGGTGGGACTGACATATGATGAAAGAATGGGTCGACTGGGCTTGCATTCACTGCAATTTAGAAGGATGAGAGGGGATCATATTGAAACATATAAAATTCTTAAAGGATTGAACAGGCTAAATGCAGGAAAAATGTTCCCGATGTTGGGGGCGTCCAGAACCAGGGGTTACAGTTTAAGAATAAGGGGTAGGCCATTTAGGACTGAAATGAGGAAAAATGTCTTCACCCAGAGTTGTAAATCTGTGGAATTCTCTGCCACAGAAGGCAGTGGAGGCCAATTCACCGGATGTTTTCAAGAGAGAGTTAGATCTAGCTCTTAGGGCTAAAGTAATCAAGGAATATGGGGAAAAAGCAGGAACGGGGTACTGATTTTAGATGATCAGCCATGAACATATTGAATGGCGGTGTTGGCTCGAAGGGCCGAATGGCCTACTCCTGCACCTATTTTTCTATGTTTCTTTGCAAGTAGACGCAAAAGGCACTGTGTTAATGCGAGCCCTTCTCTTATTCGGAGTAAGGAGACATTGACTGCCTGGGTCTGGAGTTCCACAGAACAATCTTGCTGATAAATTGGCACTCATATGAAAGATGTGGACTTTAGGAAATGTAAAATGATCCATTGGCACGGCTTTGCTCTCTCTGTTCAAAAACTGGCAGCTTTACCAAGAACAGTCTCTTAAGACTCAGACCCGAATGATTTACGCAAACTCGGAAATTGCACTTGGCGAATCCTCGCATCCTCATTGCCCAATGTGTGTTCCTTGCGCCTGTTTCCGCATCTGACTGCAAGCAGAGTGCTGCATTAATTACGAGGGGCACCCATTCACTGATTCATGTAAAAGCAGATACGTTAACAGAGCAAGAAACAAACTATAATAATAATAATTACGGTGAAATGACTGCTAATAACAACTGCTTCTATTTACGTAGCGCCTTTTAAGACTGCAGAACTGCCTCAGGCATTTCCTCGTCGCAAGCCTCCGTCCCTGGCAGATGAAAGCAACCATTAGGGAACGTTAAAATTCAAGGATGTTAATAAGGTCAGAATTGGAGATGTCTCTGGTGCTTGGAAAGACTACTGAGGTCTTTCTGAGGACTACTGAGTGGGCCAAGCCTACGGAGGGAACAGAAAACGTGGTCAAGAATAATAAAAAGGTAGTTTTACCAAAAGCCAACGTGGTTTAATTAGAAACATGGAAACGTAGAAAATAGGTGCAGGAGTAGAGGCCATTCGGCCCTTCGAGCCTGCACCGCCATTCAATATGATCATGACTGATCATCCAACTCAGTATCCTGTACCTGCCTTCTCTCCATACCCCCTGATCCCTTTAGCCACAAGGGCCACATCTAACTCCCTCTTAAATATAGCCAATGAACTGACCTCAACTACCTTCTGTGGCAGAGAATTCCACAGATTCACCACTCTCTGTGTGAAAAATGATTTTCTCATCTCAGTCCTAAAAGACTTCCCCTTTATCCTTAAACTGTGACCCCTTGTCCTGGACTTCCCCAACATCAAGAAGAATCTTCCTGCATCTAGCCTGTGCAACCCCTTAAGAATTTTGTAAGTTTCTATAAGATCCCCCCTCAATCTTCTAAATTCTAGCGAGTACAAGCCGGGTCTATCCAGCCTTTCTTCATATGAAAGTCCTGCCATCCCAGGAATCAGTCTGGTGAACCTTCTCTGTACTCCCTCTATGTCAAGAATGTCTTTCCTCAGATTAGGAGACCAGATTCAGTTTAGTTCAGAGATACAGCATGAAAACAGACCCTTTGGCCCAGCAAGTCCACGCTGACCAACACTCGTTCTATCCTACAGACGAAGAACAATTTACAGAAGCCATTTAACCTACAAACCTGCACGTCTTTGGAATGTGGGAGGAAACCGGAGCACCCGGAGGAAACCCACACGGTCACAGTGCAAATGTACAAACTCTGTACAGACAGCACCCGCCGTCAAGATCGAACCTGGGTCTCTGTCTCAGAGCATAGAAGTGAGATCAACCGATTGACCAAATGGTGCCAGCACACCAACCTGGCTCTCAACACCAGCAAAACCAAGGAACTCATTGTGGACTTTAAAAGAGGTAGGGTAGGGACACACAATCCCGCTTATATCAACGGGACGATAGTGGAAAGGGTCAAGAACTTCAAATTCCTGGGCGTGCATATTTCCGAATATCATTCCTGGTCCCAGCACACTGATGCAATTATAAAGAAAGTACATCAGCACCTCTACTTCCTGAGAAGATTACGGAGAGCCGATATGTCAAAGAGGACTCTCTCTAACTTCTACAGGTGCACAGTAGAGAGCTTGCTGACCGGTTGCATCGTGGCTTGGTTTGGCAACTTGAGCATCCAGGAGTGGAAAAGACTGCAAAAAGTTGTGACCACTGCCCAGTCCATCATCGGCTCTGACCTCCCTACCATCGATGGGACCTATCGCAGTCGCTGCCTCAAAAAGGCTGGCAGCATCATCAAGGACCCACACCATCCTGGCCACACACTCATCTCCCTGCTGCCATCAAGTAGAAGGTACAGGAGCCTGAAATCTGCAACATCCAGGTTCAGGAACAGCTACTTCCCCACAGCCATCAGGTTGTTAAACACAACATCAAATAAACTCTGAACTATATATTGCACTTTATGTTTATTTATGTGTATATATATGGTCTATGCTTTATATTCACACTCTGATCTGTATTTATGTTTATAATATTCTGTTGTGCTGCAGCAAGCAAGAATTTCATCGTCCTATCTGGGACACATGACAATAAACTCTCTTGACTCTTGACTTAAGACAGCAACTCTACCACTGTGCCACCTAGTTCAGTTATCTCAAGAGCAGTGGCGAACATGGCTAATCTATGGGGCTGTCCCACTGTACGAGCTAATTCAAGAGTTCTCCCAAGTTTCCCCTGATTCGAACTCGGACAATTACAGTAATAGCCGCTCGTAGGTACTCGGGGCTCTCGTGGACATTTTTCAACTGGATCATGTTGAAAAATCTTCTCGAGAGTCACAAGCCTACCGCACTTGCCCGGGTACCTGCCGTTAGCGTTACGAGCCGCTCAGAGACGTCCCGCGCTCCGACGTACATTCTACGTACTTACCACGAGTTTGATTTTTCTTTTAAACCCGGGAGAGCTCTTGAATTACCTCGTACAGTGGGACAGGCCCTTACGAGTGCAAGTCTATAAAGCAGAACAAGGAAGGCTGTTGGAATAATTGAGACTAGGGTCTTATTTTTAGCACTAATTGATTCATTTTGGGGGCAGAATGGCCAACTTACTGCACACTTGATATATTTGATGAACCGAAGATGACACCATGCCAAAAATTGCACCACATGAATTATCAAAAGATTCAGGAGTGGTCCACGAGACTCATTAGAAAATGTACATCATAAACAACGTCCAGGGAAAATTGCTACCACGCCACCAGTTAAATATGTGTTTTGCGTCAACAGGAAAAAACAGAATTCTATACAAATGATCCCGCTGGACTGGTTCACAAGAAGATATTTAATACAAAGATTTTTTGTTGGTATCCTCAGCCAACATTGTGGATTAAAGCAGTATGTTGGGCTTCCGCCAGGGGTATCACTGAGACTGTGTGTAACCCCTGGAATTGCAGTATATTTGCAAGGGATTTTTATTTAACGAGACAGCATGGGCAGGATACTCCTTCACACGTTGTTATGGTTGCCCTAGTTGGGCCTGAACGTACTGTGGATTACTCAAGGGGCTGTCCCACTTACGCAAGTTTTTTCGGCGACTTGCCGGCACCCGTCATAGTCGCAGCAGGTGGCCGAATATTTTCGACATGTTGAAAATCCAGCGGCGACCGGAACAAGGTACGACTCTTTGGGCGACTACTCACGACCATACGGGCTTCACCCCGCGACACGTCAAAGTCAAAGACAAATTCCTTGAAGGCGTACATACTTGGCCAATAAAATGTTATTCTGATTCTGATTCTTCTGTGCACCAGCATATCCTTTGTTCAACTGAGGAAAAGGCTATTTGAAGATCAAGGCCGGACACATGGCACATAACTCAAGGACTACCAGGCAAGGTGACCTTTGTCATCGATGGTTCTTAAACTTGGTTTATCGCCAACAAGAAGATCAAAGAGAAATCCTCCAAATCCAGGGTAGGTCACATGAATTAAGATCAGCGTCCTTTCCTGCCCAACATGCCCAGCATTGGCGCTCTCAGTTTAGAGATACAGCACGGAAACAGGCCCTTCGACCCATTGGGTCCATGCTGGCCAGCGATCCGCTCACAATAATACTATCCTACCTACACTATGGATACTTTTTACATTTACACCAAAGCCAATTTACTTACATGCCTGTACGTCTTTGGAGTGTTGGTTGAAACCGAAGATCTCAGAGAAAACCCACGCAGGTCACAGGGAGAACGTGCAAACTCCGCATAGACAGCACCTGTGGTCGGGATCGAACCGAGGTCTCCGGTGCTGCATTCGCTGCAAGGCAGCAACTCTACCACTGCGCCACCGTGACTGCCCTCTTGCTCCGTTTACTCACCTCCCTGACCAGGTCACCTCACTACCCAATGCAACGGCCCTGTCCCACTGTACGAGTTCATTCCTAGAGTTCTCCCGTGTTTGCCCTGATTCGAACTCTGAGATTTAAGGTAATGGCCGCTCGTCGGTACTCGGGGCTCTCGTGGACATTTTTCATCATGTTGAAAAATCTTCACGAGTCTTCCCGAGTTTACCAGCCGTTAACGAGTCTTCCCGAGTACCTGCTGTTAGCGTAACAAGCCGCTAAGAGACGTCCCCGAGCTCCGACGTACCCGCTACGTTCATTCTCCGTGCTTACCACGAGATTGATTTTTTTTTTAACTCGGGAGATCTCTTGAACGAACTCGTACCGTGGTATTGCCTGAAATAATGCAACAATCCCAGGATTTAATTTTATGGATTTTGGCACTTCCTGGCACTCTCCCCCTTTTCATGGATCATTGAAGGATGGATTATTTGGAAAACTGAAGGAAAGAGGAACAGTAACGTTGTTGGAAAATAACTGAACATGCTTACACTGTGCTTATGATTTTTTTACAATAGAAATTTGTAATTGAATATAATTATTATATACTAAAAAACAAAATACGCATCAGCTTATAATCTTTCATGTTGTCAAAAGTCTTGACAAGAGAGAGCTTCAGATGGATAAATAACCTCATGATAATGGCTCACAGTTTAGTCGAGATTATTGTTGTCGGGTATATTGAGGTACAGAGGAAAGCTTTTGTTTGCATGCTGTGCAGTCAAAGTAGCAATGTTACAAAATTTTGAGATTTTAAAAATCAAGTCTGCAATTTATCCCATCAGATAGAGCCTAAAAAGAAGTTTAATTTGACACCTAATTCACTTACATATCTTCAGTATTAAGAAAGTTATGACCATTTTCATACTCGGAAATTAGCATCTTGTTCCCCATTGCCTTTCAATTGACTTAACTCAAAAGCTGTGATCTAGAACAGTTAAAAGCCCATAACTTTCTTAAAAATTAAGAGAACGCAATGAAATTTTCAGTTATTATAGATTGGAGCATTCTGAAACAAATATGAAACAATCTTACTTGGATGACATGAAACTAAAGCATATAATTAGTTAGTTATCTAATTGTAGCTAATTACAAAATTCAATGAGTAGAGCTAAACATCTATCCATTTCTTAAGAAAAGATAAACTTTTTTTAAATTGCCTAAGTGTCCAAATAACATTCACACAATAATCCACAATATAACATAATTTTAAAATCTCATTTTCATTAATTTATAGGCCAAATGGAAGGAATTTAGTGTTTAATGCCTGTACATTAATGGCCATTTAAATCAACTAGCGAGTGGGTTTTAGTGGAATGCGATGGATTAGAACGATGAGGTTTGCGGTGAAGTCAGTATGAAAAATACAGCCGGTTCATACATTTTTTTTTGTCCCCTTTTCGCAACATGAAAATGTGATTAAAGCCTTCCTAAAAACCAAGTTTTTATGTAAAAATAAACTGTGTAGCTTCTTTTATCGCCTACCTTAGGTCCGTTCCGCTGTCACCGTTCAGAGCTTTAGAAGATGATTTTTAAACTACTCTAGTTAATAAATAATCTAGCGTAGTTTAAAAATAACTTTATGAATGAAATGTCGGATCGATTTCTCTTTAGCGCCGAAATCGCCCGACGTGGATCGACTTGGACTGCCTAGAAAAAAATTGGCATTTTAAACCCGCCCCCCTCTGAAAGGTGCCAAAGTCGCGCACACGGAGAGCGGCAGAACTGCAGCGCTGCTAAAGGTAGGTATTGTAACATACCTAGTCAAAGGATTGATTATAATCAAGCGGGACAGGCAGCATCTCTGGAGGAGATGCTTCTTCTCTGCAATTCCTTCCAACACACGACAACCAAGCCAGCCCAGATTAAGGATAAAGGATACAACTTAATCTTCTCCGAGCATGAAGACAGGACATTTTGCAGTAACTCCAGCTACACATATAGCCTAGTCTTTTCTAAGGCATGGCATGGTACTCCAAAACTATATCTGAGGAACTCATTGTGAAAACTGCTTGCAACATTATTTATTGTCAAGGACTATTTTCAATAGGTAATTAGGCTCGTTAGGATATAATGAAGTTACTAAAGAATTTTTATGGCCACAGAATTCTCTTTCTCAATGCCCTAAAGGAGATTCCTTGCATTCCAACCAGTGGATGCAAAGGTTAACGATCGCCAAAATTCCATAGATTCTAGAATGGCTCCCACAAATTGGAAGGTAGTAGATGTAATCCCACTATTTATGAGAGAGAGGGAAAAAAAACAGGAAGCGCTAGACCAGTTAGACAGATATTGTAGTCTGAAAAATGTTCTAATCTATTAGTAAGGAAGAATATAATAATTGTATTTGGGCATTAAAATTGATACATGAATGGAAAATGATTGACAATAAGTAAGTAAGTCATTTTTATTTATATAGGACTTTTAAATCAAATCATGTTGAAGCCAAAGTGCATTACAGAGAAAAAAAATTAGATTACCATACATCCATATAAAATAAAAACAATTAAAAAAGACACAATACACTGTAGGATTCAACATGAACGTCCCGTCCCCCCCCCAACAGCAGAGTCAACACTTTCCACTGTGAGGGAAGGAACCAAAAGTCCAGTCCTCCTCCTCCTCTGTCCACCCGAGGTTGGGGCCTCTGCAGCCAGCGGCCCGATGTTATAGACCCACCTGCTGGGAAGATGGAACACCGGCGTCGGGGTGAACAGTCCTCAGTGGCGTGGAAATGTCTGGAGCGGCCGCTTCCTCCCCGGAGACCGCGGCTCCCGAAGTCCTCAGGCCGCGCTGGTTGGAGCTCCGACTCTGGCGATCTCGGATCCCAGGCTCCGCGGTGTTTTAAATCCAGCGCCGCCCGCCCGCGGCTAGACGCCCGCAGCCACGGCTCCGCGATGTTGGGAGTCAGCGGTCACAGCACTGTGGAGCTTACCGCACGGCGATCCGGTGAGGCATCGCCCGCTCTGTGATGGTGTCCCAGCGCTGTGCCGAAGCTGGGTCCCGGCCGGTCAAGTGTCAAGAGCGTTTTATTGTCACCAGCCTCAGATAGAACAATGACATTCTTACTTGCAGCAGCACAACACAGTACACTGTTTCATCTCCCTCCAATGATGTGGGCCCCTTGTGACGTTACACCCTAAAGTGTGGCATACAAAGTCAGGTCTCTTTCAACAAAGAATGCACAATGAGACTCGCCTGATTAATTGCTGGGATCAAATGGTATTTTACAAGGAATAGTTAAGCAAACTGGGTCTACATTCCGAGTTTGGAAGAATGAGAGATAGTCTCAGTGAAGCAAACAAAATTCTTACAGTGTTTAACACATCAGGCGCAACCTGGCTTTGTGTCCTCATAATGCTTTCTTGAACAAAATCACAAAATATAGAATCAGCCATGTGAAAAGCAATTTCTTCAAACAAACTTAAGCATGCAGGTACAGCAGGCAGTGAAGAAAGCAAATTGCATGTTTGCCTTTATAACAAGAAGAATCGAATATAGTGAGGTCCTTCTGCAGTTGTACAGAGCCCTAGTGACCAGACTGATTCCTGGAATGTCAGGACTGTCTTATACCAGACTGATTCCTGGGATGTCAGGACTGTCTTATGAACAAAGACTGCATAGACTCGGTTTATACTCTCTAGAATTTAGGAGATTGAGAGGGGATCTTATAGAAACTTACAAAATTCTTAAGGGGTTGGACAGGCTAGATGCAGGAAGATTGTTCCCGATGTTGGGGAGGTCCAGGACAAGGGGTCACAGCTTAAGGATAAGGGGAAAATCCTTTAGGACTGAGATGAGAAGGACTTTTTTCACACAGAGAGTGGTGGGTCTCTGGAACTCTCTGCCACAGAGGGTAGTTGAGGCCAGTTCATTGGCTATATTTAAGAGGGAGTTAGATGTGGCCCTTGTGGCTAAGGGGATCAGAGGGTATGGAGAGAAGGCAGGTACGGGATACTGAGTTGGATGATCATCCATGATCATATTGAATGGCGGTGCAGGCTCGAAGGGCCGAATGGCCTACGCCTGCACCTAATTTCTATGTTTCTATGTTTCTATGTAGTGAGACCACACCTGGAGTATTGTGTGCAGTTTTGGTCCCCTAATTTGAGGAAGGACATTTTTGCTATTGAGGGAGTGCAGCGTAGGTTTACAAGGTTAATTCCCGGGATGGCGGGACTGTCATATGCTGAGAGAATGGAGCAGTTGGGCTTGTACACTCTGGAGTTTAGAAGGATGAGAGGGAATCTCATTGAAACATATAAGATTGTTAAATGTTTGGACAGGTTAGAGGCAGGAAACATGTTCCCGATGTTGAGGGAGTCCAGAACCAGGGGCCACAGTTTAAGAATAAGGGGTAAGCCATTTAGAACGGAGATGAGGAAACACTTTTTCTCACAGAGAGTGGTGAGTCTGTGGAATTCTCTGCCTCAGAGGGCTGTGGTGGCATGTTCTCTGGATGCTTTCAAGAGAGAACGGAGATGAGGAAACACTTTTTCTCACAGAGTGGTGAGTCTTTGAAAAGCAGAAACTATTAGCCCCTGTGTATTGTCAATAATGTAGCATTATAATGTTAATAAACAGAATGCCTCAGCTCGGTAGCTAAAGACAATAAGCTTCCCTTCATTTCCTCTTTTAACCGATATACCACAATACTGTCTCCCAATAAAACAAACCGTGAGTGGTGATGATCTTGTTACCAAAGGGCAAATGTGTCAGGTGAGTCATGCAGATGGTTATTCTTCCAGCAAGCCATCCAACCCTTGTTTATTCCACATTGTCATTGATGTTTATCAGTTTATTTAATTTGATTCCAAATAACAGGATTAGACATAGGAGCAGAATTGGGCCATTAAGCCCATTGAGTCTACTCTATCATTCAACCATGACTGATTTATTTTTCCCTCTGTGGGAGGAAACCGAAGATCTCAGACTAAACCCACGTGGTCACGGGGAGAAAGTACAAGCTCCGTACAGACAGCACCGGTGGTCAGGATCAAACCCACGTCTCTGGCACTGTAAGGCAGCAACTATACCGCTGCGCCATCGTGCCGATTGTGACAAGAAAGCAAGAAAATGGGAGTAGATGTAGGCCATCTGGCCTCTGAAACCTGCCCCACTATTCAATATGTGCACGGCTGGTCTATTCCAGCCCTCTACTCCTCTGTGGGTCATCCTCCCTCTACCTGCCGTCTGTTACGGCCTAAATCAGTGCATCATTGCCAACTCCCTCTTCTCCCCCTCTCCCAGCAGGCAAAAGCCGCTCGATTTGTTACTAACACCTACGAGAGAAGCGAGTGTCACCAAACTTCTGAATTCTCTGGGCGGGGTGGAACCCTCTCCAAGACAGACGTGACGCTCACCGTTTGACCTGTTTTTACAAAATGTTAAATGGTCAGCTAGACATAGATCACAAGACCTACACCAACCCCAAACCAATTAGGAGCAGACGAGGGCATTCGATCCAATTTGTGGTCCCAGCCACAAAGACAGATGTGTACAGCAATTCGTTCTTTCCACGCACTATTAAAGCATGGAATAATCTCCACCAAGCCACGGTTGCCCAGCCAGATGCAACTACATTTAAAGTGGCACTTTCTTCCCAATAACCCTCTCTGGCTAAACCCCTCCCTTCACCACCTCCAGTTTAAATTCCCATTGGAATATTTTGGAGGACCAAGTAACGAAGAACCAAGAAAAGGTACAGAAGTGTGAAAACACACACCTCCAGTTTCAGGGACAGTTTCTTCCCAGCTGTTATCGGGCAACTGAACCATCCTACTGAAACGAGAGAGCAGTACTGAACTACTATCTACATCATTGGTGACCCTTGGACTATCCTTGATCAGACTTTGCTGGCTTTACCTTGCACTAAACGTTATTCCCTTATCAGTTAGTAAGTTGGTCACTTAATTAGTTAGTTAGCTAGTTTAGTTTATTGTCACGTGTACCGAGATACAGTGAAAAGCTTTTGTTGTGTTGATGATGAGCATTTGATGGCACTGGACCTGTACTCGCTGGGGTGTTTAAGGATGAGGGACGACCTCATTGAAACATACAGAATAGTGAAAGGCCTGCATAGAGTGGATGTGGAAAGCATGCTTCTGTTAGTGGGAGAGTCCAGATCTAAAGGGCACAGCTTAGAATAAAAAGGGCGCAACTTTAGGAAGGAAATGAGGAGAGATTTGTTTTGTCAGAAGGTGGTGAATCTGTGGAATTCATTGCCATGGAAGGCTGTGGAGGCAGTGGGCAGTAGTGTAACAAGTCTGCTGCAGGGTGACATACACACAGTAGGTTAACAGGTATGCAGTGGCGCAATAGGTCAATGGTACTGTAACATGTACCATATAATAACCATATAACCATATAACCATTACAGCACGGAAACAGGCCTTCTCGGCCCTTCCAGTCCGTGCTGACCATTTATTTTCCCCTAGTCCCATCTACCTGCACTCAGACCATACCCCTCCATTCCCTTCCCGTCCATATACCTATCCACTTTACTTTTAAATGTTAAAATCGATGCTGCCTCCACCACTTCTGCTGGAAGATCATTCCACACAGCCACCACTCTCTGAGTAAAGAAGTTCCCCCTCATGTTACCCCTAAACTTCTGTCCCTTAATTCTCATGTCATGCCTCTTGTTTGAATCTTCCCTACCCTCAATGGGAAAAGCTTGTCCACGTCAACTCTGTCTATCCCTTTCATCATTTTAAAGACCGCAATCAAGTCCCCCCTTAACCTTCTGCGCTGCAAAGCATAAAGACCTAACTTGTTCAACCTTTCTCTGTAACTTAGTTGCTGGAACCCAGGCAACATTCTAGTAAATCTCCTCTGTACTCTCTCTATTTTGTTGACATCCTTCCTATAATTAGGCGACCAAAATTGTACACCATACTCCAGAATTGGTGTCACCAATGCCTTGTACAATTTTAACATTACTACACAATCGTGTAACAGATCTGTAGTAGTGTAATGCCCCTGTCCCACTTAGGAAACCTGAACGGAAACCTCTGGAGACTTTGCGCCCCACCCAAGGTTTCCGTGCGGTTCCCAGAGGTTTTTGTCCTCCGGCAACCACCTTCAACTAGCATCCCAACCGGCTTCGACTAAAAAATTACCGATTTTTAAAACGGAAACCACTTTCGACCATTAGCAAGACTGACAAAAACCTCCGGGAACCTCTGGGAACTTCATGGAAACCTTAGGTGGGGCGCAAAGTCTCCAGAGGTTTCCGTTCAGGTTTCCTAAGTGGGACAGGGGCATTACATCTCTGCTGTAGTGTAACATGTGCACAGTAGTGTACCGGGTGTGTAGTAGTGTAACAGGTCCATGTAGTGCAACAAATCCACAGTAGTGCCTGTATCCTATGTCTGAAATCACTGGAGTGTGAAAGGGGACGGCTGATTTTGGCAAGGTACTGCACACTTGGCTGCACGGCCAGATTGAAACCGGCTGGCAATGGGCCAAGGACATCCAGCGTAATAAATAATGTATATGTCTGGAAGGAGTGGTTAAATCAGGATTTCCTAACGCTTCTCCGCCCAAATACTTGTGATTTTTTTTTTACCCTGCGCCTGGCAGCTCCACAGACTGAACTGACGGATGTGGGGAAAGCGATTGCAACAGAGCCTCGCACGACATGGCCCCTTCAGCGGTTAAAGGAGTGCTGGAACTCTGATGAATTGATCTCGAGTCCCTGCATTATATGTAGTCAATCTCTGACTGCACAGTCATTCCTCTCTGTTATTTCCCTCTCGCTGGGATTTCCTGATGAGTACCACAGGCTAGGATCACGAATCTCACGGCAGTGAGATTCGTGATCCTGGCCTGTGGTACTCATCAGGAAAAACCACACACTGCCAAAAAACTGTGTACAGGAAGGAACTGCAGATGCGGGTTTGCAAAGAAGATAGACGCAAAAATGCTGGAGTAACTCAGCGGGACAGGCAGCATCTCTGGAGAAAAGGTATAGATGACTTCGGGGGGGTAGGGGAGGGGGGGGGGGCGAGACTCTCTCACCCCGAAACGTGTCCCATTCCTTCTATTCAGAGATGCTGCCTGTCCCGCTGAGTTACTCCAGCATTTTTTATCAGTATGGCTACCAAAAACATGATTGATTGCATAGGGGGGCCACGTGATGTTTAAAGAGAGGGTCTTTCCTTCCTGCCGAGCTGTCCAATATAACCTCCACAGAGAATGCAGGCACAATGCCTTTGCAGTAGGGACCAACTCGGTCCTGTGTTGCGCAAAGGGAAGAAAAAAAGACACAAAGTGCTGGAGTAACTCAGCGGGTCAGGCAGCATTTGTGGGGAACATGAAATAGGCCTCCCATTCCCACACTGACCTTTCTGTCCTGGGCCTCCTTCACTGTCAGAGTGAGGCCCGGGGCAAATTGGAGGAGCAGCACCTCATATTTTGCTTGGGCAGCTTACACCCCAGCGGTATGGCCATTGACTTCTCCAACTTCAACTAACCCTTGCTTAACACCAAAGCCAGAATGGATTATTTTCGGAATGACAGAAGGTAGTTTGGAATTAAATTAGTATCAAAAAGAATTTATTTGATTACGGCTTACTAATAGGAAAAAAACTAAGCTTCAAATTCTGGAAAAATGTTCCTACACCAACATTAAATATGTGGATTTCAACCATGTTTGAAACACTACATCTGGAAGATATGAGACTCCGCCTGGAAGGAAAACCAGAACGCTTCTATCAGGCGTGGTCTGCATTTGTAGAATTACTACAAAGATAGGGTGCAGGAGTACCTCGGGCCTAAGTAGGAGAGGATGAAAAACGATCGAGTTGGTGGATTCCTTTTTGCGTGATATATATAAGATAGTAACTGGCTTTTTTTTCCCCTTCTTTTTCCTTTTATTTTTTTAGGGTCTATCTCTTAATCCCCCTTCTCTAATTCTTTGACCAAGGGTTTCTTCTCCCCTTTGGCACGCTCTTTCACTATCACAGCTCTTTTCACCTATTTCACTCTCTTTCTCTCTATTCTTTTTCTTTAAAAGCCATAAAATGATGGGGTACAATGATTGTAACAATATATATGTGAAGTACATTGATGTATTTACCTCTAATAAATAACATTAATAAAAATTAAATATAAAGTAACCCTTGCTGTCCCTCTCTCTCCATCCCTCCCCAACCCAGGACTAGCTCCACTGTCCTCATGATTAAATCTTACAGATTATATGCCTCGTTGAACACCTCTCCCTCAGCTATCAATGAACCATTCGCCATTTTCCTTGAGCGTTGTCCCCTTTGATTTGTCGTTTTCACACTTTACCCTTCCATATCTCTGTGTCTCCCTCTCCCCTGACTCTCAGTCTGATGAAGGGCCTCAACCTGAAATGTCACCTCCTCCTTCTCTCCAGAGATGCCTGACCCGATGAGTTACTCCAGCATTGTGTGTCTGTCTCAGGTTTATGGGGCAATGGGCCAATTGCGGGCAAATGAGTTTGAGTTTAGTTTATGGCAAAGATCCTATAGCGGGCAAGATGGATCACGCGACGAAAAATACGTAGTACGGTCATGGGCAGATTCGTGGGTAATTCTCGGCCCCATTTCTGTAACCGGCTTCCGTCTCCGCACCAAAGATCCCGTAGGACAATAGCGCGGAGACGGAAGCCGGTTACGGAAACATCCTCTGAAAAATCAAAGTTATTTGTGAAAAATCATCTCCTCATTTTCAGGATTATAATTTATTAACACAAACTGTTCCCCCGCAACGTTGATTACACTGCGAGTCGGGTCGGGTTACGGAAATGGATGAAAAAAAGGCCCACGTTCCTCTCTGTTGCGTACTACACGTCAGCCCATTGTGTTTAGAAGGAGTGGTCTATCTTGCTTGCTACAGGATCTTTGGTTTATGGTACTAAGCTTAGTTATTAGCTGAGCATTAGTTAATGGGACTGATAATGAGACTATAGATAATGGGACTTACTTTTTGATGGGGCATCTTGGTTGTCATGGTCAAGTTGGGCTGAAGGGCCTGTTTCCATGCTGCACAACTCTAGTAGAAGATCTGCTGACAAAGGAGGCTGCAGATGCTGAAATCTTGAGGAAAACATAAAGTGCTGGAGGAACTCAACAGGTCAGGCAGCCTGAAGAAGGGTCTCGACTGGAAACGTCACCTATTCCTTCTCTCCAGAGATGCCACCCAGAGATAGCGGTCGACTAGTTGCGTGCTAACCACAGAAGCAGATCTACCATTACATTTTGCAATCGTTCCACACTCTTAAATCTCTACTCCGACAGAAACATTCTTACCTTGCACTGAAAGTTAAACCCTGACCATGTATCTATACACTGTAAAGATGTATACATCTATAAAGATGCAACAGATGCAACCATGTCATCTCTGGGTGCCCGCTCTACCGCCCACCAAATGGAGCTCAGGGCCTGGCAGACATTGACACAGGGACAACAACCTGGCTGCTCAACACCCGGCTTGAGATCTAATGTCCCTGTCCCACTTAGGAAACCTGAATGGAAACCTCTGGAGACTTTGCGCCCCACCCAAGGTTTCCGTGCGGTTCCCGGAGGTTTTTGTCCTCCGGCAACCACCTTCAACTAGCATCGCAACCGGCTTTGACTAAAAAATTACCGATTTTTAAAACTGAAACCACTTTCGACCATTAGGGAGACTGACAAAAACCTCCGGGAACCTCTGGGAACCGCACGGAAACCTCGGGGGGGGGGGGGGGGGGGGGCGCAAAGTCTCCAGAGGTTTCCGTTCAGGTTTCCTAAGTGGGACAGGGGCATTACTCTTCCTTTGGTTTATGTTTCATTCGCAAGAAGAAGACGACACTGTAAATGGCCCGATTGTAATCATGTATTGTCTTTCTGCTGACTGGATAGTAAGTAAGTAACTAAGTTTATTGCCCCAGTATTCACATACAAGGAATTTGCCTTGGTGCTCCGCCCACAAGTAACAACATGACATACAGTGACAGTTACGAATGACTCAGAAAACACTAAACATTAATAATAATAAATCATTAATGATGAAACACCATTGATCAAGCATGTGAACCAACAAAATACCAGATCAAAGGGAGGCTACAGATTTCTGGCTGTTGAGTAGAGCAACTACTCGTGGATAAAAACTGTCTTAATGTCTGGCTGTGGCAGCTTTGACAGTCTGGAGTCACCTTCAGTAGCACGCAACAAATGCTTTTAATTTTACCTCGGTACATGCGACAATAAACTAAACTGAACTGAAACGGCATGACCCGCTGAGTTGCTCCAGTATTTTGCGTGGAGGCAATGGACAGGCGACGTTTCGTGACGGCACCCTTCTTCGGGATCAGGAGATCTGAAGGTAGACACAAAATGCTGGAATAACTCAGCGGGACAGGCGGCAGCTCTAGATAGAAGGAATGGGTGACGTTTCGGGTCGAGTACTCTGTACTCTGAGATCTTTAGCCTTGGTTTGTCCATCATTGCAAACTCCAAGCCCAAACACCAATGTGGTCGCCTCCTAATTGCTCCTAGGAATGACCGAACCAGGCGCTGGAGGTATAATGAGATGTGGGCTGTAAATACCGGCCTTGTCCGTCTCATTATTACAGATTTAAAAGCAGGGTCGGCCGTCACGGGTCATTCCCTGAACAGAGGCTTTGCAAATTCACCCAGGCTTAAAAACATGCTCCTAGCAACCCCAAAACATTTTAACCCTCTGTTTAATGAATCAATTCATGACTCGATCCTCGCGACAGATACCCAGTCCTGATTAAAAGCCATCCTGCATTGTAAAATGCAAGATAGTGAAATGCTACTCAGGGGTGATACTGTTCTGCCAGTACTCATTGGAACCTATTAAGTTATTTTTGCAGACAAAGGGTACTCTCTCTCTGTCCCTCCCTCTGTCTCCCTCTGTCTCTCTTTCTGTCTGTCTGTCTCTCTCTCTCTATCTCCCTCTGTCTCCCTCTCTGTCTCCTCTCTGTCTCCCTCTCTGTCTCTCTCTGCATATCTCTCCGTCTCCCTCTGTCCCTCTTTCGGTCTCTCTCTGTCTCTCTCTGTCTGTCTGTCTCTCTCTATCTCTCTATCTCCCTCTCTGTCTCCCTCACTGTCTCCCTCTCTGTCTCCCTCTCTGTGTCCCTCTCTGTCTCTCTCTCTGTCTCCCTCTTTCTCTCTCTGTCTCCCTCTCTCTCCCTCTGTCTCTCTCTGTCTCCCTCTGTCTCCCTCTGTCTGTCTCTCTCCCTGTCTCTCTCTGTCTCCCTCTGTCTCTCTCTGTCTCTCTCTGTCTCTCTCTGTCTCTCTCTGTGTCTCTCTGTGTCTCCCTCTCTGTCTCCCTCTCTGTCTCTCTCTCTGTCTCCCTCTGTCTCTCTCTGTCTCTCTCCCTCTGTCTCCCTCTGTCTCCCTCTGTCTCCCTCTGTGTCTCTCTCTGTGTCTCTCTCTGTGTCTCTCTGTGTGTCTCTCTCTGTGTCTCTCTGTGTGTCTCCCTCTGTCTCTCTGTGTGTCTCTCTCTGTCTCTCTCTCTGTCTCTCTCTGTGTCTCTCTGTGTGTCTCCCTCTGTCTCTCTGTGTCTCTCTCTCTGTCTCTCTCTCTGTCTCTCTCTGTGTCTCTCTGTGTCTCTCTCTGTCTCCCTCTCTCTGCAGCAAATTGGTCGGGTGATGTCGCTGTTCTTGCGTTGCCCCCTTTGTAGTTAATGAGACGCTAGTAAAGCGGCGGAACGCATTTGCAATCTGTGGTAAATAGACCATAAATCAGCAGCGGTTCCACTTTCAGATACCTGACTTTATCCTAGGGAAGAGATTAAGTTAGATAACCTGTCCGCACGCAAAGCTGTCTAATAAGCGCTCCAGGCTAAGATTGCGAAGGGGACTGTAATACTTGCTCACAGCTCTCTGTGTTCCTTCCCAAGAGTTGACACACAGTTGTAAATTAGGCAGGAAAAGCAAACGCATACACGATCCCCTAAAGCTGTGCGAGTTTACATAAGACTTGTTCGCGATAAACTATTTAGTTGAACTCGATTTTTTTTTAAATTAGTTTATGCACAGATTTCGTCCTGGCCTCCACGAAGCTAAGCCAAAGTAAATGTTGTACTTAAACCACTGGTGCGTTTTGGGCAATGCACAAGAACATAAAGTCAATAATCATGTGTGCAAAAAATCAGCTAAGGATGGCGTTGGTCCAAAGTAAATCTTGGATAAGAAAATGTGCGTGTCAATATCCCTTGTACATTACTCAGAATTACAGCAGATCTGGCTACAGTCCCAACAGGCAACATAGTGTCATGGAGTCATCTAACACTGAAACAGGCCCTTCGGCCCAACCTGCTCATGCTGACCAAGATGCCCCATCTACATGAGACACACCTGCCTGCGTTTGGCCCATATCCCTCTAAATCTAATGGCACGTCAAATTTCACTACACCAATTGGTGTATGTGACATTAAATGTCCTTTGTCCTTAGTATCCTTTGTAAAATCTTTCCTGTCCACGTACATGTCCAAATGGCAGCGATACAGCGAGGAAACAGGCCCTTCGGCCCATCGGGTCCACGCTGACCAGTGATCACCCTGTACACTAACACTATCCTACACGTCAGGGCCAATTTACAATCTATAGAAGCCAATTAACCTACAAACCTGTACGTCTTTGGAGTGTGGGAGGAAACCGGAGCACCCGGAGACAACCCACATGGACACAGGGAGAACGTACAAACTCCATACAGACAGCACCCGTGGTCAGGATTGAACCTGGATCTCTGGCGCTGTGAGGCGGCGACTCTACCGCTGAGCCATCATGCCGCCCTGTTTTCGTTTTGTTCTAGAAACATAGAAACATAGAAAATAGGTGCAGGAGGAGGCCATTCGGCCCTTGTCAGCCATGGTTGCCTCCTAATCCCCTTAGAATCTTTCTTCCTTTTTGGAATGGAATGATCCTGTGACTTCCGGATTATGCCCAGTTGTGTCATTTTTTTTTTTTCCCATTTTCTATGGATGTACGGAACTTAATTATTTCTTCTATCTAAAGCTATCTCTTAAATAACATAATTATTTCTTCTATCTATCTATTGGTTTGAACGCGAGTTGATTTAAACGTGCTATATAAATATAATTTACTTACTTACTTACTTATTAGTACCTGCCTGACTACCTCCTCCGGCAGCTCATTCACCATATAATGTGGAAAAAGTTTCCCTTGGGGTTCTCAGTGAATATTTCCCCCCTCACCATAAACCTCTGTCCTCTAATTCTTGATTTCTGTTACTCTGGGTTCGAGGCATGGTGCTTTCAACCGATCTATTCCCCTCATGATCTTATATACTATCGCTATAAGATCACCCCTTAGCCTCCTGCACTCTGGGTATCTGGGACGGTACTCGCTGGAGTTTAGAAGGATGAGGAGGGGACCTCATTGAAACCTACCGAATAATGAACGACCTGGATAGACGTGGAGAGGATGTTTCCACTAGTGGGAGCGTCTAGGACCAGAGGGCACAGTCTCAGGATAAAAAAGACGGAACTTCAGAACTGAGATGAGGAGGAATTTCTTTAGCCAGAAGGTAGTAAATATGTGGGATCCGTTGCCATAGACAGCTGTGGAGGCCACGTCATTGGGTATTTAGATTGATAGGTTCCTGATTAGCAAGGGCATCAAAGGTTATGAGGTGAAGGCAGGTGAATGGGGTTGAGAAGGAAAAATAGATCAGCCATGATCGAATGGCAGAGAAGAATTGATGGGGCAGAGAAAAATAGAAACATAGAAAATAGCTGCAGGAGGAGGCCATTCGGCCCTTCGAGCCAGCACCGCCATTCATTGTGATCATGGCTGATCGTCCCCAATCAATAACCCGTGCCTGCCTTCTCCCCATATCCCTTGATTCCACTAGCCCCTAGAGCTCTATCTAACTCTCTCTTAAATCCATCCAGTGACTTGGCCTCCACTGCCCTCTGTGGCAGGGAATTCCACAAATTCACAACTCTCTGGGTGAAAAAGTTTTTTCTCACCTCAGTCTTAAATGGCCTCCCCTTTATTCTAAGACTGTGGCCCCTGGTTCTGGACTCACCCAACATTTTGGAACCTTTTTCCTGCATCTAGCTTGTCCAGTCCTTTTATAATTGTATATGTTTCTATAAGATTCCCCCTCATCCTTCTAAACTCCAGTGGATACAAACCTAGTCTTTTCAATCTTTCCTCGTATGACAGTCCCGCCATCCCAGGGATCAATTTTGTGAACCTACGCTGCACTGCCTTAATCACAAGGATGTCCTTCCTTAAATTCGGAGACCAAAACTGTACACAATACTCCAGATGTGGTCTCACCAGAGCCCGATAAAACTGCAGAAGAACCTCCTTCCTCCTATACTGTAATCCTCTTATTATGAAGGGCCGAATGGCCTAATTCTGCTCCTGTGTCTTTTAGTCTTCAATGAGTGATTAAGGTAATGTCAGTGTGAATTGGTGCTTGACGGTGGATGTGGACTCGGTGGACTTGAGCATGTTTCCGTGCTGTGTTTCTCCACACCTCTGATTAAATGTATTGGGAGGAACGTGTACTTGCCAAGGGATGGGAGGTAACTCTCTGACTCATCTTCACGATGATGACCTGAGGTATGTAATATCCACCCAAGGGACCACAGCCTTGAGTTTACACAAAAAGCTGGAGTAACTCAGCGGGTCAGACAGCATCTCTGGAGAAAAGGAATGGGTGACGTTTTGGGTCCAGACCCTTCTTCAGACTAGGCCATTCCTTGGAGCAATTAGGAGGCGACCACGTTGCCGTTTGGGTTCGCATTGATGGCCAAACCAGGACTAGAGATCTCAGACTAGTCTGAAGAAGGGTCTCGACCTGAACATCACCCATTCCCATTCTTCAGAGATGCGGTCTGACCCGCAACGCTACTCCAGTTTATCGTGTCTACCTTTGGTTTAAACCAGCATTTGAGGTAGAGATTAAATTAATTCTGGGAGTGGATCTACCTTTGGAACCGGCTTGTTTCATATTAGGAGATACTCCGGCAGCGACAGATATTCAAAATCAGAAATATTTGCTTGGGGTGATGCTGTTGATTGCTAAAAACATGATAACAGTGCGACGGAGAAAGGAAATGCCACCAAATGTTTAACAGTGGGGGGAAAGATTGAAAAATATACACTTGATGGAAAGTATAACTGCTAAACTCCAGTTGAGGACCGATGCCTTTAATATTATATGGAAACTGAATCTATAACAAATGCCAAGATTGATTAAGGATATGAATGGATGAGCTTGCTATGGTGCCTGTGAATAAGATGCTTCTGTGATAGAATGTTAAGAGGATCTGATGCGGTGCTGATAGAGGTTAGGTGATCTGTATTTTGTCATTTTGCGATTGTCTTTTGTGTGTCTCTTTTGTTTTGTCTGCATGTGTATTTTGTCATGTCAATAAATGTTGAGTTAAAAAAAAACCCCAGCATCTGCAGTTCCTTCCTACACACAGCCTTGAGTTGACCATTGGCCTAAATAAAAAAACCCCACCTCAAACCTTTGGCCAGAAGCAGCCGATGTCAATGGATATCTCTAGTGAAAGTTGAATTTAAACCCCCCGATGCAGAGACAAGAACATTATCCACTGAGTAACTGACCATCCCAAAAAACAACTTAGCAAACTATTTGATCATAATTCTTTGTCTTATTCAGCGACATTCAATTAATCTCAAATGTCCCAAAACACAGATTATAGAAACAAGGAACTGCTGATGCTGGTCTACATAAAAGGACACAAAGTGCCAGAACTACTCAGCGGGTCAGGCAGCATCTCTGGATAGGTGTTAAAGAAGGAACTGCAGATGCTGGAGAATCGAGGGTAACACAAAAAGCTGGAAAAACTCAGCGGGTGCAGCAGCATCTAAGTCTGAGGAAGGGTCTCGACCCGAAACGTCGCCCATCTTCTTCGCTCCTTAGATGCTGCTGCACCCGCTGAGTTTCTCCAGCTTTTTGTGTAACCCCCATCTCTGGATAGGTGGCAGTTTGGGTCGGGCCCATTGTTCAGACTGATTGTGTGTTGGTGGGGGTGGGGAAAGAAAGCTGGGAGAGAGGAGAGGCAGAACAAAGTGTCCCACATGCCGGGTCATCCTTTGTTTCCCCCCCAAGGCAGAATTAAAGGACGTTAGTTCAGGAAGGAGATGAGGAGAAATGTCTTTAGTCAGAGGGTGGTGAATCTGTGGAATTCTTTGCCACAGAAGGCTATGGAGGCCATCTGGATATACTTCAGGCAGAGATAGATAGATTTTTGATTAGTATGGGTGTCAGGGATTATGGGGAGAAGGCAGGAAAATGGGGTTATGAGGGAGGGAGACTGTCGATCGGCCATGATTGAATGGTGGAGTAGACTTGATGGGCCGAATGGCCTAATTCTACTCCTATCACATGATCTTATGACAGCAGGACAGATGGTGCCCTCTGACAAGGAAAGGTGGTGCGGGGCGAAATGTAGAACCAAAATGGAGAGATGGTGGGTAGATGGGAACAGGGCCTGGCTGGGAGGTGTGGAAATAAAGGACCCATAAGGGCTAGTGTGGCAAATTCAATGTTCTTGTGACGTGGCCTCCCTTGTAGAGGTGAGATCAGGCAATGATCAGGCTACCGCTTTCCCGAGGTCTTACACCACAGCCAGCTAGAACTCCCAGTTGCCAACTACTTGCCATAGCCTCAGAATAAAAGGACCTACCTTCAGAAATGAGATGAGGAGGAATTTTTTTTACTGAAGGGTGGTGAATCTGTGGAGTTCATTGCCACAGGCGGCGGTGGAGGCCAAGTCAATGGATATATTTAAGGTGAAGATTGATAGGTTCTTGATTAGTTCAAATATCAGGGGTTATGGGGAGAAGGCAGGAGATTGGGGTTAAGAGGGAAAGATAGATCAGCCATGACTGAGTGGTGGAGTAGACTTGATCAGCATGCAAGCGCATACTTTGAAGAACTGGCAATAAAAAGAGAGAAGAGAATGTCCTAAATGTGTCATGTATTATGTGTTATTTGTATTTATTATGTTTATGGGTCTATTAAGCTGCTGCAAGTCATAATTTTATGATGTGTTTGTCGGTACACATGACAATTAAACACTTTTTAATTCTTGACTCTAAATTGTGGTTACAGTGCTTGCATATTCCTTACCGCATGGCACAGCGGTAGAGTTGCTGCCTTACAGCGCCAGGGACCATATCATTGCATGTCCAAGGGTTATGAATCACAAGAATCCTCTGGGCGTGCAAACTGAAATTTCCCCACGGAGATTTATTTTTGTGGCCCCATAAAGAGGCACTAGCTCTATTCGATTTTTCCATCTAAAAAGAATTTGGTCTGAAATAAATGCCTACGACCAGAGAGACACAGAAAGCTGGAGTAACTCAGCGGGACAGGCAGCATCTCTGGAGTGGGTGGCGTTTCGGGTCGAGACAGACTTCCACTTTCCAGGTCCCCCACTACCTCATCTTTACTATGGATGTCCAGTCACTCTACACCTCCATCCCCCACCAGCAAGGTCTAAAAGCCCTCCGTTTCTTCCTCGACCGCAGAACCGGCCAATTTCCCCATGATGGGTCAGACAGCATCTCTGGAGAAAAGGAATAGGCGACGTGTTAGGTCGGGACACTCCTTCAGACCGCCCGCTGAGTTACTCCAGCTTTCTGTGTCGGTCTTCGGTTTAAACCAGCACCAGCAGTTCCTTTGGAGTCAGGCGGGAAGTGGCCGATTTGGAGGTCCAAGCCGCTGAGGTTGGCCTCCCGTTCCGATGTCGGAGTTCCAACATCCCGGCCAGCGGGCTGCCCGTAGTGGCAACTACGGAGGGCTCCGGAGGCCCCGACAACGGCGGAACGTCAGAGGAAGGTGACTAACTTTGTTACCTTCTCTCACAGTGGGTAACTTTGGTTCTGCTGTGTGCGGATGTTTTATGTCAGATTCTATCGTGTGTTGTATTCTTTATTTTATTGTAAGGCTGTATGGTGACCAAACATTCCACTGTACCAACGGGTACATGTGACAAATAAATGTATCTTGTATCTTCCTGTACGCTTAATAGCCCTGTCCCACGGTGCGAGTTCATTCCAAGAGCTCTTCCGAGTTTAAAAAAAATCAAACTCGTGGTAAGCACGGAGAATGAACGTAGAGGGTACGTCGGAGCTCGGGGACGTCTCTTAGCGCTAACGACAGGTAAGTATGGGAAGACTCGTAAAGATTTTTCAACATGTTGAAAAATGTCCACGAGAGCCCCGAGTACCGACGAGCGGCCATTACCGTAAATCTCTGAGTTCGAATCGGGGCAAACTCGGGAGAGCTGGTGAAATGAACTCATACCGTGGGACAGGGGTTTATGATGAGGAAGTGGCTCAGGGTTTCAATGAACCAACCTCAGTACCATAAACTGCAAAATGATAAGCCCCACATGAAGGGTGCAACTTCAATTACAATGAAAAATCATTGAGAGTGATGTTATCGCACATGAAGGCAAAGTTATAAGAAAGTGACTCAAGTTCACTCTGAAGCTTAGCAAAACTTATTTTCTCTCAAGATGCTGAATGCCACGGCCAATGTTATAAGCATTTTCTGATTATGGGCGTCCAAAAGAATTTAAATTTGGCCACTTTTGAAGGCGCATTTTGAACAGATGTACACATTGCATGCCTCTTTTATGTGGTTTCTGATTATAAGGAGAGGGTGGGCGATCATTTGGTGGCACACAGCCATTTCTGATATGGTTTCAAATCGTCCCATTGGCTGCCTAGGATTTTGCTACGTTATCTGATTCAAAAACGATTTGCGCACCTGTCCCAAAATGAAACGCTAGGTCCAGATTTCAACCCGTGAGGCTGCTGAAAATGCCCATTTATAGGCAAGATAAATGGAATGGAATAGCTGTCTAACAGCCCCCTTGCCCATGTTCACCTGCTACCGACCATGCTCTCTGTCTTGCCCCTCATCTCTCTCAGCTTTCTTTCCTGCCCCCACCCCACACCCCCCCACCCTACATCAGTCTGTCCCAAAATGTCACCTATCCCTGTTCGCCAGCATTACTGCCTGACCTGCTGAGTGACTCCAGCACTTTGTGTTCCATGCAAGATTCCAGCATCTACACTTCCCTGTGTCTACATTATATATATATATAAGGTACAGCAGGAAGTGAAGAAAGCGAATGGCATATTGGCCTTTATAACAAGAGGAATCGAATATAGGAGCAAAGAGGTCATAGAAATATAGAAAATAGGTGCAGGAGGAGGCCATTCGGCCCTTCGAGCCAGTACAGCCATTCATTGTGATCATGGCTGATCGTCCCCTATCAATAACCCGTGCCTGCCTTCTCCCCATATGAAGGGTCTCGACCCGAAACGTCGCCTATCTCCTTCGCTCCTTAGATGCTGCTGCACCCGCTGAGTTTCTCCAGCTTTTTGTGTAACCCTCGATTCTCCAGCATCTGCAGTTCCTTCTTTAACATTCTCCCCATATCTCTTGACTCCACTAGCCCCTAGAGCTCTATATAACTCTCCCTTAAATCCATCCATTGACTTGGCCTCCACTGCCCTCTGTGGCAGGGAATTCCATAAATTCACAACTCTCTGGCCCCTGTTTCTGGACTCACCCAACATTGGGAACATTTTTCCTGCATCTAGCTTGTCCAGTCCTTTTATAATTTTATACGTTTCTATAAGATCTCCCCTCATCCTTCTAAACTCCAGTAAATACAAGCGTAGTCTTTTCAATCTTTCCTCATATGACAGTCCCGCCATCCCAGGGATCAATCTCGAAGGATTGACCTTCTGCAGTTGTACAGAGCCCTAGTGAGACCACACTTGGAGGATTGTGCGCAGTTTTGGTCCCCTAATTTGAGGAAGGATATTCTTGCTATTGAGGGAGTGCAGCGTAGGTTTACAAGGTTAATTCCCGGGATGGTGGGACTGTCATATGCTGAGAGAGTGGAGCAGCTGGGCTTGTACACTCTGGAGTTTAGAAGGATGAGAGGTTATCTTATTGAAACATATAAGATTGTTAAGGGCTTGGATACGCTAGAGGCAGGAAACATGTCCCCGATGTTGGGGGAGTCCAGAACCAGGGGCCACAGTTTAAGAATAAGGAGTAAGCCATTTAGAACGAAGACGAGGAAACACTTTTTCTCACAGAGAGTGGTGAGTCTGTGGAATTCTCTGCCTCAGAGGGCAGTGGAGGCAGGTTCTCTGGATGCTTTCAAGAGAAAGCTAGACAGGGCTCTTAAAAAAAGCGGAGTCAGGGGATATGGGAAGAAGGCAAGAACGGGGTACTGATTGGGGATGATCAGCCATGATCACATTGAATGGCGGTGCTGGCTCCTGCACCTATTGTCTATTGTCTAAGGTCAGAAGTGATAGGAGCAGAATTAGGCCATTCGGACCATCAAGTCAACTCCACCATTCAATCATGGCTGATCAATCTATCCCTCCTCACCCCATTCTCCTGCCTTCTTCCCATAACCCCTGACACCCGTACTAATCAAGAATCTATCTATCTATCCATCTCTGCCTTAAATCAATCCATTGAATACCCATCACCCTCTTCAGACTGAGAGGATCTCAACCCTAAACATCTTCCTGAAGAAGGGTTCCGACCCGAAACGTTGCCTATTTCCTTCGCTCCAGATGCTGCCTCACCCGCTGAGTTTCTCCAGCATTTTTGTCTACCTTTCATCCTTCATCCATGTTCTCCAGAGATGCCGCCTGACCTACTCCACCACTGTGTGTCTATCTCTAGTGTCAACAAAGATCTGCAGTTAGTTGTCATTATAAATGGAATAGAATGGAGCTGACCACGCTACCAACCATCTTTGCAACTGTATACATTGCCCGGAGAGATATACATACATTTACAAGTTAAAGTGTTAGCTCTTCTTTGTATATTTTAACACCACAACAGTTCAAAGATTCTGTCCACGTGCTATTTATTATCTAGTTTTTTTTCTTCTTGCTTCAGTCACAAGTGTAAAGATTGTCTACAGTATATATTTAAACCAACAAGAATGTTAACACACCTGCCAAACAGGTCTCTGCCTGTAGAACACCTGTCTTGCAATGTGCCATTCAGACTTTGGTTGCAGACAATTTTCAGGAGTTCCAGTCCAAACCAAGGATGAAGGGGCACCCACTTCAATCACCCCCCCCACCACCATGGCTCACGACACACTTCCCACTTCCGAGTCAGAAAGCTGCCGTTCAAATGCCGCTCCAGGGAAGGAACAAAGAGGGATCTGGCATGGGGATACTTTGTACTTTGTAAGTGCACTTTATGGGCAACTATATGCATACAGAGAAACATAGAAAATAGATGCAGGAGGAGGCCATTCGGCCCTTCAAGCCAGCACCGCCATTCATTGTGATCATGGCTGATTGTCCCCAATCAATAACTGCCTTTTCCCCATATCCCTCGACTCCACTAGCCCCTGGAGCTCTATCTAACTCTCTCTTAAATCCATCCAGTGATTTGGCCTCCACTGTCCTCTGTGGCAGGGAATTCGTAAATTCACAACTCTCTGGGTGGAAACGTTTTTTCCCCACCTCAGTCTTAAATGACCTCCTCTTTATTCTAAGACTGTGGCTCCTGCTTCTGGACTCGCCCAACATTGGGAACATTTTTCCTGCATCTAGCTTGTCCAGTCCTTTTATAATTTTATATGTTTCAATAAGATCCCCCCTCATCCTTCTAAACTCCAGTGGATACAAGCCTAGTCTTATAGAAACATAGCCTAGTCTTATAGAAACCTTGGGCATGCAAGCAAAGAATTTCACTGGGTCTTATCACATTCATTCATTCATTCACTCACTCCTAGGAGCTGAGCTAACACACCTTATACCTTCATACATTAAATTTAATCCAAAGTATTGTAGCAAATGAATTATAATGGAGTGAATGTTTTTTTTTTAAACTGAATTCAAAATTAAAAGCAACAGAAAGTAAACATATGTTTTGAATCTACATTCAGACATGGAATAAGCAGGCAGGGATTGTATTCACATCTGCTTCAATCATAATTTGGCCTGAAATTAATGATAAATGTGCACTTCAATCACCATACAGACCTCCGATACCAAAAATAAATGATGATTTTGAAAGCAGACTCGCATCATAAAAGGAATATCATTTACCAGTGTTGTTGGCTATTGAAGTTTATCAAAGATCAAGCACACTGTGTGTATGTCGGCCAATGGTGGCATAGCGGTAGAGTTGCTGCCTTAAGGGCCTGTCCTACCAGCATCCGACTCCATGCGATGAGCGCGATCAAACTAGAAGCGGGGGCCGTGCGGAGGTCGGGTGATCCCCGTACAGGGCCGTTCCCACCAGCATGCGCCTGCATGCGGCAAGCGCGACCAAACCGGCAGCGAGGGCCGCGCGGAGGTCGGGTGAGTGGCGCAACGCGGCGCAAAGTGAGGCGAACTTGGAGCGAAGTCTTAAAGGTAAGTTCGCCAGGACAGAGAGGGGCACACAGAGAGGGGCACAGAGGCACACACACACACAGAGGGTCACGGAGCCACACACAGAGAGGGTCACGGAGGCACCTACAGAGAGGGTCACGGAGGCACGACGTCGAGACGGTGTGTAATGCGTCGAGGCGACTGCGAGCCGACAAGCCGTTGCCGCACGGAATTTTTGAACACAGTCAGTTTTTCAGAGCCCCGCGCGATGTCGGGACGAACTCCGCACAATTCCGCACGGCTCCGGCGATCGAAGTGGGACCGGCCCGGCGACGCCGGACGGCTCAAGCGACCACGTTAGGTCGCGCTCATCGCATGGAGTTGCATGCTGGTGGGACAGGCCCTTTACAGCGCTTACAGCGCCAGAGTCCCAGGTTCAAATCCAACTACGGGTGCTGTCTGCACGGAATTTGTACGTTCTACCCATGACTGCGTGGGCTTTCTCTGAGTTCTTCGGTTTCCTCCCACACACCAAAGACGTGCAGGTTTGTAGGTTAATTGGATTGGTAAATGTAGAAAAGTGTCCCTCGTGTGCGTAGGGTAGTGTTACTGCGCGGGGATCGCTGTTCGGCACGGACTCAGTGGTCTGAAGGGCCTGTTTCTGCATTGTATCTCGAAACAAAACTAAAAACTAGCCTGCAAAAGGTGTCTCTCTCATATTATGTGGTTGAGAGGTCTACGGAGAGGATGAGGTGGGATCAGCGTCAATGGGTCTTTGATGGTTGATGCTGACTTTGGATCTGAGGCCGTTTTCCTGCTGTAGGTCACCATAACTTTATGAATCTATTGCCACCATCTTTACAGGTTGTGACATCCAGACCACTATCAAAATCCACACCGTAGGATTCAAAAATCTTTCCTGCACTACGTATTCCACATCATTCTTATGATGCAGCTTTATTCATCCCAGGGGGAAATTGGTCTGTGTGTCCCGTTGACTCTAATAATGAAACTTAAGTGACCAGTTATTGCATAGTAAGTAAGTAAGTAAGTTTATTGGCCAAGTATTCACATACAAGGAATTTGCCTTGGTGCTCCGCCCACAAGTAACAACATGACATACAGTGACAGTTACGAATGACTCAGAAAACACTAAACATTAATAATAATAAAACATTAATGATAAAACACCATTGATCGAGCACGTGAACCAACAAAATACCAGATCAAAGGGAGGCTACAGATTTTTGGCTGTTGAGTAGAGCAACTACTCGTGGATAAAAACTGTTTTTATGTCTGGCTGTGGCAGCTTTGACAGTCCGGAGTCGCCTTCCAGAGGGAAGTGATTCAAAGAGTTTGTGGCCAGGGTGAGAGGGGGCAGAGATGATCTTGCCCGCTCGCTTCCTGGCCCTTGCAGTGCACAGCACAGCATTATTGCACAGGACATATGTAGCACTGCACAAACATGAAATCAAGTTATCGAGTGGAAAAGTTTAGGATGAAGAATATGCAAAGATGAAGGAGAGGGGGGATTCAGTCTACCTCGTGATAGAAGTGGGAGGAGATGCAGGTTAGGTAGCCACAGGGAAGAAGGATCTCCTGTGGCGTTCCGTCCTGCACCTTGGTGGGCCCAGTCTGTTGCTGAAGATGATCATCAGGTTTAACAGTGTGCCACGGAGGGGGTGAGTTGCATTGTCCAAGATGCTCCGCAGTTTGAAGAGCATCCTCCTTTCCGAGATGCCCTCCAATGAATCCAAATCCACTCCCAGGACGGAGCTGGCCTTCCTGATGAGCTGGTGTAGGAATGAACTGCAGATGCTGTCTTAAAGCGAAGATAGACACAAAATGCTGGAGTAACTCAGGCAGCATCTCTGGAGAAACGGATGAGGTGATGTTTCGGGTTCTGAAGATGCTGCCTGTCCCGCTGAGTTACTCCGGCATTTTGTGTCTATCTTCATCTTCAGTTTAAACCAGTTCATTCCTGCACAAAGTATCTTTTTAAAATAGTTACATTGCAGCAGAGACATGGAGTAGGACGTTTTTTTTTAGATGGATGGGCTCATTGCGTCCCCCGCCCCCTCATCCGTCTTTATCTCAGGATCTTTCCTTAACATAGCAAACAATTTCCTGTGAAAATGTTTCGAGGATCTCGAAAGTGATCAAAGGAAGTTTCCCAGCTACGTTCACAAGGTCACGAAAACAGACACTGGAGGAAATCGCCTCCTCCCCACCCTCCGCGACCCCCAAATTGCCTAAAATTTTCCTCAATCAATAATTATTAGAGGAAATTAAATAAAGTAAAATGAACTTTAAACATGCACGTTTGGCCAAGTGTATCAATGTCAGAAATGAATGCAAACCCCTCAGTGCTGCCTTATGCCCCTGTCCCACTTAGGAAACCTGAACAGAAACCTCTGGAGACTTTGCGCCCCACCCAAGGTTTCCGTGCGGTTCCCGGAGGTTTTTGTCCTCCGGCAACCACCTTCAACTAGCATCGCAACCGGCTTCGACTAAAAAATTACCGATTTTTAAAACGGAAACTATTTTCGACCATTAAGGGCCTGTCCTACAAGCATGCAACTCTATGCGATGAACGCGATCAAACTAGAAGCGGGGGCCGCGTGAAGGTCGGGTGATCCCCTGTACAGGGCCGTTCCCACCAGCATGCGCCTGCATGCGGCAAGCGCAACCAAACCGGCAGTAGGGGCCGCGCGGAGGTCGGGTGAGTGGCGCAACGCGGCGCAAAGTGAGGCGGACTTGGAGCGAAATCTAAGGTAAGTTCGCCAGGACAGAGAGGGGCACCGAGGCACACACACACAGAGGGCCACGGAGCCACACACATAGAGGGTCACGGAGGCACCTACAGATAGGTTCACGGAGGCACGATGTCGGGGCGGTGTGTAATGCGTCGAGGCGACTGCGAGCCGACAAGCCGTTGCCGCGCGGAATTTTTGGACATAGTCAGTTTTTCGGAGCCCCACGCGGTGTCGGGACGAACTCCGCACAATTCCGCACGGCTCCGGCGATCGAAGTGGGACCGGCCCCGCGACGCCGGACGGCTCAAGCGACCACATTAGGTCGCACTCATCGCATAGAGTTGCATGCTTGTAGGACAGGCCCTTTAGGGAGATTGAGAAAAACCTCCGGGAACCGCACAGAAACCTTGGGTGGGGCGCAAAGTCTCCAAAGGTTTCCGTTCAGGCTTCCTAAGTGGGACAGGGGCATTAGGCCGAAAGAAAACAAGAGAAAACAACATTTTCTATGTCTGGAACCACAAACCATGATTCACAGATCTCCCTTCAACTGCCCCACAGTCCAAGTATTTTTGAAGTGTAATTCTGAAGTAAAACCAAAAACCCACAAAACATTTTTAAAGCTTTTTAAAGGTATGTTACGCAAAAAGGTTAAAAGTCTAAGGAAGACCCTTACAGACAGAGATGGGAATAAGGAAATGGCAGAGGAAGTAAACAAATATTTTGTGTAGGAGAAACTCAGCGGGTGAGGCAGCATCTATGGAGCGAAGGAATAGGTGACGTTTCGGGTTGAGTCCCTTCTTCAGTCTGAAGAAGGGTCTCAACCCGAAACGTCACCTATTCCTTCGCTCCATAGATGCTGCCTCACCCGCTGAGTTTCTCCAGCATTTTTGTACCTTTGATTTTTCCAGCATCTGCAGTTCTTTCTTAAAGAAAAATGTTGTGCAGAACATTTTAGAAGTTAGGGTGGCACAGTGGCGCAGCGGTAGAGTTGTTGCCTGATAGCGCCAGAGACACAGGTTTGATGTTTTGGTGTTTTATCATTAATGTTTTATTATTATTAATGTTTAGTGTTTTCTGAGTCATTCGTAACTGTCACTGTATGTCATGTTGTTACTTGTGGGCGGAGCACCAAGGCAAATTCCTTGTATGTGAATACTTGGCCAATAAACTTACTCACTTGATCGTGGCTATGTGTGCTATCTGTAGGGAGTATGTACGTTCTCCCTGTGACTGCATGGAGTTTTTCTGGGCGTTCCCATTTCCTCCCACACTCCAAAGATGTACAGGTTTGTAGGTTAATTGGCTTCAGTAAATCGTCCCCAGTGTGTAGGATAGTGCTTGTGTACGGGGTGATCGCTGGTTGGTGCGGACTCGGTGGGCTGTTTCTCTATAGTCGAAAGTAAAGTTCTTGATTAGGTATCCCTCTAAGCCCGTCCTATCCATGTACCTGTCCAACTGTTTCTTAAATGTTGGGATGGTCACTGCCTCAACTACCTCCTCCAGCAGCTCGTTCCTTACATAGAAACATAGAAGCATAGAAATTAGGTGCAGGAGTAGGCCATTCGGCCCTTCGAGCCTGCACCGCCATTCAATATGATCATGGCTGATCATCCAACTCAGTATCCCGTACCTGCCTTCTCTCCATACCCTCTGATCCCCTTAGCCACAAGGGCCACATCTAACTCCCTCTTAAATATAGCCAATGAACTGGCCTCAACTACCCTCTGTGGCAGAGAGTTCCAGAGACCCACCACTCTCTGTGTGAAAAAAGTCCTTCTCATCTCAGTCCTAAAGGATTTCCCCCTTATCCTTAAGCTGTGACCCCTTGTCCTGGACTTCCCCAACATCGGGCACAATCTTCCTGCATCTAGCCTGTCCAACCCCTTAAGAATTTTGTAAGTTTCTATAAGATCCCCTCTCAATCTCCTAAATTCTAGAGAGTATAAACCGAGTCTATGCAGTCTTTGTTCATAAGACAGTCCTGACATTCCAGGAATCAGTCTGGTTCACCCACCACCCTTTGTGTGAAAATGTTACCCCTCAGATTCCTATTAAAATGTTCCCCTTCACCTTAAACCTATGTCCTCAGGTCCTCGATTCCCCTACTCTGGGCAAGAGATTCTGTGCGTCTACCCGATCTATTCCTCTCATGGATATGGATATTTTGCTGGATAATTGTGTGGGAGGTCCAAGACCAGACTTACTTTGTCCAATGATGGATGGGCTCTAGGTCTTACTCCAGCGAATGTCTGATCTGATCTGATCAATGCTGCAACATAGGAACATGCAGCAGGTCATCTGTACACAGCAAGATTCCTCAATGAATGGGAAGAAACCAAGCACTTTCATAATTGCTCAGCAGATCAGGCAGCATCTGGACTGTTTAGTTTAGTATAGAGATACAGCGCGGAAACACGTCTTTCGGCCCAGTTAGTCCGCACCGAGTCCAGCGATCCCCACACACTAACCCTATCCTACACACACTAGGGACAATTTTTACATTTTTCCATTTTTACATTGTCTACTCAACTGGATGCCCGCAGCAGCAGGTTGAGGTCCCGATCACGGGGAAAATGGACGGGTTTGTGCCTTCCACCGCAGTGATGAATGCTGTGGCGGATGTTTGCGTTACATTTTTATCGTGTTTATGTGTGTTCTTTTTCATTGTACCGCTGCTGGCAAATTCATTTCACTTGCACTTTATGCGCAAGTGACGAATAAAACCGATTGATTGAATGAAGCCAGTTAACCTACAAACCTGAACGTCTTTTGGAGTGTGGGAGGAATGCAAAGGTCTCTACCAAAACCCACGCAGGTTGCGTACAAACTCCGTACAGACAAGCACCCTTAATCAGGATCGAACCCGGGTCTCTGGCGCTGTAAGGCAGTAGCTCTACCGCTGCGCCACCGTGCCGCTCTGCCTGTGAAGTGTTAACTCCGCTCGATACTGCCTTCCTTATTGATATTTGCAGCTTTAATGATTAGCAACAACTGTGATAACAGCCATATAATCTCCCTCTCCCTCTCTCTGGTGCATTGATTCAGAGGTAAATATTTACCAGGACAACAGATCACTGCTCTGACATAGAGTCACAAAGTCACAGACTCGTACAGCACAGAAACAGGCCCTTCGGCCCAACTTGCCCATGCTGACCAAGATGTCCCTCTTCAAAACGAGATCTGTTTTAGGGTACTTGAATGAGGGGTATTTAGCACAGTGCATGCGAGGATCAGTTTAGGATCACAGTCATTGAGGGGTTGTGTCAAGTGGGACTCCCCTCAAACAAGGGAAATTGGAGGAACAGCACCTCATATTCCGCTTGGGCAGTCTGCACCCTAGTGGCATAAACATTGAATTCCGGTCGCCCTTGCTGTCTCCTCCCCTTCTCAGCTCTCCCTCAAAGGCTCCTCCTCTTCCTTTTTCCTTTCTTCTCCCCCCCCCCCCCCCCATCAGTCTGAAGAAGGGTTTCGGCCCGAAACGTCGCCTATCTCCTTTGCTCCTTAGATGCTGCTGCACCCGCTGAGTTTCTCCAGCCTTTTGTGTACCTACGGGATACTGAGTTGGATGATCTGCCATGATCGTTTTAGGAAAAACCAGCACAGTCCCACACCACTTCACATCAATGACAGCGATGTGGAGGTGGTCAGTAGCACTAAGTTCCTGGGGGTGCAGATCACTAAAGGGCCTGTCCCACCAGCATGCAACTCTATGCGATTAGCACGACCTAACGTGGTCGCTTGAGCCGTCCGGCGTCGCGGGGCCGGTCCCACTTCGATCGCCGGAGCCGCGCAGAATTGTACGAAGTTTGTCCCGAGTTCGTCCCGACACCGCGCGATGCTCCGAAAAACCGACTATGTCCAAAAATCGCAATCGCCTCGACATTTACACACCGCCCGGACATCGTGCCTCCGTGAACCTATTTGTAAGTGCCTCCGTGACCCTCTATGTGTGTGGCTCCGTGGCCCTGTATGTGTGTGTGTCTCGGTGCCCCTCTCTGTGTGCCCCTCTAAGTCCTGGCGAACGTACCTTGGACTTGCTTCAAGTTCGCCTCACTTTGCGCCGCGTTGCGCCACTCACCCAAGCGATCACAGGCGATCACCCGACCTCCGCGCGGCCCCCGCTGCCAGTTTGATCGCGTTGATCGCATAGAGTTGCATGCTGGTGGGACAGGCCCTTAACAGTCTGACCTGGTCGAATAACATCTCATCAACAGTTAAGAGAGCGCAGCAGCGGTTGCACTTTCTGCGCCGGATGAGAAGAGCTCACCTCCCCCATCCCATCCTCACCACTTTCTACAGGGGCACCATAGAGAGTATTTTGACCAGCTGTATCTCTGTCTGGTTTGGGGACTGTAAAGCCTCTGACTAGAAGTCCGTGCAGAGAGTGGTGAGGAAAGCGTAAAAAATCATGGGGACCTCTCTCCCCTCAATCGGGGACATTGCGTGCAAACGTTGCGTGTCTAAGGCCAGCAGTATTATAAAAGACCCCACACATCTCCATCACGGACTGTCCACTCTGCTGCCCTCGGGCAAAAGATATCGCAGCATAAGGAGCAGAACATCAAGGTTCTGCAACAGCTTCTTCCCACGAGCCACCGGACTCCTGAATGCCCTGTAATGGGCCGCCACCATTGTCTATTTATCCTTTTTATCCATTTTATCCTTCTGTTAATTATCGTGTTGCACAGGGAGCCAAATGCAACGTAATTTCGTTTGGAACTGCATATATCGATGTATTTCTAAATGACAATAAAGTCTGTTTGACTTTTGACTTGACTTTTGATGATCATATTGAATGGCGGTGCAGGCTCGAAGGGCCGAATGGCCTACTCCTGCACCTATTTTCTATGTTTCTACGTTAAGGGGGGGGGGGGGGGTGCAAAGGCATGTTGCATCTGTCTTTTCTCAACGCACACCAAAGAGGTGCACACCTGTGAGCATTTCCCAGGGGCACAGCCTGAAGTCAGGTGTGCTCCTCCTTATGGCGTGAGAGCTGGGCTGTTCTGTTCTCCTGACAGTCTCTGAGACTGTGTGTGTGTGTGCGTTTCTGTGTTGTGATAAGCAAGAATGGCCCGCTCTCTCTATCGCTCGCTCTCTCACGCAACAATAAGTGCTCAGCCTCTTAGACAATTAGCGAAATATCCCTCGCCACGCCTTCCTTCCTCTGCGGACACCCGTCCCATACCGAGTAAATACTCTGAACGCATGCAATGAATAAATGGATAACTACTGCCCCGCGGGGATGAAGCGTGCTGGTGTGCACACCCCCCCCCCCCCCCCCCCCCACCCCGTTTGAAGGTTGCGAATGTCAAAGGAATTTAGAGGAGCCTCAATTTGCACTAAAGGGAGGGAGATGGGCTGAGCAAAAACACAATGATGACACAAATGCTGGAGAAATGCTGGGGCATTGTTGCCCACCTTCGATTTTTTTTTCCCAGCATCTGCAGTTCTTTCTTAAACAAAACACTGAGGGCGGTGGGTGTATGGAATAAGCTGCCAGAGGAGGTGTTTAAGAAGGAACTGCAGATGCTGGAAAATCGAAGGTAGACAAAAGTGCTGGAGAGACTCAGCGGGTGAGGCAGCATCTATGGAGCGAAGGAAATAGGCAACGTTTCGGGCCGAAATCCTTAGGGAAATAGGCAACGTTTCGGGCCGAAACCCTTAAGGGTTTCGGCCCGAAACGTTGCCTATTTCCTTCGCTCCATAGATGCTGCCTCACCCGCTGAGTCTCTCCAGCACTTTTGTCTACCTGCAGTTAAATAACATTCGGGTTGATGTTCAAAATTTTTTTTTTTCTGGTGTAAAATAGTCACAGAGACATACTGCGTGGAAACTGGCCCTTCGGCCCATCTTGCCCACACCGACCAAACATGTCCCAGCTACACGAGTCCCATCTAGCCCGCGTTTGTCCCATGCCCCTCTAAAGCTGTGCTATCCATGCACCTGTCTAGATGTGTCTTAAACGTTGGGATAGTCCCCAGCCTCAACTACCTCCTCTGGCAGCTCGTTCCATACACCCAGCGACCTCTGTGTGGAAAAAGTTACCCCTGAGATTCCTCTTAAATCTTTTCCCCCTCACCTTAAACCTACCTGCCCTGGTTCTCGATTCCTAGACATTGGGCAAATAATTCAACGAAATTTAACCTTTGATGTGCGCGTCTCTTCAAGATGTATCAATTACATGGCATGCGTTCCAATTTTAACTTTGATTAAAAAATACTATTCAGTGTAGATAAGCAATTTGATAGCCGATTAATAAACGTATTTGCTTGAAAATAAGTGTTGGGGATTTTCTTCTTAAAATCCCAGACCCGTTTTATTCCTGCAAAAATATTATGTACAAAATGCTATTATGTTAAAAAAAAAACCCAGCAAAAACATCGACCAGTTTTAAATAATACTGCACAGTGAGCGCAAGAAACATGTTTGTTTTTCTAAAAAAAAATCTATTAGACCACCTATGGAGGGAAGAGGAGAGTAAACGGACAACAGGTTTGCAGACGGAGTATCGTGTTTCTTTAAAAAAAAAATCCCTCGTCTCATCTCTTCAAAGTTGGTAAATTGTTTTAGAGTTGCGTGCATAGGCTCCAAGGTTCATTTGCTGCATCGCCTATAGGTAAACCTGGAGCTGGAGCCGCTTCGCACGCGACCATTAAACCAATCCTGTGTCTCACCTGCACTCCCACCCCCACCAATGTACATAGTCCAGAGCTGCTGAAATACCATGTCGTGCCGTTGTGCAGAAGTGACCTTAAAGCACGGGCAGGTGCAAGAGATGGCAGGCAGCGGGGCGGGGGGGGGTGGGGGGGGGGGGGGGGGGGGCAACTGTTGGATACTGTAAAGCGGCAGAACACCTGGAATCAACTTCATTCAGTCAAACTTTTTTTTAAAAACAGAAACAAAACGAGGCATTTCCGTTCCCTTTGATAATTTCTTTTAAGAAAAAAAAAGTTTAGAAATGCCACCAGCTTGTCCACCGGGAGGTTTAAGATACTGCTTGATACTGTCAGGCAGATAAGTTCATAGAAACATAGAAACATAGAAAATAGGTGCAGGAGGAGGCCATTCGGCCCTTCGAGCCAGCACTGCCATTCAATATGATCATGGCTGATCGTCCGCTATCAATAACCCGTGCCTGCCTTCTCCCCATATCCCTTGACTCCACTAGCCCCAAGAGCTCTATCCAACTCTCTCTTAAATCCATCCAGTGACTTGGCCTCCACTGCCCTCTGTAGCAGGGAATTCCATAAATTCACAACTCTCTGGGTAAAAAAAGTTTTTTCTCACCTCAGTCTTAAATGACCTCCCCTTTATTCTAAGACTGTGGCCCCTGGTTCTGGACTCACCCAACATTGGGAACATTTTTCCTGCATCTAGCTTGTCCAGTCCTTTTATAATTTTATATGTTTCTATAAGTTCAAGGCTCAGGAAGGGCCAGGTCAAGGGTGAGTTTGGACCTTGTTTATGAGGAGGTTGAAGAGCATGGAGTGTGAATATTTCCTTTGTGTGTTGTACAGTAAGAAAATAAATAAGAATTTATGTATGACATAGTGACGCACTTGGAAGAAGTGCTGCCTCACAGCACCAGAGACTCGGGCTTGATCCTGACCTCCGGTGCTGTCTGTTTGGAGTGTGCATGTTCATGATATGGACCACATGGGTTTCCTCAGGGTGTGTACAGTTTACACTGGAAGTAGATGCAAAATGCCAGGGTAACCCAGGCAAAAACTCTAGAGAGAAGGAATGGGTGACATCTCGGGTCGAGACTCTCAGCGTGGTCTAGTTTCCTCCCCCATCCCAAAGATGTGCAGGTTTTGTAGGTTAATTGGCCCTCTGTAAATTGTCCCGAGTGTGTCAAGAGTGAACGGGAAAGTGGGGTGACATAGAACTCGCCCATTTCCATGCTATATCTTTTCATTAAAATCCATCATTATGAAGAGAAAGTGCTGGAGGAACACAGTGGGCAAGACAGCATCTGTGGAGGGAATAGGCAGCGATATTTGGCATCGCGTCCCTACTTCAGACATTGTTTTTTTTTTAAATGCTTTACTGAATAAAGTCTTGAGTTTGAGTTTGTTATCACATTAAGTTCAAGTGTTCAAGAGAGTTTACTGTCATGTGTCCCTGGTAGGACAATGAAATTCTTGCTTTGCTTCAGCACAACAGAACATAGTAGGCATTGACTACAGAACAGATCAGTGTGTCCATATACCATTATATAAATATATACACACACATGAATAAATAAACTGATCAAGTGCAAATAACAAATCATGGGTTATTAATGATCAGAGTTTTGTCCGAGCCAGGTTTAATAGCCTGATGGCTATGGGTAAGTAGCTATTCCTGAACCTGGTCGTTGCAGTCTTCAGGCTCCTGTACCTTCTACCTGAAGGTAGCAAGGAGATGAGTGTGCGGCCAGGATGGTGTGGTTCTTTGTTGATACTCCCAGCCATTTTGAGGCAGCGACTGCGATAAATCCCCTCGATGGAAGGGAGGTCAGAGCTGATGATGGACTGGGCAGTGTTTACTACTTTTTCTAGTATTTTCCTCTCTAGGGCGCTCAAGTTGCCCTGGAGAGGAAAAGTACATGCACCGTTCCTAGGTAAGCTTCCACTCTATCAAGCTGAAGAAGAGTCCCATCCCGAAAAACACTGCCTGCACCTTTTCAATTTGCGACAGGAATTTGTTCTTTAACATAATTGTCAAACTGTTCTCTTCCTTTCTCCAATAGAGACATGTATTGTAGCAAAATTGCAGTGAATTGTGGACGCAGCCCAGACCATCACACAAACCAACTTCCCTTCCATTGACTCCATTAATACCTCAGGCTGCCTCGGCAAGGCCACCAGCATTATGAGTCCTACCCTGGCCATTCTCTCTTCTCCCCTCTGGCAAAAGGTACATGAGTGTGAAAATACACACTTCCAGATTCAGGGACAGTTTCTTCCCAGTTGTTAACAGGCAACTGAATCATCCTACCACAACTAGAGAGCAGCAAAAGCTTTTCACTGCACCTCAATACACGTGACAATAAACTAAACAGTAACTGTCCTGAACTTCTACCTACTTCATCTACCTCATTGGTGACCCTCGGACTATCTTTGATTGGATTTTACAAGCTATACCTTGCACTTATCATTATTCTCTGCCACAGAGGGCGGTGGAGGCAGGTTCTCTGGATGCTTTCATAGAAACATAGAAACATAGAAATTAGGTGCAGGAGTAGGCCATTCAGCCCTTCGAGCCTGCACCGCCATTCAATATGATCATGGCTGATCATCCAACTCAGTATCCCGTACCTGCCTTCTCTCCATACCCTCTGATCCCCTTAGCCACAAGGGCCACATCTAACTCCCTCTTAAATATAGCCAATGAACTGGCCTCAACTACCCTCTGTGGCAGAGAGTTCAAGAGACCCACCACTCTCTGTGTGAAAAAAGTCCTTCTCATCTCAGTCCTAAAGGATTTCCCCCTTATCCTTAAGCTGTGACCCCTTGTCCTGGACCTCCCCAACATCGGGAACAATCTTCCTGCATCTAGCCTGTCCAACCCCTTAAGAATTTTGTAAGTTTCTATAAGATCCCCTCTCAATCTCCTAAATTCTAGAGAGTATAAACCAAGTCTATGCAGTCTTTGTTCATAAGACAGTCCTGATATCCCAGGAATCAGTCTGGTGAACCTTCTCTGCACTCCCTCTATGGCAAATATTCAAGAGAGAGCTAGATAGGGCTCTTAAAAATATCGGAGTCAGGGGTTATGGGGAGAAGGCAGGAACGGGGTACTGATTGGGGATGATCAGCCATGATCACATTGAATGGTGGTGCTGGCTCGAAGGGCCGAATGCCTCCTCCTGCACCTATTGTCTATTGTCTATTGTCTATTCCCTTATCATGATAGACACAAAATGTTGGAGTAACTCGGTGGGACAGGCAGCATCTTCGGATTGAAGATATTGATGAAGTTTTGGGTTGAGACCTTTCTCCTTCTATCCAAAGATGCTGCCTGTCCCACTGAGTTACTCCAGCATTTTGTATTTATCCTCAGATTAAACCAGCATCTGCAGTTCCTTCCTACACATTCTTTTATCAAGCATCTATACACTGTAAATGGCTCGAATGTAATCTTGCATTGTCTGTCCACTGACTGGATAGTACGCAACAAAAGCTTTTCACTGTACCTCCTTACATTGACAATAAATTAAACTGAACAACTGTTATTTGTTTTAATTTGCATTTCTATAGCACTCTTCCCAACTTTAGGATATCCCATTCTTCCTTATTCTTTGCCTTTAGGGTTTTGAATAATCAGCTATAGATCCACACAGGGGATGAGCCCACAAACACCAAAGTGATAATGATCGCATAACCTGTTCTAACAAAGGTAGTTGAGAGAGAAAAAAATGGGCAGGGGAGAACATTCCTGTCCTTTGGAATAACGCTGGAAGGAACTGCAGATGCACAAAATGTTGGAGTAACTCAGCGGGACAGGGAGCATCTTTGGGTAGAAGGATGGGTGACGTTTCGGGCCGAGACCCTTCTTCAGACCCTAATTCTCAGCCTGGAGAAGGTTCTCGACCCAAAACGTCACCTATTCCTTCCATCCAGAGATGCTGCCTGTCCCGCTGAGTTACTCCAGCATTTTGTGTCCGTCTTTGGAATAGTGCCACAGGATCTCTTACATCCACCCAAGATCACAGACAGTTCTTTAGTTTAATGTCTCATTCGAAAGACAGCGTTTCCAACTGCATACCACACCCTCTGCATCGGGGTGTCAGATTTAATTAAGTGATAACTTTAAAAACATCACATAATGTTCCATAAATACAAACAGTGAAAGTAAATCCAAGGAAATTCCTGCCTCCATGTGTTGATTGAAGTTTTCAGCTCAAAGTAACAGTGGCACCAAAAAAATATTGGTGCATTCTGCGGGTGTGTGGAGCGAACATGAGCTGTAGAATATTTGCTAATGCTCGTGACAACTGGAGGAACCTAGCCCAAAAAAGCTTGGTTTCCAGACTTGTCCCGTCCAGTCATTCCTCCTTCTCCTCACTCCCACCGACAGAAGATAACTGGAGCTTGAAAGCACGCACCACCAGACTCAGGAAGAGCCTCTTCCCCTCTGTGGCGCAGCGGTAGAGTTGCTGCCTTAAGGGCCTGTCCCACCAGCATGCAACTCTATGCGATTAGCGCGACCTAACGTGGTCGCTTGAGCCGTCCGGCGTCGCGGGGCTGGTCCCACTTCAATCGCCGGAGCCGTGCGGAATTGTGCGGAGTTCGTCCCGACATCGCGCGGGGCTCCGAAAAAATGACTATGTTCAAAAATTCCGCGCGGCAACGGCTTGTCGGCTCGCAGCCGCCTCGACGCATTACGCACCGTCTCGACGTCGTGCCTCCGTGACCCTCTCCGTAGGTGCCTCCGTGACCCTCTCTGTGTGTGCCTCTGTGCCCCTCTCCGTGTGCCCCTCTCTGTCCTGGCGAACTTACCTTAAGACTTCGCTCCAAGTTCGCCTCACTTTGCACCGCGTTGCGCCACTCACCCGACCTCCGCACGGCCCTCGCTGCCGGTTTGGTCGCGCTTGCCGCATGCAGGCGCATGCTGGTGGGAACGGCCCTGTACAGGGGATCACCCGACCTCCACGCGGCCACCGCTTCTAGTTTGATCGCGTTCATCGCATAGAGTTGCATGCTTGTAGGACAGGCCCTTTACAGCGCCAGAGTCCCGGGTTCGATCCCGACTTACAAGTGCTGTCTGCACGGACTTTGTACGTTCTCACCATGTCCGCGTGGGTTTTCTCCAGATCTTCGGTTTCCTCCCACACTCCAAAGATGTACAGGTTTATAGGTTAATTAGCTTGGTATAATTATAACTTGTCCATAGTGTGTGTAGGGTGGTGTTAATGTGCGGGGGTCGCTGGTCAGTGTGAACTCGGTGGGCCGAAGGGCCTGGTTCCACGCTGTATCTCTAAACTCAACTAACAGACTGCTGATCGGTCGTTCCTTAAACTGGGGTACTGTCCGATTCACCTCTGCTCCATTGCCGACATCAGACTTTAGCTCTGGAGCTCTGCTGAGAACTATATTCTGCATTCTGTCCAATCCTTGCTTTACCAATTGTCCTCGAGTTGGACTGGATCGGAATGGATGTCTAGTATTATCTGACCTGAATGGATAGCATGCAAAGCAAAGCTTTTCACTGCACCATAAGATGATAAGACCATAGGCATAGGAGCAGAATGAGGCCATTCGACCCTGAAGCTACTCTGCCATTCGATCATGATTGATCTATTTTCTCTCTCAACCCCAATTTCCTGCCTTCTCCCCATAATCTTTGACGCCCTTACTAATCAAGAAACTATCAACCTCTGCTTTAAAAGACTTGGCATCCACAGCCGTCTGCGGCAATGAATTCCACAGATTCACCACCCTCTGGCTAAAGAAATTCCTCCTCATCTCCATTCTACCTCAGTATGGGTGACGATAATAAACCTATACCTAAATTAACCGGGACAGGGCTTGCTGAGTTTCCCCAGACAGCCACCAGGGGGGCTGAGGAAGGGCAGACATATCAGGGTTCAGTCTAGCCTCTGTCTGGGAAGTGAGTCAATGAACATAAATTGGCCTCTTCTCCCTTCAAACTGCCGGGAGCCATTCACTCACCGCACAAGAAATTGGACACACTCCATCTGATAGTACAAAACTAAAATCACTTCAAGATGTCGAGCCAAGGAACTGCAGATGCTGGTTCACAAAAAAAAAGAGACTTAGTACTGGACTAACTAATCGGGTCAGCAGCATCTCTGGAGAACATGGGTAGGTGACATTTTGGGTTGGAACCCTTCTTCCGATTCAGAAACATCACCAATCCATCTTGTCCAGAGATGATGCCCGACCCGCTGATTTAGTCCATCACTTTAAATCTTTTAAAAATCATTGGTGAGAGGAAGCGTGTTGCCATTGACTGCTAATTCCTTTGTAGGGCGATGGAAAAGAAAGAAAGTGTGTGGAACTAGTTGGATCAGAAGTCCATCAAAGGAACAGGACAGGCATGACAGCCTGCATGGTTTTTGTTTGTGTTGTATCATTTCATTATTTCGTTCAATACAATGCTTCAGAACAATATTTCAGTGACAGTAAGCAAATGCCTTAGGTGCAGTCATACAGCATGGAGCAGGCCCTTCGGCCCAACTTGCCCATACCGACGAAGATGACCCAGTCAGTTTGCAGAAGGCACATCACAGATGCAAATTCACCTCTTTTAGCTTAGAATAAATAGTTATACAGTATCACCTGCATAGCAAGGAACGGCAGGTGCCGGTTTACTATCTTCACTTTCACACAGAGAGTGGTGGGTCTCTGGAACTCTCTGCCACAGAGGGTAGTTGAGGACAGTTCATTGGCTATATTTAAGAGGGAGTTAGATGTGGCCCTTATGGCTAAAGGGATCACGGGGTATGGAGAGAAGGCAGGTACAGGATACTGAGTTGGATGATCAGCCATGATCATATTGAATGGCGGCGCAGGCTCGAAGGGCCGAATGGCCTACTCCTGCACCTAATTTCTATGTTTCTATGTTTACACCGGAGATAGACACAAAATGCTGGAGTAATTCAGCGGGATAGGCAGCATCGCTGATAGAATTTACTCAATTCTGTTAACCCTTGCTGCCTCCTCCCCTTCCCACCTCTCCCTCAGCCCTCGGGCCCTGGTATTCCCTTTCTCTCTATCTCCAGTCTGAAGAAGGGTCTTGACCCAAAACGTCGCCTATCTCCTTCGCTCCTTAGATGCTGCTGCACCCGCTGAGTTTCTCCAGCTTTTTGTGTAACCCCCCTCTCTCTCTATCTCTCCTCCACCCAAGTCGCACAAGCTTCTCATTTTCACACTACAAACAGCTTACAACGGCCTGTTTCATTTCTCATCGATACTTTTTTGCATACCTTTCATTCATTGTTCTTTATCTCTCCACATCACCGTCGATATCTCTCGTTTCCCTGATCCCTGACCAGTCTGAAGAAGGGTCTCGACCTGAAACGTCGCCTATCTCCTTCGCACCTTAGATGCTGCTGCACCCGCTGAGTTTCTCCAGCTTTTGTGTAACCCTCGCTGCTAGGAGGAATGGATGATGTTTCAAGTTAAGACCTTTCTCAGCAGGAGGCACAGAGATAAGAAAGGGTAAGGTGTGAAAATGAGACATCAAAGGAGATGAAGGGAAAATCTTAGTCATTGTTAATCATTGTTAGCTAGGATAAGGTGACAACGAAGCATACAGAGGGAGGGATGGGGAGCGAGAGGAAACAACGTTATTGAATTTAGAGAAGTCAATATTCATAACGCTGGGGTGTAAGCTGCCCAAGCAAAATATGAGGTGCTGTTCCTCCAATTTGTGTTGGGCCTGACAGTGACAGCAAATCACCTGTGATTTTCAATGGAGTTATCAATAAGATGCAATGTCAAGGATCTCTGAGCTACGAGGGTTCAATGTGCCGATAACAGGACAATAAGATCCCTACTGGCAGCATCTTAGTTGGCCTGTAAAAGCAGTACATACAGAAAATGTCAACACTTTGTTTAAAAATTAATAACAGTGAAACATGAAAAAAGCCCTCAAGATAAACCAAATTAAAAGAAAATACAAGCAATAACCTGAAAAAGAAACGTATATCTCATGACGCACCTTGTGGAGTGTGGCTCTAGTGTCAAAATACATTTAATATTCCTGTTTCTTACAAGTTATAGGAGTAGAATTAGGCCATTCGGCCCATCGAGTCTACTCTGCCATCCAATCATGGCTGATCTCTGCTTCCTCATCCCATTCTCCTGCCTTCTCCCCATTTCCTCATAACTCATACAGCATCTCTGGAGAAAAGGAACAGGTGGCCTTTTGGGCCGAGACCCTTCTTCAGTGGAAAGTGGAATGAGAGATATAGATGGTGGTGTAGAGAGATATAGAACAAATGAATGAAAAATATGCAAAAAAGCAATGATGGTAAAGGAAACAGGCTTTGATAGCTGTTCACCGTCCATCACAGGAACTGACTGTTTCGCGTAGGCAGTTTGATACCCAGGAATATTGATTTCTCTAACTTCAAGTAATTATTGCATCCCCCCTCTCACTCCATCCTTCCCCCACTCAAGTCGAACTAGCTTCCAAGTCGTTTGTTAGGTATCATTGTCTGTAACTCATTTTCACCCAGCCCACGGGGTGGAAGATTGCAACCTTCACGTGGTCCGCCCTGTTTCGACGAATGCAATCAACCCGGCGTGCAGAATCAAATAAGATCAAATAGAACAAGTTGTCCTACAACTTTAGGCTGTGCACGCCACACACAAGAAGACCCAGCCCACAGCTAACAAAGACCTGAAACAAAGTGTCTGAAGAAGGGTTTCGGTCTGAAAAGTTGCCTATTTCCTTCACTCCATAGATGCTGCCGCACCCGCTGAGTTGCTCCAGCATTTTTGGCTAACAATGACCTGTTTCCTTTATCACGGTTACTTTTTTGCATATCTCTCAATCATTTGTTCTATATCTCTCTACATCACCGTCTATATCACTTCTTTCCCTTTCCCGTGACTCTCACTCTGAAGACGGGTCTGCACCCTTGTCAAACAGTTATTTTATAGACGTTTCGGGGACCTTTCTGTCTGAAGAAGGGTCTCGACTCGAAACATCACCTATTTCTTCTCTCCAGAGACGGTGCCTGTCCCGTTGAGTTACTCCAACTTCTTGTGTTGCCCTTCTTCAGACTGATTGATATTGATGACTTTTATTGATTTACGGGCAAGGGCTGGCCGGGACTTGAAGAACAATTCATCTGGTACTCTCCACTAGTGGGAAGGGATCTTTCATGCCTACCGTGAGAGAGCAGACAGAGCCTCAGGCTAACAACTCACTTTACTCAGGTGTGTCTGCCTGGCTTTTTATACTCAAGTCTTTGGAGTGGGATTTGGAACTAAAAAGGGTTAAGTCGAGTTGAGTTTATTGTCAAATCCACAAGTGAAGTCAGGATCAAAGATCCTATAGCGAGCAAGATAGACCACGCGACGAAAAAGACGTAGTACGGTCATGGGCAGATTCATGGGTAATTTGTGGCCCCATTTCCGTAACCGGTTTCCGTCTCTGCACCAAAGATCCCATAGGATACTAGTGCAGAGACGGAAGCCGGTTACAGAAACATCCTCATAAAAATAAAAGTTATTTGGTAAAAATCTTCTCCTCATTTTCAGAATTATAATTTATTAACACAAACTGTTCCCCTGCAACGTTGATTACACTGCGGGTCGGGTCGGGTCGGGTTACGGGAATGGATGAAATAAAGGCCCACGTTCCGTTCCGCGCCGTTGCGTACTACACATCAGCCCGTTGCATTTAGCAGGAGGGGTCTATCTTTCTCCGCTATAGGATCTTTGGTCAGGATGTGTAGGAAGGAACTGCAGATGCTGGTTTAAACTGAAGATAGACACAAAAAGCTGGAATAACTCAGCATCTCTGGAGAAAAGGAATAGGTGACGTTTCGGGTTGAGACCTTTCTTCAGACTGAGAGTCAGGGGAAAGGGGAATGAGAGATAGTGAACAAACTAATGAAAGATATGCAAAAAAGTAACGATGATAAAGGAAACAGGCTTTGTTAGCTGTTCACTGTCCGTCTTCGGTTCTGTGTTTCACCTGGGCAGCACAACCCAGCAGTAGGAATTTGATTTCACTAACTTCAAGTAATCCTTGCATCCCCCCCCCACCCTCTCTTTCTCCATCCTTCTCCAACCCAAGTCCAACTAGCTTCAAAGTGGTTTTGTTGAGTTTCATTGTCATCATTATATTTTCACCTAGCCCTCAACTAACAATGACAACATGTAAGTCAGTTGATACAGAACTGCAGATGCTGGAAAATCGAAGGTAGACAAAAATGCTGGAGAAACTAAGTGGGTGAGGCAGCATCTATGGTGCGAAGGAAATGGGTGAGCTTTCGGGTCGAAACCTTTCTTCAGACAATGACAACATATTACTGTTACATGACAACATGTTACATGTTAAGCTCAGGGGCGATCGCGCCTTTGCGGTTGCAGCTCCTAGACTGTGGAACAGCATCCCTCTTCCCAACACAACTGCCCCCTCCATCGACTCCTTTAAGTCGAGACTTAAAACTCATCTTTACTCCCAAGCCTTTCTTGACGTCCTCTGAGGGAGGGCTATATGTATGTATTTATGTATGTACTTAATCTATGAACCACTGTTGTATAACGTTGGTACCTCCACCAATGTTTGGTCAACGAGAGTTGTTTTTTTAAATGTTCTATAGAAATAAAAGTGACTTGACTTGACTTGACTAATCCATGTTCTCCAGAGATACTGCCCAACCTGCCGAGTTACTCCAGCAATTTGTGTCTTTTTTTGTAAACCATCATCTTCAGTTCCTTGTTTCTTCATTATCACTGTTCTTTGTGGGAGCTGGAGGTGTTTCTGTTGGAGACTTGGATTCCTATTACAATACGGTGATTGTGTGGTGAAGGTACTCTCTTGAATGGGAAGTCTCGAAAGGGTACACAAAGGCATTATAAACATGAAAGTCTGTTTCCTTAAAAGAACGTCCAGCTGCAAAAATTAACAAGCATTTTAATGATATTTTTTTTTAAACCTTCAAGGCTCTGGGAAGGTTGATGCATTGGACAAAACTGTTAGATGTTCAGCTTTGTTTTTGTGCAGTCCAATGGCAGGAAGACACATGCAAAACTGCCTCATCACAAGATTTGGTTAGCCTTCTGGCAAAGTAATAAGTTTTACACCTGGTCTTAAGATGTAGTCCCAGGTGAGACTCAGGCACACTCCTGCTCCAGTTATTTGATATGTAAAATATTTACCTTGAAGTGGTCTCATTTGCAGTTTCATGTCTCCATTATACAATATACTGTGCTGAATTAACAGACTTCAGTCAAGACCGTTGATACAGGACAAAGCAGGAGAGAAAATGCACTCAGTGCTGCAGTAACTCAGCAGGTCAGGCAGCATCTCTGGAGAGCAGGGAATCTCAGTGGTGCGTGTTAAAGCAGGAACTGCAGATGCTGGAGAATCGAGGGTTACACAAAAAGCTGGAGAAACTCAGCGGGTGCAGCAGCATCTAAGGAGCGAAGGAGATAGGCGACGTTTCGGGTCGAGACCCTTCTTCAGACTGGTCAGGGATCAGGGTCAGTGGTGCAGTTGGTAGAGCTCCTGCCTTGCAGAGCTTGAGACCCGGGTTCGATCCTGACCTCGGGTGCTGTCTGTGTAGAGTTTGCACGTTCGTCCAGGGACCGCGTGGGTTTCCTCCGGGTGTTCTGGTTTCCTCCTACATTCCAAAGATGTGCAGGTTTAAAGGTTAATTGATCTCTGTAAATTTGCCTCTAGTGTGATGAGAAAGTAGGATAACCTAGGACTAGCGTGTACGGGTGATCGATGGTCCGCATGGTGGGCCGAGGGGTCTGTTTTCTTGCTGTAGCATACTATATATATGGGAAGTAAATGAAAACTAGGAAGAGAGAATTAAGGAGTGAGTAAGTAAGTTTATTGGTCAAGTATTCACATACAAGGAATTTGCCTTGGTGCTCCGCCCACAAGTAACAACATGACATACAGTGACAGAAAACACTAAACATTAATAATAATAAAACATTAATGATAAAACACCATTGAGCAAGCACGTGAACCAACAAAATACCAGATCAAAGGGAGGCTACAGATTTTTAGCTGTTGATTAGAGCAACTACTCGTGGATAAAAACTGTTTTTATGTCTGGCTGTGGCAGCTTTGACAGTCTGGAGTCGCCTTCCAGAGGGTAAAGTGAAGCAGGAAGTACATTGGAATGTTTTAAGTCACATATCTTTGTTATTTACTGGGTTAGGTCATTGACAAATCTTCTCCTAGAGTATCCCTTTGAAGGGCTATGTGAAGGGTTTTGTGATGTAAAAGGTGATATACAAACGTAATATATTTATCCAATTCACTTCCAAAGTGAAAGCTTCCAATGAATTTGTTTCCTCTATCCATAGACACTACAGCACAAACCATTGTTATTTCATTACAATTCTCAACATTCACTCTGAAGGGAAATTATCAAAAGAATCAGCATGGGTCACCGATTCCTTTGTAGTACTCTGGAAGTGCTGAATCACCTTCTACTCACCCTTTAATTCTCCTTCCCATTCCCACACTGACCTTTCTGCCCTAGACTTCGTCCATTGTCAGGGTGAGGCCATTCGCAAATTGAAGGAACAGCATCTCATATTTTGCTTGGGCATCTTACAACCCAGTGGTATGAACATTGATTTATCCAACTCCAAGTAACCTTTGCTTTCCCTCTCTCTCCATCCCTCTCCCACCCAAATCGCACCAGCTTCGAAGTCGTCTCGTCGAGTCTCACCTAAGCCACAGCTAACAATGGCCTCTTTATCTTCGTAACATTTTTGCATATCTTTCATTCATTTGCTCTATATCTCTCTCTCTCGAGGTCGCCGTCTATGTCTCTCATTTCCCTTTCCCCCGACTCTCAGAAGAAGGGTGTTGACCCAAAACGTCACCCATTCCTTTTCTCCAGAGATGCTGTCTGTTCTGCTGAGAAACGCCAGCTTTTTGTCTCTATCGTAGGTTTAAACCAACGTCTGCAGTTCCTTCCTACTCACCTTCTACTGCGGTGGACAAAAGTGCTGAAGAAACTCAGTGGGTGCAGCAGCATCTATGGAGCAAAGGAGATACGCAACGTGCGGCCCACCGCAAATTGGAGGAGCAGCACCTCATATTTCGCTTGGGTAGCTTACACCCCAGCGGTATGAACATTGACTTCTCCAATTTCAGGTAGTCCCTGCTTACTCCTTCCTTCCCCTCCCCTTCCCAGCTCTCCCACAGCCCACTGTCTCCGCCTCTTCCTTTCCTATTCCCGCCCCCCCCCACATCAGTCTGAAGAAGGGTCTCGACTCGAAACGTTGCCTATTTCCTTCGCTCCATAGATGCTGCTGCACCCGCTGAGTTTCTCCAGCACTTTTGTCTACCTTCGATTTTCCAGCATCTGCAGTTCCTTCTTAATCACCTTCTACTGCATTGCGTCATTCCATGCATTCACCAGGCAAAATGCTCGAGAAAAGTATTTTGTTGGCAGCAATATGCTTTTGGCTCAATTACTTTGTCAAAGGTTGCAGAGTGCTGGAGTAACTCAGCAGGTCAGGCAGCATCTCTGGAGAACGTGGATAAGTGACGTTTCAGGTCGGGATCCTTCTTCAGTCGAAGAGGTACTCCAGCAATTTGTAAACTTTTGTGTAATCTACAGTTCCTTGTTATTATTCTTTGTTAAAGTGCTAGATAATTGAAAGTCCCCTTTATTTTTACGTTTAGAACTAACAAACATGATTTGCAAGTGAGTAAATGAAAGCTTACAGTGTCAAAGGTCTCTGATGGCACGACACATGAGTAACTCATAGTCATCGGAAGAACAAATATATCTTGCAATCTACACCTTTACATGACTACATTGAAAGTACAATGGAATATTGTTTAAAGAGATGGGTCAGAATGAGAAACAGAATTGTGTTATAATTAGATTTGCACAAAGCAGGTTAACATTGCACCATTGAATAAAGCAATATAACTTTGAAACAGGAGACCGTAATACAAGATAGTGTTTTGACATTGTGTACAGTCCAACACTTTTGCATTGTTTTCAGAGTTGCAACAGGCAAACCTTCTGAAATGTTCTGCACATAAATAGATACAAAGATGTCAGCTTGCGTGTGGTCCAACAGTTCTTTTTCTTGAAGATAGACACAAAAAGCTGGAGTAACTCAACGGGACAGGCAGCATCTCTGGAGAGAAGGAATGGGTGGCGTTTCAGGGCCGAGACCCCTCTTCAGGCAGACATCAAACCAAAATGTCAACCATTTATTTTCTCCAGAGATGCTGCCTGACCCGTTGAGTTACTCCAGCTTTTCGTGTCTATCTTTGGTTTAAACCACCATCTGCAGTTCCTCCCTACGCAGTTCTTTTTCTTGTGTGTGGCTGTCAGATTCAACCAACTTCATAATTCAATCTTGACTCAGCTTCCACTCCATCATTCCTTCCACCATTCCAACAGGGTCTCCCATGTGTTGAAACTAGCAATTGCAGATGCTGGTTTACAAAAAAAGTGCTGGAGTAACTCAGCAGGTCAGGCAGCATCCCTGGAGAACATGGATAGGTGGTGTTTAACGTCTTCAGACTGCTTTCTAAAGACCCGAAACATCACCTTTCCATGTTCTCCATATATGCTGCCTGACCCGCTGAGTTACCCCAGCAACTTTGTGTGTTTTATTTTTAAACCAGCATCTGCAGTTCCTTATTTCTACTTTCTAACTTTTAATTCACTTTGCCCAATTAGTTTCAGAGTCTGTTTTCTATTAACATTAGCAAGTGGTTCTATAATGAGTGAGAATTGTTGTCATTCATTCAGCACAGAGTACACTGGCCTCTGCTGTTATGCTTGAAGTCGCCTCGGGAGCCTGGATAAGAGAAATGATAAACAAGGGTCAAGCAGGAGTTGGAGTCAATCCTAGTGACCAGTGAGAGGCACAGAATTCTGGCACGGGGGTGGTGCAGCGGTAGAGTTGCTGCCTTACAGCGAATACAGCGCTGGAGACCCCGGGTTCGATCCCGACTACGGGCGCTGCCTGTATGGAGTTTGTGCGTTCTCACCATGACCTGCATGGGTTTCCTCCCTCACTCCAAAGTTCCACATTCCGCTTTCTTCTGTAAATTGCCCCGAAGTATGTAGGATAGTATGTACGGGTGATCACTGGTCAGCATGGACTCGATGGGCCAAAGGGCCTGTTTCTTCACTGTATCTCTAATCTAACCTAAACTAAACTCTCTCAGTGAACAGTTTACCAATAGATTTTGCTACATCTAATCTGCACAATTTAGGACCATCTTTTAAAATTCTGTCAGTGACTCAGTAACTTAATACACAGCAAATCACCCCAAAGCCGTTCGTGAGAGACTGGGCTTTTCAGAATATTTCAATGTAAAATGTTCCTGTTTATGATTACTGTTTATTTGCTCAACAATTTTCAATCCAATAGGCACTTCCTCACTGATTTCATGCATTTTTAACTCCTGCAAGTAATTTAGTCTCATTTCTCTTGGTGAACAGTGCTGTCATTTGCTCTTGTGTGGTCACTTGGTTGAAGACACAAGTAACTGCAGATGCTGGTTTACAAAGAAAGACACAAAGTGCAGGAGTAACTCAGCGGGTCTGAAGAAAAGGATCCCAACCCGAAACAGCACCTATCCACGTTTTCCAGAGATGCTGCCTGACCTGCCGAGTTACTCCAGCACTCGGTAATTTTCCCTTAACAAAATTGACTACTTCATCATAATGACTTCTCAGGAGTCCATGCTTGATTCAATGGCCAAGTTTTAGTCCCAGCATGTTCACCTCGGTTGCCTTTAAAACATCATCCTCTTAAACCAGCTCAACAGTTTACAGGGTACACAAAAAGCTGGAGAAACTCAGCGGGTGCAGCAGCATCTAAGGAGCGAAGGATATAGGCGACGTTTCGGGTCGAAACCCTTCTTCAGACAGTTTACAGATTAGTTTATTGTCACACGTACCGAGGTACAGTGAAAAGCTTTAGGTGCGTTCTATCCAGTCAGCAGAAAGACAATCGAGCCATTTACAGCGTATAGATGCATGATAAGGGAATAACGTTTAGAGGAAGGATAAATCCAGTAAAGTCCTGTCATAAGAATTTCACAGCACACTGGACTCTATATCCTGTGTGGTTAAACTGAAAGACACAAAAAGCTGGAGTAACTCAGCGGGTCAGGGAGCATCTCTGGAGAAAAGGAATGGGTGACGTTTCGGCTAGACACTGCCTCACAGTCTGAAGAAAGGTTTCGACCCGAAACTTTGCCTGTTCCTTTTCTCCAGAGAAGCTGCCTGACCCGTTGAGTTACTCCAGCTTTTTTGTTTCAATTTAGGGTATCTCAACGTAATTAAGGCAGGGAAAATCAAATTATTATTAACAATGTGGAAGACAAATTCATGGAAAGGTTTGACAACACAGATTGAAGAAATCAAGGAGAGAGCTGGACTTTTTAGATACAGGAGTAAGTATGATTGATGATCTGAAAGTTACGAAGCCTTTGGAGAGCCCACATCCTCATTTTGAGAGAATTAAAATGATGTATTTCAATGTGAAGCCAGCATCTTCAATCTAAATAAGACAAACTACAAAGGCGTGTAGTGTCATTGGGATGGCAGATTGGGAAACTACGTTCTAAACGATATCAAAGGGCATCAAAATAGATCAAAGGGTGGGCTTTACAACACTGTTTAAAAATAGCAGTGAAGATATGACTGGGAATTTTCAGAATTAAGCAAATGGGGGAAAATATTTAAATAAGGAAAGAAAAACTAGAGCTCTACAGGAAATGAGAGATTTTTAAAAAGCAGGCTGGAAATCCTTCTTTACATTTGAAAGAAGGAAAATATTAGCTAAAGTTAATGCAGAACCTCCTGCTGACTGAGATAAGATAAATAATTATATTGGGGAATAAGGAAATGGCAAATTAAACACATATTTAGTGCCTGTTTACACGGGCATCTCAAGAAACCTGGAGAGAGAAATAATGGAGAACTGCCATAAATTCTTTCTCTCCATTTCTTCCCTCTGGAGATGCTGCCTGTTCCGTTGAGTTGCTCCAGCGTTTTATGTCTTTGGAGAACTGAAAGTTTGGATGGAACGAGATGTTCCAGGAAATTGCCATGAATGAGAAATAAGTGTTGGGGAAATTAATGAGATGGAAAGACAAGTTGCCCGGGGCAGGTTCCAGAGACCTAGAGTTTTCAGTGTTGTGGCAAGAGATTGAAGTTGGCATGGGAGAGTCGTCTTCTTCTTCTTGCGTATGGCGTGCACAGCCTAAAGTTGTAGATCAAGGGTAGACATCCAGGCCAGGACAGCATCAGTTACCGGATGGATGGCTTTGATGCCACCAGGGAAAAGCCTCAGTGAGCAGTCATTCACGATGTGTGGGATGGTCTGGTCTGGATGTCCGCAGTGGCAAGCAGGGCTGTCTGTCATCCCCCACTGATGCAGGTGACGGGCTGTTCTTGCATGGAGGGTGCGGATTCTGTTCAGGGTTAGCCGTTGCTTGCGACGGAGGCCAAAACCCAGTGGTTTCACTGTGCAGTCTGTGATGACCTCTCCGTTGGTGGTGTTGGCATCTCTCCAGGCTCTGCGCCACTCAGTATTGGCGTCAAAGTCTTGCAGGGATTTAACGGAAGACCAGACAGGTTTGCGGGACTTCAGGCGCATGTTGGGCAGATTGTTCAATTCAGCCTCGATGGTGCACCAATCTTTTAACATCCTCTCCCTTCTGCATGTGCTGGGAGGGGCAATATAAGAAAGGACAGGGAGACACTGCAAAGGTGCTCCAATAGCAGTGACTCCACACACAATTGATCCCTACGCCAGTTGTTAGTTACATAGACAATTAAACTGAACTTCATTCTGCAGTATGCATTAATTTGATGTTAATCTGTGTATTGGTTCAGCAATATTTATATTGGTTGAGTTTATATTAGTTCGAGCATGGAAACAGGCCCTTCAGCCCACCAAGCCCATGCTGCCCATTGATCACTCATTCACACTAGTTCTATATTATACCACTTTCTCATCACTTCCTGGACACTAGGGTTAATTTACAGGGGCTAATTAACCTACAAGCCTGTACGTTATTGGGATGAGGGACGAAACTGAAGCACCGAGAGGGGGAAGGACCACGTGGCCACAGCGAGAACATGCAAACTCCACGCAGACAGCACCCGAGGTCGGGATTGAACCTGGCACCCTGTGAGTCAGCAGTTCAGCCAGCCGCTGCCCTGTACGGCAGTGTTGTTGCAGAACAGTATAGCAATTATCATCGTACAAAGACAACACTAAGGTAGGAGGGAAGTAGCAAATACCTCCAACCTTGGATGCAATTGGACGGCTGGATTTCCTGATTTGCCACACTGATGCCCTCTGACGTGATTGCTATAAATAGCAACTAAACAATTGGCACTTTGACAAATGGCAAATACTATAGATGCTGGAGATCTGAAATAAAGGAGGGCTATGATGCCAATACTAATCTAGTCATGCAACATCTGAGCTGAGAGAAATCATGGCAATGAGCTTGCTCCCAGCATTTTCTGTAATTGGCACTTTGAACTAATTTTATGCTTGCGAACAGATGCAGAGGCCAAGGTTAGCAAAAGAAAAACAAAGTGCTGCAGGAACTCAATGGGTCGGGCAGTAACTGTGGAGGGAAGTGGGCTGAAGAAGGGTCCCGACCAGAAACGTCATCTGTCCATTCCCCTCCGCAGATGCCGCCTGACCCACTGAGTTTTTCCTGCAACTTGTCGAAACAAGGAACTGCCGATGCTGGTTAATACACAAAAGGACACAAAATGCTGGAGTAGATCAGCAGGTCAGGCAGCGTCTCTGGATGGATGGATAGGTGACATTTTGGGTCTGAAGAAGGGTCTCGACTCGACAAATCACCTATCCACGTTCTCCAGAGATGCTGGCTGTCCTGCTGAGTTACTCCAGCTCTTTGATCTGGTATTTTGTTGGTTCACATGCTTGATCAATGGTGTTTTATCATTAATGTTTTATTATTATTAATAATATTTAGTGTTTTCTGAGTCATTCGTAACTGTCACTGTATGTCATGTTGTTACTTGTGGGCGGAGCACCAAGGCAAATTCCTTGTATGTGATTACTTGGCCAATAAACTTACCGACTTACTTACACTTTATTCCAGCATTTTATTGTGTTCTAGATCCCAGCATCTGTAGTTTCTTCTGTGTCCACCTGAACTACTACAAACCTCTCTCCTCGAATGCTATTCGTTCTGCCGAACATCTGCAGCATTTTCTGCTTTTATTTTAGATTTTCTGTATCTGCAGCACATTGCTCCTCTATATAAACATGTTTGTTATGTCTTTCAAACAGGAAGTCTTTTGCACCTAATGACAGCCCTATGACATTGTAGACCCGCCCAGAGTGTGATAATCGGTGGGACAGGCTGGATGCAAGTTGCAGCATGACAATAGTCAACATTTGTCAAGTACTGACTGTGCAAAGTACTCCACGCAATCGACTTCCCATTATGCTGACAGCTCCCTGCATTTTCTTTCCCACTAATACAGGGACCGGTGCCGATATCTTTGAGGCTCTTGATTCCATTACACACTGGAATTAAGATGAAACATTATCAGGGGGACACAATCAATAATGTGTAGGGAAGGAACTGCAGATGCTGGCTTACACCGAAGATAGACACAAAATGCTGGAGTAACTCAGCGGGGCAGGCAGCATCTCTGGAGAAAAGGAATAGGTGATATTTCAGGTCAACATGGTCTGAAGAACCATGGTCGGAGGGTCTCCACCATCCGGGCCACACACTCATCTCCCCGCTAACTTCAGGTAGAAGTACAGGAGTCTGAAGACTGCAACAACCAGGTTCAGGAATAGCTACTTCCCCACAGCCATCAGGCTATTAAACTTGGCTCGGACAAAACTCTGAACATTAATAGCCCATTATCTGTTATTTGCACTTTATCAGTTTATTCATTCATGTGTGTGTATATATTTATATAATGGTATATGGACACACTGATCTGTTCTGTAGTCAATGCCTACTATGTTCTGTTGTGCTGAAGCAAAGCAAGAATTTCATTGTCCTATCAGGGACACATGACAATAAACTCACTTGCATCTTGAATCCACCTGAAACGTCACCCATTCCTTCTCTCCAGAGATGCTGCATGTCCCGCTGAGTTACTCCAGCATTTTGTGTCTCCCTTCGATACAATCAATCATGTTCTTTTCCCACCTGTAATAACTGTTGCAGATTGCAAAACAAGCCGGAAAAATGTATTTCTATAGCATATTTAATGTTACAAATGAAGGTGTGTTGAAAATGCCACACACACACACACACACACACACACACACACACACACACACACACACACACACACACACACACACACACACACACACACACACACACACACACACACACACACACACACACACACACACACACACACACACACACACACACACAAATGCTGTCAGGTAAAACTGGACGATTTGCACCGAAGGTAGACACAAAATGCTGGAGTAACTCAGCAGGCCAGGCAGCATCTCTGGATAGAAGGAATGGGTCAAGATGTTTTGGGTCAAGACTCGAGAGTCAGGGGAGAGGGAGACAAATAGATAAGGAAATGTAAGGTGTGAAAATGAGGCTTCAAAGGAGATGCAGATCAAGGAAAATATAGAAAAGATCATTGTTAGCTCGGAGAAAGTGACAACAAAGCAAACAGTGACGAAAATTAATCAAAGGGAAGGGTAATGTCTAAATTGGAAGAAGCGTGCCTGTGTCGATTCAATGCACGTTCGGTCTGGTCTCAACTCATTTTCCGCTCAGCTTTGGAGGATCTGCAGCACTAGATGTGTTGCAGTTGTCTCCCAAACAGCTTTTGACACAGCATACCTGACACACACACTAACCACATTGTTGTCGAGCAGGCACATCAAGCATTTCAAAGGCTGAGCTTTGCGTGTGAATGGAAACAAGCTTTGTGTTGGTCTAGGTGTGACCTAGCACGTAACGCACAGCCGGGACTTGCCGATCACAGAGACTACCTTCGGGCAAAGACAGCGCGTAGGAAGCTGCAACTGGATGCAGCTAGAAAAACAGAATGACAAAAGACAAAAATGCTGGAAATGCTCTGAAGAAGGGTCTCGACTTGAAACGTCACCAATTACTTTTCCCCAGAGATGATGTCTGACTCGATAGGATTTATTGTATCTTAAAGGAATCACAGAATATGAAATATAGAGTACTGATAAATAGTATCGCGGGTACAGTGCAGAAAAGTGATAATGAGATAAAGATCAGCTTCAACGTACTGAATGTGTAGCAGGTACAAGGAGGCCAAACAACCTACACTTATTCCAGTTCTGGCAATGTACATTAGTGAAAATTCAAATGCAAGTTGGACCATCGAGTTGATGGATCACCAAGAAAGCCCCCAACATCTGCATTGGGGCAAGAGCAGAGAAGCCCAAAGTCCCAGGACAGTTTCATTCTTAGTTTAGTTTAGTTTAGTTTAGTTTAGCGCGGAAACAGGCTCTTCAGCCCACCCAGTCCGCACCGACCAGTGATTCCCGCACATCAATACTATCCGATGCACACTAGGGACAATATACACACACCAAGCCAATTAACCCACAAACCTGTACGTCTTTGGAGTGTGCAAGAAAAAATGAAGGTAGCCAAAAAAAGCAGATGGTCACGGGGAGAACGTACAAACTCTGTACAGGCAGCACCTGTAGTCAGGATCGAACCCGGGTTGATGTGCGCTGCAAGCACAGTAAGTCAGCAATCATACCAAATGTCCAGCTTCATTATATACAGAATCATGACTCTATTAAACACTAGCAGAGCAGAGCATCTGAAAAGAATAAGATAACCCAAAAGTAAAAATCAACTAATTCCAAGTTCTGTATTTTAAAATAGATGCTGTATCGCAAAAAGCTAAAAACTGAAAAACTAAAGGTTTACGAGGTTTATTCCCGGGATGGCGGGACTGTCATATGCTGAGAGAATGGAGCAGCTGGGCTTGTATACTCTTGAGTTTAGAAGGATGAGAGGGAATCTCATTAAAACATATAAGATTGTTAAGGGCTTGGACACACTAGAGGCAGGAAACATGTTTCCGATGTTGGGGGAGTCCAGAACCAGGGGCCACAGTTTAAGAATAAGGAGTAAGCCATTAGAACGGAGACGAGGAAACACTTTTTCTCATAGAGAGTGGTGAGTCTGTGGAATTCTCTGCCTCAGAGGGTGGTGAAGGAAGGTTCTCTGGATGCTTTCAAGAGAGAGCTAGATAGGGCTCTTAAAAATAGCGGAGTCAGGGGATATGGGGAGAAGGCAGGAACGGGGTACTGATTGGGGATGATCAGCCATGATCACATTGAATGGCGGTGCTGGCTTGAAGGGCCGAATGGCCAACTCCCTTCACAGACAATGGTGTCTATTGCCTGAGAAATTTGATTATCATTTCAGTTCTGTGGGAATGTTATCTTGGAAAAGAACAAGATTATTATTTTTTCCTTTAAAAGAATATATTGTCAGTGAAGTCACATCTTTGCAAAAATCTGGCTTAATCTGGTGATATGGAAATACAAGCCAAGTTGATCTATAGATTTGGAGCCTATAGTTATAGCCATTCAATTTCACTTGAAATACAACAATGGTCTTCTTAGGTTGCAGATGAGATAAAGAGAAGTGACACAAAGCCAATAGAAATCAAAGACAGAAAACAACGCCAGTACTCTAGCAAAGAAAATCTAATTACCTGTAATGGGGCTGTCCCACTGTACGAGCAAATTCAAGAGTTCTCCCGAGTTTCCCCTGATTCGAACTCGGAGAATTACAGTAATAGATACTCGGGGCTCTCGTGGACATTTTTCAACATGTTGAAAAATCTTCACGAGTCTTCACGAGCTTACCGCATCTCCCGAGTATCTGCCGTTAGCGTTACGAGCCGCTAAGAGACGTCCCGAGCTCCAACGTATCCGCTACGTACATTCTACGTGCTTACCATGAGTTTGATTTTTTTTTAAACTCGGGAGAGCTCTTGAATTACCTCGTACAGTGGGACAGGCCTTTAAGTCTACTGAGCTTCAACAAGGACTGTGCTTAATAAATAGATGAGGCTCACCTACAAGTTCCATTACAATTGAACTATTAAGTAACAGAATATAGGCACAAAAACCTGGAGTAACTCAGCGGGACAGGCGGCATCTCCGGAGAGAAGGAATGGGTGACGTTTCGGGTCGAGACCCTTCTTCAGACTGAGAGTCACAGGAAAGGGAAACACGTATGTACGGTATGGTAACAGTAAGCTAACGTAGGTTGTGTTACAAACTGGCAGTGACAATTAGTTAGACAAGGTCTCATGTTTGGAAACTGGAATCACTTCCAGGTTCATAAGCAAAAAATCCTGCAGATGCCAACATTCCGAAATAAAAATAGTCTGACCCATGTTTCTCATTGTCCTTTATTAAGGAGTTTGAAAGCGCATGTCCAGGTTCAGGAACAGCTCCTTCCCCAAAACCATCAGGTTATCGAACACTACAAACGCCAACTAAACTCTGAACTGCCTGGGTTTCACTAGGGACTTTTGGCTTTGTTTTGCTTTTGCACTATACTGGCTTTTAAAAATGTATTTAACTTACTAAAATAATGTTAGTTTATTATATGGGGTGGCACGGTGGCGCAGCGGTAGAGTTGCGCCCTACAGTGCTTGCAGTGCCGGAGACCCGGGTTCAATCCTGACTACGGGTGCTGTGTGTACGGAGTTTGTAACTCTCCCCATGACCTGCATGGGTTTTCTGGTTTCCCCCCACACCCCAAAGACGTACAGGTGTGTAGGTTAATAGGAATTGGTACAGGCGTAAATTGTCCCCAGTGTGTGTGGGGTAGTGTTAATATGCAAGGATGCAGTGTATCTGTAAAACTAAAACTACAAATGCTGTGTTATTATAGGGGGAGTCCAGAACCAGGGGCCACAGTTTAAGAATAAGGAGTAAGCCATTTAGAACGGAGACGAGGAAACACTTTATCACACGGAGAGTTGTGAGTCTGTGGAATTCTCCCCCTCAGAGGGCGGTGGAGGCCGGTTCTCTGGACACTTTCAAGAGAGAGCTAGATTGGGCTCTTAAAAATAGCGGAGTCAGGGGTTATGGGGAGAAGGCAGGAACGGGGTACTGATTGGGGATGATCAGCCATGATCACATTGAATGGCGGTGCTGGCTTGAAGGGCTGAATGGTCTACTCATGCACCTAGTGTCTATTTTTATTTATTGTGTTGACAAACCTGTTGTGCTGCTGGTGTTAGAAACATAGAAACATAGAAATTAGGTGCAGGAGTAGGCCATTCGGGCCTTCGAGCCTGCACCGCCATTCAATATGATCATGGCTGATCATCCAACTCAGTATCCCGTACCTGCCTTCTCTCCATACCCCCTGATCCCCTTAGCCACAAGGGCCACATCTAACTCCCTCTTAAATATAGCCAATGAACTGGCCTCAACTACCCTCTGTGGCAGAGAGTTCCAGAGACCCACCACTCTCTGTGTGAAAAAAGTCCCTCTCATCTCGGTCCTAAAGGATTTCCCCCTTATCCTTAAGCTGTGACCCCTTGTCCTGGACCTCCCCAACATCGGGAACAATCTTCCTGCATCTAGCCTGTCCAACCCCTTAAGAATTTTGTAAGTTTCTATAGGATCCCCTCTCAATCTCCTATTACAAGTAAGAATGTCATGGTTCCGTGTCGGGACATATGACAATGAAACACGTTTGACTTGACTCTTGTCAGATGGTGCTTTTGTATAGTGGAAGCAGGTTGGTAAAGGCCTCCTGTTCTATGGTTGATTTGGAAGGCCTACCTCCTCTTATGCGAGTTAAAAGTGAACGAACTGGCAATGACTTGGAGCTCAGTCTTCATATCTGCACATGCCCAAGTTGTAGCTCGAGGACTCAGGTTGCGATCCGTTGTCGGGAAGCGCTCAGTCTGGGGTTTCTGCTACATTTAACTAATTTCACCATCACTGAGGCTGAAGGAAGTGGTCACAAAGTGTTGGAGTAACTCAGCGAGTTAGGCAGCATCTCTGGACGACATGGATAGGTGTCATTTCGGGTCAGGAACCATCTTCTGACCAGTCAAGTCTGAAACGTCACCTATTTCTTTTCTCCAGAGATGCTGCCTGACCCGCTGAGTTACTCCAGCATTTTGCAAGTAAGTAAGTACATTTTATTTATATAGCACGTTTAAATCAACTCATGTTGAAACCAAAGTGCTTTACATCGAAGAAATAATTAAGTTTCCGTACATCCGTAGAAAAATTGACACAACACATTATAGAGTTCAACATGAACGTCCCCCCACAGCAGAATCAAAATTTTCCACTGCGGGGAAAGGCATCAGAAGGTTTAGTCCTCTTCCTCTGTGATCACCTGAGGTCGGGGCCTATCTGTGGCCTCTGCATCTCGTGTCTATTCCTAAATCTATCCAGATTTCTAATCTGAGATTTGTATACTTGTCTCTATATATATATTATTAGAAATTGTTCCATTCATTGTTAAGATGTATATTGTTTTTCTATCTTTAAGTATAATAATTGTTTGTTAGTAATATGGGTTTTGTTTTTTTTTAAATTTTTTTTTTTCTCTTTCTCTTCTCACATATAATCAAAATTATAATCACACTTTTTAAATTAAACATCTATTCTTTCTTTACTCTTTTTTTTCTCTTCACTATTAAAAAAATTGAGGCTTATATATATTGCTTTGTAATACTCATATAATTTTGGATATATGTAATATGCATATCTGAAAAAATTATTATATTATTTGTAATACGTATGGCCTCTAATAAAAATATATTTAAAAAAAAAATCTATCCCTTTGATATCCTGTCTTTTGTATTTTGACCTCCCCCAGTGGCCTGTTGACGGCCAAATTTCCCTCGCAGGCATTGATCCCTGCCCAAACGTGTGTTATCTCCGTGTGTCAACGTCTGTCCCACTTCAGTAAGGATCCAACGCGGCCAACTCTGAGAACAGAGAAGGCGAATCTTACTTTCACTTACGCAATGATTTCCCAGCCCATACAGGTCGGCATGAAACCTTCTGCATATCTCAGCTGCACCGGTTGTACGGCGCAGCCAGAATTACCCACCGTCACATTCCCAGTGGCGCCAGAGGAGCAATGTTTCCGATTAGCTCAGCTGTTATCAGCACGAGACCAACTTATCAGTATGAGGCCACCTATCTTCAGTAATCTCTTGCCATTGCAGCATTACACTTCCAGCTTCATACTTTAGTTTGACATCAGTTCTGGCACCCAAGATAATAACTTTGAATTCCAGAAACAGTATAAATAGGGTGATGAAATGTGGAAACGTTATATAAAGGAAAATCTCTTCACTGCAAATTGAGAGATACTGACATAAGTTCCAGATGCAACTCGTGATTATTTAGTCTTGATCAGCACATCTGCAGCCGGCAATTTGGGATGGTTGTCTAAACACAAACACAACTAAGGATTCTTTAAATGTTGTATCACGCTGACTCAGCAGATTCTGATCTCTTTGCAGACATGAAATCTTCGGATTGTCTTGGAAGAAATTCAGATGCTGGTTTAAACCGAAGATAGACACAAAAAGCTGGTGTTTCTTCACCCATTTCTTCTCTCCAGAGATGCTGCCTGTCCCGTTCAGTTACTCCAACTTTTTCTGTCTATCTTTGCGATTGTCTATATCTAGTGTTAAGTGGATTGTTTCAGTTGCACATTCCTCCTCTACTGTGGCATACCTGCCTTCCGCAAACTGAAGCTGTCCATTGTTCATTGTTCAACAGGTTAGGTCCACCCAGCTGCCAATCCCCACCCTATATCCACCTAACACTCACTAGGCTTTGTCCCGTCTCTTCCAACTTTCTCTCCCTACTACTATCTCTAAGAATAAAAGGACATACCCTCAGAATAAAATCCATGATTATTTAATCTTCATCAGCACATCTGCAACCAGCAATTGTGTCCCTAAACACAAGCAGAACTCTTTCATTAGAGTCAGAGGGTGGTGAATCTATGGGATTTGTTGCCACAGACGGCGGTGGAGGCCAAGTCATTGGGTATTGGGTATTGTTAAAGCAGATGTTGACAGGTTCTTGATTAGTAAGGGTGTCAAAGATTATGGGGAGAAGGCAAGAGAATGGGGTTGGGATGGAAAGATAGATCAGCCATGATTGAATGATGGAGTAGACCTGATGGGCCAAAATACCTAATTCTGCTCCTATGACTTATGAACAGTTTGAAGAAGTATTCTGATCCAAAATGTCGCCTAACATTCCATAACAGATGAGTTAATTCAGCTATTTGTGGGGTTTTGTTTTCCAAAATTCATGTTGCCCACAACTCTTAAGCATCACTGAACAAATGCATTGGGTGGGAGATTGCAACCTTCACGTGGTCCGCCCTGTTTCGACTAATGCAATCAACTCGACGTGCACAAACGGAAGATCAAATAGAACAAGTTGTCCAACAACTTTAGGCTGTGCACGCCACACGAAAGAAGAAGGACAAATGCATGTTATATTAATGCCTCAGTAATGTAAGACTTGGTGTTTGTGCTGCTTAATACACAAAGGGTATTGTAAATGACAAGGTGCATCACACTGTAGCTAATGCAGATCTGAATGTCAAAGCATCTGACCCTGCATCCCATTGGAATGGACAGTGTCAGCTGTAGTTCTTCAATTACCTGGTTAGTTTGGAGATCCAGTGTGGAAACAGGCCCTTCGGCCCACTGAGTCCTCGCCACCCACCAATTAGCCGTTCACATGAGTTTGATGTTATTCCCACTTACTCATCCACTCCCTACATACTCCCTACATACCAGGGACACTCACTAATTATCTCACAAGCCCGCACGCCTTTATGAAGTGGGAGGAAATGGGGCGAAATGAACAGTACAAATAATGAATGTGTAGGAAGGAACTGCAGACGCTGGTTTACACCGAAGACAGGCACAAAATGCTGGAGTGACTCTGCAGGACAGGCAGCATCTCTGGAGTGACACACAATGCTGGAGTAGCTCAGTGAGATGACACACAATGCTGGAGTGATTGCTACAGAGATGCCACCTGTCCCGCTGAGTTACTCCAACCTTTTCAGTACAAATACTTACACTTACACAGCAACTAATTGGCCTCTGATATGAATTGCAAAGTACTAAAAAAGTTTGTACCTGCATTGAGTAGGGGACAAAGTAGTTTATTTTATCTTATATTTACTTATTTTACTTATATATACATCTGGAGGGTGATCAATGTCATTGCAGTTCGGGAGTCAAGAATGTTTAATTGTCATGTCCCGAAATGGAACAATGAAATTCTTACTTGCAGGAGCATGATAGGTATGTAAACATAGTACTTGCATAGATACCATAAGACAAAACAAACAGTAGTTCAATTATTATTTTAATTGTAAAGTGCAAAAACAAAGCCTGAAGCCTCTAGTGCAATCAAGGCAGATCTGTAGTTTAGAGATAGACACAAAATGCTGGAGTAACTCAGCGGGACAGGCAGCATCTCTGGGTAGAAGGAATGGGTGACGTTTCGGGTCGAGACCCTTCTTCAGAGATAGTCAATCTCCTTGAGCTGTCATGGCCATAAGTGCATCCAGGTCAATATCTGTCAACGAACCCCTTTAAATTGCGTCAGTACCTGGGGAGAGGGGGATATAGAGATAAGGAAGGATATGGTGTGAAAATGAGAATTCAAAGGGGATGGAGATCAAGGAAAATGTAGATTTTGGAGTTTAGTTGGAGTTTTCAGTGTTCTAAAGCCTGATATGATGTTTCAAGTCGGGACCATTCTTCGATCTACCATCTTGTTCTTTGTCTGAAGAAGGTTCTCGACACGAAACGCCACCCATTCCTTCTCTCCAGAGATGCCGCCTGTCCCGCTGAGTTACTCCAGCTTTTTGTGTCTATTTTCGGTTTAAACCGGCATCTGCAGTTCCTTCTTACACATCTTGTTCTTTTTGGCAGCTAGCATCACTTTTAGCTCTGTGGTGCCTCTTGGAAACATGCAAAGGTGCAATTAAATGATAGTTGTCACTGTGATCCTGCAACAGATGCATTTCCCAACTCAAATCTGATGCGAATATTAGAAAATAATATTCAGTGTCGCTATCCTTTAATGGTCAATGCATTACGGGATGGCAAAAAAGCATCTTAGTCACTGCTGCAATTTTCCACCCAATTTAAGCAAATATTAAATTCATGATAGGCAGCAGTAAGAAGCTCTGCCTGCCTGCCACTGAATGGGGTGTGCATCAGTCTACACCCTTTTCCTTTACATGCATATAATGCAACAATAATTTTGAATTCCAGTTTGACAAGATTTTTCCAATCACTGCAGTTGAACATCACAGCTTATTTGAGAATATGCTCAGCCTGGCCTCACTGGATCATAGCACATCAATGCCAGAAGAAAGGTCTGAGGCATACAAAGGTTATTCTGGAATTGCTTTGTTTACAAAAGCTACCAGTTAGGCAGGTTACTTCAGCGCTGCCCTTGAATGAGTTGCCCTCTTGCATGTGAAGTGCAACCAAGTCCACACGCAACTCTGCAGAACGCCAGCAATCATTATCTTTCCCTTAACTTTCAAACAGAACATCAAGGACATTTGTCACGAAACTAATTCAGCTCATGTCAATTGAGCCCCGTTTCACATTATCCAACTTGCTGTCTCATAACCCGAGGGTTGTTTTATCAAAAGGGAAGATTGGACTCAATAAAAATGGTTTGCAGTTCATTGTTCAGCGCGGAAACAGGCCCTTCAGCCCATCGAGTCTGCACTGTGCCAGTGATTCCCGCACATTAACACTATCCTACACGAGGACAGTGTTAATGTGCATTAGGGACACACTAGGGACAATTTACATGTATACCAAGCTAATTAACCTACAAACCTGTATAGGGCCTGTCTCACTTGACCATCATTTGCACGACATAATTTCCACGTCACGAAGCACGAAGCACGCGTTGTGACACGCATGTGATGCGTGCATGGCGCGTGGTGTGAGGCGTGGTAGTGTAGGCAGGGTCGCACGCCACCTGCCTGACGTGCAAATGACGCCCAAGTGGGACAGGCCCTTAAGTCTTTGGATTGTGGAAGAAAACTGAAGCTCTTGGATGGAACCTACACAGTTCTTATGGTTTGTCCTAACTCACGGAACTGTGTGGGATGTACAGCAGGAAAACTGGGGATTTGGCCCAACTATTTCAAGCCAGCATTTATGTTCACTCAATTGTCCGCCAATCTTTTCTCATCAACATATGACGAACATTTTGTGTCACAAAGCTTGCTGGAGTTTAGAAGGATGAGAGGAGACCTCATGGAAATGTACCGAATAGTGAAAGGCTTGGATGGAGTGGCTGTGGAGGGGATGTTTCCACTAGTGGGAGAGTCTAGGACCAGAGGCCACAGCCTCAGAACTAAAGGAGCATAGACGTGCAAAGAGCCCTATTGAATCACTGGGGAAAAACAACCTTCCCCGTCTATTTTGAGATAATCCACTACTTTCTGGTACATTTAAAACGTGCGATAAACACCTGCCAGTTGGCACAAACGATCTCACAAAACAGCGGATAGAACTGAGATCAAATTAACTTAATTTTCAGTGATTTTCTCCAGAGATGCTGCCTTACCCGCTGAGTTACTCCAGCATTTTGGGTCTATCTTCGGTTGTAACCAGCATCTGCAGGTCACGTCTCCAATAGTTGCTTGCATGCAGACTATCGGTCTTAATCTTTTTTGTTATGATCTGTAAATGCTTTTATTCCCTCTCGACTGACTCTTAGCCTGAAGGGTCTCATCCCGAAAAATCACCTATTCCTTTTCTCCAGAGATGCTGCCTGACCCGCTGAGTTACTCCAGCATTTTGGGTCTATCTTTGTTGTAAACTAACACCTGCAAATCCTTCCTACTCATACCACTTGATATCACTTTTTTTTTAAACTTCATGCCTAGTTTTTGCAAATATTTTGCATTAAAAACAAAGTTTTTTGTTTAGAATTGCTTTAAAATGACACAATGTGCTGGAGTAACTCAGCGACTCAGGCAGCATCTTTGGAAAGGGTTACACAAAAAGCTGGAGAAACTCAGCGGGTGCAGCAGCATCTAAGGAGCGAAGGAGATAGGCGACGTTTCGGGTCGAGACCCTTCGGAAAACAAGGACAGGTGTTATTACAGGTAGACAAAAATGCTGGAGAAACTCAGCAGGTGAGGCAGCATCTATGGAGCGAAGGAAATAGGCAACGTTTCGTTCACTTCATATTTCCTTCGCTCCATAGATGTTGCCTCGCCTGCTGAGTTTCTCCAGCATTTTTGTCTGCCTTCAATTTTCCAGCATCTGCAGTTCCTTCTTAAACAGGTGATATTACAGGTTGGGATCCTTCTTTAGGCTGTAGAAGGGTCCTGACCCCCTAAATCAAAACACATATCCATGTTCTCCAGAGATGGTGCCCAACTCGCTGAGTTACTCCAACACTGTGTCCTTGTGTAGACCAGCGCCTGCAATTCCTTGTTCCCACACTGCTTTCAATTGCTTGCAATACACAAAGGTAGACGTGTGTGTATAGAGCATGTTTCACAATTGGCCATGCTGAGCAGCTGCGGGGAGGACGGACAAACTCCGTATAGACAGCACCCTTAAGGCAGGATCGAACCCTGCTCCCTGGCACTGTAAGGTAGCAACTCTACCCTTTTGCCACTGTGCTGCCCAACTCGTATTGCTGGAACTGTTAGGTTGCAAAGCTCTGCTTGCTGTGCCACAGTTTACCTCTGTCAGGAGCGGCGTGCCGACTGATACTGTGTGTGCAAAGGGGAGAAACATGCTCATAAATCAGCTTTTTTTCCCCACGAGCAGTGGCTCGACTCAACAGCCAAAAGTCTGTAGCCTCCTTTTGCTCTGGTATTGTTTTCCCATTCTTCACATGTTTAAATTATAATGTTTTATTTTTAGAAGTCTACTGCATATCGTGGTGTTATCCTTGCAGGCAAAGCACCGAGGCAAATTCCTTGCATGTATTGTGTATAGAATAGAATAGAATGCCTTTTATTGTCATTTAAACTGACAAGGTTTGAATGAAATTTCATTCCTACAGTCATGACATTACAAAAAAAAAACCAAGACACACACTTAACACAATTTACACAAACATCCACCACAGTGGATCCCCAACACCTCCTCACTCTTATCTCTTCCCTTTGTTCTTCCCCCGCGGTCCAGCAGTCCAATTGCAGCGTCGAGGCGACTGAGGCTCATGATGTTAAAGCCCCCGGCGGGCGATGGTAAGTCCTGCGGCCGTTTAAGCCGCGCGGGGCGATGTTAGGCCCCCGCTCTGAGTCATTTAACCCCGCGATTCCAGCGGGAGAAGTTGCCGTTGCGGGAATTCCAAAAAGCGGTCTCCCACCAGGGACCTGCGAGCTCCCGATGTTCCCGTCCACCGGGCCTGTGGCCGGAGCCTCCGAAGCTCTGAAGTCGGGTTGTAGCCGCGCGCCACCACAGCTCTCCCCGCTCCGAAGTCGGCCAGCTCCGCGATGGCGAGTCCGCGACTGGAGCCCTCAGGTTGGTTCCGGTTGGAGGCCTCCACCGGCTCCACGATGTTAGGCCCAACGACACCGGAGACCCGACAGGGAAAATGTCGGGTACACATACAGGGAGGCGATTAAACGGTTTCCCCCAACCCCCACATATACACAGCTAAAAAATAATAAAAACCAGAATCATAACATACATCTAATGGGACAAAAATTAAAAAGACAGACGGACTGCAGTCGAGTCGCTGCCGTTAGGTGCCGCCACAGTCCAGATAGTATACATAGGGGACACAAAAGGCTGGAGAAACTCAGCGGGTGCAGCAGCATCTAAGGAGCGAAGGAGATAGGCGACGTTTCGGGTCGAGACCCTTCTTCAGACTGGTTAGGGATCAGGGAAACGAGAGATATAGACGGTGATGTGGAGAGATAAAGAACAATGAATTAAAGATATGCAAAATATTATCGATGATAAAGGAAACAGGCCATTGTAAGCTGTTTGTAGTGTGAAAATGAAAAGCTAGTGAGACTTGGGTGGGGGAGAGATAGAGAGAGAGGGAATGCCAGGGCCCAAGGGCTGAGGGAGAGGTGGGAAGGGGAGGAAACAGCAAGGGTTAACAGAATTGAGAAAATGCAATGTTCAAGCCCAGAGGATGCAGACTCCCCAAGCGGAATATGAGGTGCTGTTCCTCCAACTTGCGGTGTTGTTCACTCTGGCCGTGGAGGAGGCCCAGGACCGAGTGGTCGGATACGGAATGGGAGGGGGAGTTGAAGTGCTGAGCCACCGGGAGGTCGGGTTGGTTATTGCGGACCGAGTGGAGGTGTTCGTCGAAACGATCGCCAAGCCTCCGCTTGGTCTCACCGATATAGATAGGTAGTATACATACTTGGCTAATAGAGTTTATTCAATTCAATTAAATTCAATAAGTGTACAATTACATCTTTGAGATAATTAATGAGGGTTTGTGCCCCTGCTTGTTCCAATGCCCCCGTGCAAGCGTTGCAGGTCGAATGGTGCATTTCCAAAAGGACATTTGAACAGGTACATGGTTTAGAGGGAATGCGTAGGAAAGAACTGCAGATGCTGGTTTAGACCAAAGATTGCCACAAAAGGCTGGAGTAACTCAGCGGGACAGACAGCATCTCTGGAGAAACAGAGAAACATAGAAAACAGGTGCAGGAGTAGGACGTGTTAAAGAAGGAACTGCAGATGCTGGAGAATCGAGGGTTACACAAAAAGCTGGAGAAACTCAGCGGGTGCAGCAGCATCTAAGGAGCGAAGGAGATAGGCGACGTTTCGGGTTGAGACCCTTCTTCAGACTGCAAGAAGGGTCTCGACCCGAAACGTCGCCTATCTCCTTCGCTCCTTAGATGCTGCTGCACCCGCTGAGTTTCTCCAGCTTTTTGTGTAACCCCTGCAGGAGTAGGACATTCGGCCCTTTGAGCCAGCACCACCATTCAACATGATCATGGCTGATCATCCAGAATCAGCACCCCGTTCCTGCTTTTCCCCCCGTAGCCCTTGATTCCGTTCGCCCTAAGAGCTAAATCTAACTCTCTCTTGAGAGAAGGGTCTCGACCCGAAACGTTACCTATTCTGTTTCTTTAGAGTTGCTGTCAGACCTGCTGAGTTACTCCAGATCTTTGTGTCTATCTAAGGTTTCGAGGGATAGGGGCCAAACACAGGGGACTAGTGTAGATGGAGGCATCTTGATCAGCAGTGGCAAGTTGGGCTGAAAGGTGCAGAAAGGTCTGACGGGTCTCGACCCAAAACGTCACCTATTCCTTTTCTCCAGAGATGCTGCCTGACCCGCTGGGTTACACCAGGTTTTTGGGTCTATCTTCAGTTGGATCCAAAGACCTGTTTCAGTGCTGTGAGACTGAGCCAATTTTTTTCCACAAGCCTATCACAGTTGGTTGATGCAAAAGAACTCGAAGGGCCAAATGGCCTACTCCTGCACCTATTGCCAATCCTAACTCAGTAGGCGCTGTCAAAGCGAAGAGTATGATATGATTTCCAAATAGGCCACGGTTTTTTAAATTTATTTTTGGGTTGGAAAAGTGAGCTTTCACATCAAATTGCTGCGCTCTTTCAAAACGCAACGTTTATGCAGAAGCTAGGCAACTAGCTCAAAACAATTTGCCGCTGAAGGTCATTTTATGTACGAAACTTCGAGTGATCGACAGAGAGAGGGAGAGATGGAGGCAGCGATAACGCCGGTCGCACGCAAAGCTGGGGAGAATGGCCGGAGGGAGGGAGCGAGGGAAACCAAGAGATAAATGCTTTGCTCGCTTGCAACCTCCTCCTATTGTTCTTCCCCCTTGAACGCATTCCATCGCCCGACTTGTAAAGCGGCCAAGAGCAACTTAAAGTGCCAAGAGCTTTCTTCACCCCGGGGCGACGTCAGTTTATACAAGTGCTCTAAAAATGAAAAGAGGCCAGTCAACTTTGTGGTCCACTCCAAGAGCGAAGAAAAAAGAGCGGAAGTTATAAATATAAAATTGTACGCCTTTTAAATTTTCTCAATGTAAACCATCAAATTGGCGTGCCCAGAGAGGGATGCTGTGGGTTTTTTCCTTCAAGTTGCACGTTGATTTCTGCACGGCAAACTTGCCAAAGGATAAATAACATTGCGTGCAAACTGCGCTGTGCACCAAATTCCTCCGCGTTTATCATCCCGAATGTTGGCAAGAGGCTCGGAACTGATTCCTCTCACCTTGTTCCACCGCCGACAGGTAACTGAATCGCAGGCGATACTCATTAACCATTGTGGCGGAAGGGACTGCAGGTGCTGGTTTGCACCGAAGATGGACACAAAATGCTGGAGGAACTCAAGAATTCAAGGGAGTTTATTGTCATGTGTCCCTGATAGGACAATGAAATTCTTGCTTTGCTTCAGCACAACAGAACATAGTAGGCATTGACTACAGAACAGATCAGTGTGTCCATAGGGGGTACACTAAAGGCTGGAGAAGCTCAGCGGGTGCAGCAGCATCTAAGGAGCGAAGGAGATAGGCGAGGTTTGGGGTCCAGACCCTTCTTCAGACTGGATATCAGTGTGTCCATATGCCATTCTATAAACCAGTCTGAAGAAGGGTCTCGACCCCAAACCTCGCCTATCTCCTTCGCTCCTTAGATGCTGCTGCACCGCTGAGTTTCTCCAGCTTTTTGTGTAACCCTGCCATTCTATATATACACACATTAATAAATAAACTGATAAAGTGCAAATAACAGATAATGGGCTATCAATGTTCAGAGTTTTGTCTGAGCCAAGTTTAATAGCCTGATGGCTGTGGGGAAGCAGCTATTCCTGAACCTGGTCGTTGCAGTCTTCAGGCTCCTGTACCTTCTACCTGAAGGTAGCGGGGAGATGAGTGTGTGGGCAGGATGGTGTGGGTCCTTGATGATGCTGCCAGCCTTTTTGAGGCAGCGACTGCGATAGATCCTCTCGATGGAAGGGAGGTCAGAGCCGATGATGGACTGGGCAGTGTTTACTATGAATCAGCGGGACAGGCAGTGTCTCTGGAGAGAAGGAATAGGTGATGTTTGGGGTCGAGACCCTTTAATAATTAACCATTGTTCATCCTCCAGAGTCCCCATGAATGCACGCAGTATATTTGTTATTCCCAGCATACAATCAGTAATATTCATGCAGAATATTCAATATTAAATATTATTGATTGTATGCCACCATGTCACTTTCCCCTCAGCTAACAATGAGCCACTCATGTACGCCACCATGTCACTTTCCATATCACCATCTGCTTAGATCTGTCATTTTCACACCTCCCCATCCATATCTCTAGACTCCCTCTCCCCTGAATCTGAAGAAGGTTCTCGACCCGAAACGGCACCCATTCCTTCTCTCCAGAGATCTAACTTCATGAGTCGAGCTTTCCCTCTCTCCATCCCTCTCACTTCCTAGTTCTCCGACCAGTCTGACTGTTGGGGGAGTCCAGAACCAGGGGCCACAGTTTAAGAATAAGGAGTAAGCCATTTAGAACGGAGACGAGGAAACACTTTTTCTCACAGAGAGTGGTGAGTCTGTGGAATTCTCTGCCTCAGAGGGCGGTGGAGGCAGGTTCTCTGGATACTTTCAAGAGAGAGCTAGATACGGCTCTTAAAGATAACGGGAGTCAGGGGATATGGGGAGAAGGCAGGAACGGGGTACTGATTGGGGACGATCAGCCATGATCACATTGAACGGCGGTGCTGGCTCGAAGGGCCGAATGGCCTACTCCTACACCTATTGTCTATTATTCCCCTGATTACATTTTATCCCTGTATGCTTTGATGTTACCTTCTCTGAGCTTTTCCCTTGGAGCTTTATCCCCGCTGATGTCTCGTTTTCACTTCTTCCTCTTCCTTATCTCTGTGTCTCCCTCGCCCCTGACTCTCAGTATGGAGAAGTGTCTCGACCCGAAATGTTACCATTCCTTCTGTCCAGAGATTCTGCCTGACCCCTTGAGTTACTCCAGCATTTTGTGTCTCTCTTTGGAGTCACCTACACATGTTCTCCAGAGATGCTGCCTGACCAGCTGAGTTCCTCCAGCACCTCGAGTCCTTTTACATTTCAAGGTTTACAAGTCAATTGAGAAGGTGATTAAACCAAGGTGGAGAGTGTTACCTTGCAACAGGTGTTGAGTTGGTTCAAGGCTCTCGGCCACCTGCCATACTTGCAGCCTGGGCAATTTGGTTTTGCATCTATAGATTGAATGTAGGAACACAAGGAACTGCAGATGCTGCTTTACAAAAAGGCAGTGCTGGAGTAACTCAGCAGATCAGGCAGGTCATCTCTGGAGAACACGAATAGGCAATGTTTCGTGTCGAGACCCTTCTTCAGTTTGAAGAAGTCACCTTTGATTCAGATCCGGACATTTCAGGTTGGTGTTTCGGATGGAGACCCATCTTCAGTCTGAAACTGTTTAAAACATCACCTAGGATAGACACAAAATGCTGGGATAACTCAGCTGGACAGGCAGCATTTCTGGATAGAAGGAATGGGTGACATTTCTGGTCGAGACCCTTCTTCAGACTGACCCGAAGGTCTCTACCCATTTCTTCTAGCCAGAGATGTTGGCTGTCCCGTTGAGTTACTCCAGATTTTGTGTCTATCTTTGGTTTAAAGCAGCATCTGATTCCTTCGGTGGGGATTGAGGATTGACGAATAAAACCGGATTGTATTGTATTTTATTGCATCTGCAGTTCCTTCCAAATATGATTGAATGCCACATATATATATATATATATATATATGGTTGTAGCCCTATATTAAGAGACTGCTCGCCAAGTTCTGGTTACACTTCAGCCCCACTCGCCAGATTTTATTTTGAGTGTGGGGTGGGAAGAGATTTGATTCAGGTGACCTCTTCATGTGTCTGCTCCTGGGCCTGGCCAAGCTGGTCACTCACAGGTGCAGGCAGTAGTGTCCAAGGATGCATCCTTGCCAGAGTATCTACTGGCTCTTTGGAGGTCATCGAGGGATCATTGGTCATTGACTGGTCTGGAGTCCATTCTCAACCCGGACGGTCACACCTTTTATTTTCTGAAATATTCTGAAAAAAATCTAAATGTGAAGAAACATTTTCTTCTCAACCACTTGAGAATTGGTAGCTTGGGTCCAGGGAGTTTAAGACATGTCTGGTATGCAGTTATACTATGTGCGTGCAACTTGGTACTTATCTTGGGAGTCCTTTTCCAATCAATGTGCAAGGACTCCGGGAATTACACTCAAAACTAAGTGGTCTGTAATCCATGAATCAGTTCCAGATCTCACACCTCAACAGTGTTCAATTTCTGAGGTTTTTTCAAAAATGGTATTATTAAATCTTTTAACGTACTTCATAGGAGTGTTCTCAAATAAACAGAATCGTAGCTGGGGTACATATTAGGTTAAAGAAAATCCAGAGCAATAGGCTTCTTACAACATGGAGAAGTGGCAGATTTAGAAGGCAGATGGTAGAATTGCTGCCTCACAGCGCTGGAGACCTGGGTTTGATCCACACCTCGGATGCTGTCTGCATGGAGTTTGCACCTACCCCGTGACCACGTGGTTCCGGTTTCCTCCCACATCCCAAAGACGTGCGGGTTCGTAGGTTCAAATTTAGAAGATTGAGGGGGGATCTTATAGAAACTTACAAAATTCTTAAGGAGTTGGACAGACTAGATGCAGGAAGATTGTTCTCGATGTTGGGGAAGTCCAGGACAAGGGGTCACAGTTTAAGGATAAAAGGGAAGTCTTTTAGGACCGAGATGTGAAAAACATTTTTCACACAGAGAGTGTGGAATTCTCTGCCACAGAAGGTAGTTGAGGCCAGTTCATTGGCTATATTTAAGAGGGAGTTAGATGTGGCCCTTGTGGCTAAAGGGATCAGGGGGTATGGAGAGAAGGCTGGTACAGGATACTGAGTTGGATGATCAGCCATGATCATATTGAATGGCGGTGCAGGCTCGAAGGGCCGAATGGCCTACTCCTGCATCTATTGTCTATTTTTCTATGTTAATTGCCCCTCGTGTGTATGGAGTGGAGACGAAAGGAGGACAGCATAGAACTAGTGCGAAAGGGGTTGAATGATGGTCGGCATGGACCCGGAGGGCCGAAGGGCCAAAGGGCCTGTTTCCACGCTGTATTTCTGAACTAAACCCGAGAGGGATTCCCAGAGCTTTAGGTCTTGGGAGCTGAAAGCACTGACACCAGCGCTGCGGCAATCAAGGTAAAGAACGAGCAAGAGTTCAGAATTGGAAGAGTGAAGATCTCGGAGGTGACAGGGCTGGAGAAGATGAAGAACAAGGATGCGAGGTTAAAGAGACCTATAGCTTAACCGATACCAACTGCAGGACTAACCCGAGAAGAGGTGCTAGTGTTGGATGATTGGGACAAGATGCCATTGAACATAAGTAATAGAAAGCTGGATCACCATCAGTTAAGTGGGAAGGTGATGAAAGGGAGAAGTCTAAGTCAAAGTCTCCTTTATTGTCATTAAGACCTTTCGGTCTGAACGAAATGTCGTTGCCTTGCAGTCATACATAAAATAAAAAACAAAACACACAATAAACACAAATTTAACATCCACCGCAGTGAGTTCACCAGACACCTCCTCACTGTGGTGGAAGGCAAAAATCTTAACGTCTTTGTCTCTTCCCTCCTTGTTATCCCTCTGCGCTGAGGCGATCCAGGCCTCCGATGTTGTCGTCCACTGGGCCCGCGGCTGAGCCTCTGAAGTTGGGCCGCCGCCATCAGAACGCCGGTACGCCGTCACAGCCCCGAAGTCGGGTCCGCCGCTGGAACGCCGTCACAGCCCCGAAGTCGGGTCCGCCGCTGGAACGCTGGAACGCCGTCACAGCCCCGAAGTCGGGTCCGCCGCTGGAACGCCGTCACAGCCCCGAAGTCGGGTCCGCCGCTGGAACGCTGGAATGCCGCCACATCTCCGAAGTCGGGTCCGCCGCTGGAACGCCGTCACAGCCCCGAGGTCGGGTCCGCCGCTGGAACGCCGCTACAGCCCCGAGGCCGCCAACTCCGCCATTAGCCCTCACCGCAGACGGAGACGGGGGACACGACAAGAAAAAGTCGCATCCCCCCGAAGGAAGAGACTAAAGAGCTTTTCCCACCCCCCCCCCCCCCACACACACACACACACACACACACAAACACAACCTAATAAACTAAAATTAACTAAAACAGACAAAAGAAAACAACAGAGAAATAAAAAACACACGGACTGCAGGCGAGCCGCAGCTGCCAGGCAGCGCCGCCACTTCCGGAGAAGAGGAATCTTTGAACAGTCACAGCGAGTAGGACATCAAAAATGCATTGAAACTCAGTGAGATCCAACAAGCCCCTCCAAACCAATTCTGAGTTCATACAAGTTATAGAATAACACCTATCCGGAGGGCAGTTACTTTTTAGATAATGTCCTCTGTATATCCAAAGAGGCTTTTTTAAAAAAAAAAGCAGTACAAAATCTTTATGGTTAAATGTTCTTACATCATTAGTAGCCAAAACCGCTGCGTGCATGTATCCCAGCACACGCACACAGCTCCTTTAGGACTTAACTTTATTAGAACCATTCAAATCTAACTGAGTAACTCTTGGTATAATTGCTGTATAATTATGGATCAGCATTTCATGCAGTTCTAATGATGCAAGGCCACACGGGATTGAATTGCACTGCGGAAAGCAAGGGAATATCAGGCATTAAAGTGGCTCCAAAATGTTAATTTACATTGCTTTTGACAGACCAGAACCACTTCTAGCTTGGATCCTTTGACTGAAGATAGACACAAAATGCTGGAGTAACTCAGTGGGACAGGCAGCATCTCTGGATAGAAGGAATGAGTGATGTTTCGGGTCGAGACCTTTCTTCAGACTGAATCATCTGTCTGAAGAAGGGTCTTGACCTGAAACGTCACCCATTCCTTCTGTATCATGATTGTCACGACTTCCTCAATGTTAGATTCCAACATTTCCCAAATTACAGAAATCAGACCACTGCCCTATGATTTCCTGCTATCCAGCTTCCTCCTTTCTTGAATTGCATTTGGGGTTTTCCAATGTGTTGGGGCCTTCCAAAATCGCCTAGATTTAAGGGAGCGGGGGAAATCACAACAAAGGCATCCACAGCATTTACAATCATTTCAAATAATCTAGCATCTCTTCAGACCATGTGCATGTCCCGTCTTCCCAGGACTTCACGAGATTGATCCTTGGGATGGCGGGACTGTCATACGAGGAAAGATTGAAAAGACTAGGCTTGTATTCACTGGAGTTTAGAAGGATGAGGGGGATCTTATAGAAACATATAAAATTATAAAAGGACTGGACAAGCTAGATGCAGGAAAAATGTTCCCAATGTTGGGTGAGTCCAGAACCAGGGGCCACACAGTCTTAGAATAAAGGGGAGGTCATTTAAAACTGAGAAAAAACTTTTTTACCCAGAGAGTTGTGAATTTATGGAATTCCCTGCCACAGAGGGCAGTTGAGTCCAAATCACTGGATGGATTTAAGAGAGAGTTGGATAGAGCTCTGGGGGCTAGTGGAGTCAAGGGATATGGGGAAAAGGCAGGCACGGGTTATTGATAGCGGACGATCAGCCGTGGTCATATTGAATGGCGGTGCTGGCTCGAAGGGCCGAATGGCCTCCTCCTGCACCTATTTTCTATGTTTCTATGACTTAAGGACCTGTCCCACTTAGGCGGTTTTTTAGGCGACTACAGACGACTAGACTGTCGCCACATGGTCGCCGGGGTGTAGCCTGTATGGTCGTGTGTAGTCTCCTCAGTCGCCCAGAGTCGTAGCGTCTTTCTGGTCGCCAATGAGCGTAGATGCCAATGAGCGTAGGTTGACTTCTCCTGACGTAGGTGCTGTCGTAGTTGTCGCCAGCTTAACGTAGGTTGTCGCCAGGCACACAGACCCAGAGACATGCACGCAGACACACGCACCCAGACACACGCACCCAGACACACGCACCTTAAGGACCTGTCCCACTTAGGCGGTTTTTTAGGCGACTACAGACTAGACTGTCGCCACATGGTCGCCGGGGTGTAGCCTGTATGGTCGTGTGTAGTCTCCTCAGTCGCCCAGAGTCGTAGCGTCTTTCTGGTCGCCAATGAGCGTAGATGCCAATGAGCGTAGGTTGACTTCTCCTGACGTAGGTGCTGTCGTAGTTGTCGCCAGCTTAACGTAGGTTGTCGCCAGGCACACAGACCCAGAGACACGCACCCAGAGACACACACACCCAGACACACACACCCAGACACACACACCCAGACACACACACCCAGACACACACACCCAGACACACACACCCAGACACACACCCAGGAGGAATGACTGTGGTGGGACAAGTCTTTGATTACGTTGGCTGCTTTTCCAAAGCAGTGTGGTGTAGATTGAGTCAATGGCCAGGAGTCTGGTCTGCGAGATGAACTGGGCTACACCTGAATCTTTCTGCGATTTCTTATGTTGTTGGACAGAACTCTTCCTAAACCAAGCTGTGACACAGGCTGACAGTATGCTTTCTATGGTACATTACTCATTTAAAATAATTTAACTTTATTGTGCCTACTTTCCCTTGAGCTCCATGATGATTTTATCCGAATGACTTTTGGAAAGTGGGAGGAAACCTGGCACCTGGAGGGAACCCACACAGTTCGAGGGAGAACGTCCAAATACCGCATAGACAGCACCAAAACTCAGGATTGAACCAGGAATGCTGCAGTTGTAAGGCAGCAGCTCGACCAGTCGCATTATTGGGCATAAGATCGTCAGTGATAGGAGCAGAATTAGGCCATTCGGCCCATCAAGTCTACACCTCCATTCAATCATGGTAGTTCTGGTCTCCAAATCTGAGGAAGGACATTATTGCCATAGAGGGAGTGCAGAGAAGGTTCACCAGACTGATTCCTGGGATGGCAGGACTGTCTTATGAACAAAGACTGCATAGACTCGGTTTATACTCTCTAGAATTTAGGAGATTGAGAGGGGATCTTATAGAAACTTACAAAATTGTTAAGGGGTTGGACAGGCTAGATGCAGGAAGATTGTTCCCGATGTTGGGGAGGTCCAGGACAAGGGGTCACAGCTTAAGGATAAGGGGGAAATCCTTTAGGACCGAGGTGAGAAGGACTTTTTTCACACAGAGAGTGGTGGGTCTCTGGAACTCTCTGCCACAGAGGGTAGTTGAAGCCAGTTCATTGGCTATATTTAAGATAGATGTGGCCCTTGTGGCTAAGGGGATCAGAGGATCTCAAAGATGTGCGGGTTCGTAGGTTCGAATTTAGAAGATTGAGGGGGGATCTTATAGAAACTTACAAAATTGGGGAAGTCCAGGACAAGGGGTCACAGTTTAAGGATAAAAGGGAAGTCTTTTAGGACCGAGATGAGAAAAACATTTTTCACACAGAGAGTGTGGAATTCTCTGCCACAGAAGGTATTTGAGGCCCGTTCATTGGCTATATTTAAGAGGGAGTTAGATGTGGCCCTTGTGGCTAAGGGGATCAGAGGGTATGGAGAGAAGGCAGGTACGGGATACTGAGTTCCATGATCAGCCAGGATCATATTGAATGGCGGTGCAGGCTCGAAGGGCCGAATGGCCTACTCCTGCACCCAATTTCTATGTTTCTATCTATCGCTCTCTCCTAACCCCATTCTCCTGCCTTCTCCCCATAACCCCTGACACCTGTACTAATCAAGAATCTATCTATCTCTGCCTTAAAAATATCCATTGATTTGGCCTCCACGACATTCTGTGGCAATGAATTCCACAGATTCATCACCCTCTGAAGAAATTCCTCCTCATCTCCTTCTTAAAGGAACATCTTTTAATTCTCTGGCTATGACCTCTAGTCCGAGACTCTCCCATTAGTTTCAATTCAGTAAGTTTTAATGAGATCCCCCTCATCCTTCTAAACTCCAGAGAGTACAGGCCAAGTGCCGACAAACACTCATCATGTGTTAACCCACTCATTCTTAGGATCATTCTTGTAGACCTCCTCTGGACACTCTCCAGAACCACCACATCCTTCCTCAGATATGGTGCCCAAAATTGCTCGAACTAGGTGTACAAATGGCTGTGGGTTGCGAAATGCTGAAAAAACAGCCTGGATAGTCCACAACAAGAGCGGAACTCGCTATCAAAATATGGAGGGGACCAGGGGGACACCATTTTTTGGCGGCCGCGCACACATGCGCACACTCACACACACATGCGCGAGGCTTCGGAGACTCAATTTTGTGCTAAACAAAGATACTCGAGGAGCCGAAGCCCTGAAACATTCGCAAGTCGATTGTGTTTTGCATCTGAATCGGGTTAAAAAGTTCGAACAGGCAATTAAAGTAAACTTTTTTTTTCATTTGACATGTTTGACCAAATAATAAATTGCTAGTATCTTTGGCGCTAAATACAGTTCAACTCTGCCTGTATCGCCGGGTTAACTACAGCCCTGACTGGACTGACGGGACCCCAGCGCTGCTTCTCCGCGCTGGCCATATTTCCCGCAAACCCGGGCAGGTTAACCAGGCAGAGTGAGCTGGGTTTAGCGCTGCTTCTCTGCGCTGGCTGTGGGACAGGGGGTACAGCTCGCGTCTGACTGCCGACCTCTCTGGCCACCCGTGGGGGGTGGGGGGGGGGCACTCGGGTGGGGACAGGACAGCGCCGGAGAGCCAGCCGGGATCGATCCTGGCTGCGGATGAGGTGCAGGTCGGGGGGGGGGGGGGGGGGGGGGGAGGTGTCCCCCACCTCTCAAAACATGGGGGGACGTGTCCCCTCTGACCCCCCCTGTGTTTTCCGCCCCTGGTCCACAAGCCTCATCTAGACTCTCAGTTGAATGGTTTCAGTGAGCATGGTTGTGGGGCAAGATCAGTACTTTTATTGTTAGCCTTGGCAACAAAGTTGGTGACAGAAAGAAAGTCGTTTATTACAAAAATAACCCTGCTGATTGTAAAAAGGAAGCAAAAAATAGTTAGGCCAACATTTCTCAGCAGAGGTTAAGGGGCATTTCAGTTTCAGTTATTTTCTCATCCGCCCTCTATTTAAGGAAGTCTCTGAGCTGATTCACAATCCAGCATGACCAAGTGAAAAATATTTAGCCGGTACTAAATCATGGGCTAAAAACACGCTTTGCCCCAAAACACGTCAGTGAATTTTATGTGGCAACTGGTCACATATTGTACATACAATTTGCCAAGGCTTTTCTGAAAGCAGGTTCCAAATAAGGGCAACAGGTTCGCAAGAATTCGCCACCCCCTCATGCAGGTCTCATGTGGCACAAAGATGCTGGGTTAACTCAGTTGGACAGGCAGCATCTCCGAAGAGAAGGAATGGCCGACATTTCGGGTCGAGGACCTTCTTCAGACGTGTTCAAGAAGGAACTGCAGATGCTGGAAAATCGAAGGGAGACAAAAGTGCTGGAGAAACTCAGCAGGTGCGGCAGCTATTTCCAATTTCCTTCGCTCCATAGATGCTGCCGCACCCGCTGAGTTTCTCTCCAGCACTACCTTCTTCAGACTTGTGCCTTTTAAGTAGAAATTGTTCAGTTTAGAGATATAACGCAGAAACAGGCTCTTCGGGTCCCCTGCACATTAACACTATCCTAAACACACTAGGGACAGTTTTTACATTTATACCAAGCCAAATAAACTAAAAAACCTGTACATCTTTGGAATGTGAGGGGATCTTGGAGAGAAGGTACGAACTCCGTACAGGCATCACCCTACGCAGGATGGAACCCGGGTCTCCAGCGCTGTAAGGCAGTAGCTCTACTGCTAGGGTTACATAAAAAGCTGGAGAAACTCAGCGGGTGCAGCAGCATCAGCACCCGCTGAGATGCTGCTGCACCCGCTGAGTTTCTCCAGCTTTTTGTGTAACCCTCGATTCTCCAGCATCTGCAGTTCCTTCTTTAACACTAGCTCTACTGCTACTCCACAGTGCCGCCTCATTCTTCTTCAATATTCTGGAACTCCCTATTCACAAGCACTGTGGGAGCATTTCCATGCAGTGTTTCACAAACAACAAGGACAGTGTCAGTCCTTGGTCGCGATGGAGAAGCTGCTTGAATGAATAAGCATTTTGGTCGCATTTCCAATGAAGTGATTCCACTTTTGTCCCAGTTAGCCGCAACATGAGAAATAGAAGCAAGATTAAGTCAGTCTCCTCAGCATGTTTCTCAATCTTGGGCTATCCCGAGTCTCATATTTACTGAGCCCCATCACTTGGTTCCTCAACTGTGTATGTAAACTGTGCTTCATATGGAGTAGAACACAAAGGGCTGCAGTAACTCAGCGGGTCAGACAGGTTTGCAGAGGGTAAACAAAAATGCTGCGGAAACTCAGCGGGTGCGGCAGCATCTACGGAGCGAAGGAAATAGGCAGCGTTTCAGGCTGAAACCCTTCGGCCCGAAATGTTGCTCATTTCCTTCGCTCCATAGATGCTGCCGCACCACCTGAGTTTCTCCAGCATTTTTGTCTACCTTCGATTTGCCAGCATCTGCAGTTCCTTCTCAAACATAAGGTTTGCAGAAGGAATGGATAGCGATGTTTTGGGACAGAATCATTGTTCAGAATGAAGGCTCCCGACCCGAAACATTGCCTATCCATTTCCTCCAGAGATGCTGCCCGACCCATTTGAGTTCCTCCAGCACTTTGTGTTTTGTTCAAGACTCTAGTATCTGCAGTTCCTTACTCCTCCATTTTGTTGCCTCATCGTGTTCTTTCCTTCCCCATCCCCAATCATCAGGATGCAATACCTCTATGGACCAAAACACCCACAAGGGCGGCACAGTGGTGCAACCATAGATTTGCTGCCTTTCAGCGCTGCAGACCAGGGTTCGATCCGGACTACGGGTGCTGTTTGTACAGTGTTTGTTCGTTCTCCCTGTGACCTGTGTGGGTGTTCACCAGGCACTCCGGGTTTCTCCCACACTCCAAAGACATATAGGTTTGTAGGTTAATTGGCTTCCGTAAAATTGTAAATTGTCCCTAGGGGGTGGGTGTGGGGGTGTGGGGGTGTGTGGGTGTGTGTGTAGGTGAGCGTACGGGATGATCGCTGGTCGGTACGGACACGGTGGGCCGAAGGGCCTGTTTCCACACTGTATCTCCAGAATCTAAAACTGCTTCGCTGGAACATTACTAAATAAAAATTAAAACTTTTGCCCTTGGTAGTACTAAATATATTTATTCTTTCCCCTGGATTTTAAATAATTGACGACTTTATTCTGCAAATCATTCCTCAGTACCAGAGCAATGAGTTTGCTCATGGTCAACCAGCCTTCTCATTCTTGCTTCATAGTTTGAAGCTTTTTGCTTCCAGCATCTCAGCCATAAGACCAGTTCTATGTTCATCACACCACGAGATTGAGAGGGGATCTTATAGAAACGTACAAAATTCTTAAGGGGTTGGACAGGCTAGAGGCAGGAAGATTGTTCCCGATGTTGGGGAGGTCCAGGACAAGGGGTCACAGCTTAAGGATAAGGGGGAAATCCTTTAGGACCGAGGTGAGAAGGACTTTTTTCACACAGAGAGTGGTGGGTCTCTAGAACTCTCTGCCACAGAGGGTAGTTGAGGCCAGTTCACTGGCTATATTTAAGAGGGAGTTAGATGTGGCCCTTGTGGCTAAGGGGATCAGGGGGTATGGAGAGAAGGCAGGTACAGGATACTGAGTTGGATGATCAGCCATGATCATATTGAACGGCGGTGTAGGCTCGAAGGGCCGAATGGCCTACTCCTGCACCTATTTTCTATGTTTCTATACCAGAACACCAATGAAGTATCAAAACATGCCCAATCGTTTACTGAAAGTATTACCAACACCATTTGAAGATTTGCCTGTGCTATTAGAAAAATAGGTGCAGGAGTAGGCCATTCGGCCCTTCGAGCCTGCACCGCCATTCAATGTGATCATGGCTGATCATCCAACTCAGTATCCCGTACCTGCCTTCTCTCCATACCCCCTGATCCCTTTAGCCACAAGTGCCACATCTAACGCCCTCTTAAATATAGCCAATGAACTGGCCTCAACTACCTTCTGTGGCAGAGAATTCCAGAGACTCACCACTCTCTGTGTAAAGAATGTTTTCCTCATTTCGGTCCTATTGTCACGATACGCTTTTCCCATGCGTTTTCTTCGACAACCATAAACTACCCATCTTCGATCTTGGGCTCATTTAGCAGAATGACAACAATGGTTGCAGCAGAGAAGGATGCCATTTGGTCTGTTCGCAAGGGCCTGCAATGTCTGGCACATTTGCTGTGTTATAATGATGACTGCAATTATTAAAGTACGTCAGTGGCCGAAAAGCATTTTGAAATTTACTTAAAGAGGCGTGAAAGGCAAGAGTCATTTTGGGATGAGGAGTGTGAAGCAAAGGTCTCAACGTGATACATCACCCATTCCTTTTCTCCAGTGATGTCGTCTATCCCGCTGAGTGACTCCAGCTTTTTGCGTCTATCTTCGGTGTAAACCAGCCTCTGCAGTTCCTTCCTACACAAACAAATAAACCTCCTTGTTTTCAGATTGTATCCGTAACCGCACTGAAAGTGGATGCACATTTGCAGTCAAACGATCGCTGCTGCCTGAAGCTTGATGGGATGTTTTGGTATTTTCCGTGGGGGGGGGGGGGGGGGTGGGAGCTAGGGCACTTTGTTCAGGTTTAGTGGTGCTCGTTGGCATGCCTTGCAAATTCCCTGTGGGAAAGGAATCTGGTTGACTGCTCTGCTGCGACTGGTTTCCCCACAAGCTGGTAGCAAAACCACAAATCAGTGGGAGTCTGAGCGACACAAGGTTGGAATCGCTTCAGGGAGAATCAGCACCACTCCAGCAGAGCTCTGCAAGCTGATGCCTCCAGAACAGGAAACATTCCATTCCACAAAATGTACAGTATAAACAATTTAAGTGGCTTTTTTGACAGCCCTGTTAGTAAACTCCAGCTGGCTGCAATGGTCCAGCAACGCCTTGTTTTAAAAATAGTCATCTGTTTGCTCAAGTCCCTCCATGGCCTCACCCCTCCCAAGATGCAACCACCTCCAGCCACAGAACCCAGAACAGTACAGCACAGGAAGAGGCTCTTTGGCCGACCAGGTCGGTGCCAAACATGACAGTAAGACTAACTCTTAACCGCCTTAATGTAACCCATATCCCTCCGCTCCCTGCATATCCATATGCCTATCCAAAAACCTCTTAATTTTTCACCCAGAGAGTTGCGAATCTGTGGAATTCTCTGCCACAGAAGGCAGTGGAAGCCAATTCACTGGAAGTTTTCAAGAGAGAGTAAGGGGCCTGTCCCACTGTACGAGGTAATTCAAGAGTTCTCCCCTGATTCGAGCTTCTGTAATGTACGTAGCGGGTACGCGGGGGCTCATACGAGTAAAAAGTAACCATTTTTTTTTACTCATGGACATTTTTCACACTGTTGAAAAAACGTCACGAGTTTACCGGATTTCCCGAGTACCTACCGTTACTCGTACAAGCCGCTACGTGGCATCCAAGAGCTCTTATGTACCCGCTACGTACATTACACAAGCACGAATCAGGGGATGGGTGGGAGATTGCAACCTTCACGTGGTCCACCCCGTTTCAACAAATGCAATCAACCCGGCGTGCACAAACAGAAGATCAAACAGAACAAGTTGTCTTACAACTTTAGGCTTACACCAGAAGAAGAGTCAGGGGAGAACTCGGGAGAACTTGAATTATCTCGTACAGTGGGACAGGCCCTTTAGATTTGGCTCTTAGGGATAACGGAATCAAGGGATAAGGGGAGAAAGCAGGAACGGGGTACTGATTTTGGACGATCAGCCATGATCGTATTGAATGGCGGTGCTGGCTCGAAGGGCCGACTCCTGTATCTATTTTCTATGTTTCTGTGTTAATTGCCATTATTGCACCTGCTTCAGTCACCACCTCCAGCAGCACATTCCAGGCACTCACCACTCTGTGTAAAAAAAAATAACTTGCCCACACATTGGTCCTTTGAACTTTGGCCTTCGTACCTCAGAGCTATGCCCTCTCGCATTTGATATTTCCACCCGGAAAAAAAAGGTTCCAACTGTCTACCCCCATCTATGCTTGTCATAATTTTGTACACTTCTATCAGGTCTCCCAGCAAGCTCAGGCATTCCAGAGAAAGCAATCCAAGTCTGCCCAACCTCCCCCTGTAGCCAATGCTCTCCAATCCAGGCATCATGCTGGTAAGCCTCCTCTGCATGCTTTCCAAAGTTCCACATCCTTCCTATAACCGGGCGATCAGAACTGCACGCAATACTTCAATTATGGCCTCGCCATAGTCCTTCAAAGCTGCATCATGACTTCCTCACTCTTATACACAATGCCTTGATTAACAACGGCAACCATACCATATGCACATGGCGGCACAGTTGCTGCCTCACAGCGCTTGCAGCGCCGGAGACCCGAGTTCGATCACCACGACGGGTGCTGCCTGCATGGAGTTTGGACGTTCTCCCCGTGAATTTTCTCAGAGATCTTCAGTTTCCCCCCACCCACCAAAGATGTACAGGCTTGTAGGTTAGACAAAAGTGCTGGAGAAACTCAGCGGGTGCAGCAGCATCTATGGAGCGAAGGCGATAGGCAACTTTTCAGGCCGAAACCCTTCTTCAGACTGATGGAGGGTAGGATAATTGGCTTCGTACAAGTGTGCAATTGCCCCTAGTACGCATTGGATAGTGTTCATGTGCGGTGATCGCTGGTTGGTGCAGACACGGTGGGCCAAAGGGCCTGTTTCCATGCTGTACCTCGACACTAAAATTTAAAAATGCCTTCCTTGCCACTAACTATGTGCATAGTCACAGAGGATTCTGCGTTCCTCTAATTCCCAAGAGCCATAGAGTCACACGGCACAGATTAAGCCCTTTAGGGCACTTCCTGTGCATCAACCATTTATTTTGATTTTCCATTGGAGACGGTGCCTTCAGCAACCAAGCACAAATTCCCTTATCCCTTCTCCCCTCCATTGCTCTGAAGAACCACTCTTGGTCATCTCTGCATCCATTTCATTCAGTGGCTGGGTGGCAAATTTGATTTGATCTTGCTGCAGTGAAGTGCCTTGGCATGTTCTACCGTGTTAAGGATGCTATATAAATGCTTGACATTGTTTTTGCAGCTAAGGATTAGGCCTACATTTTATCTGCATCCTGTTCGACAAGTTTGCAATCAACGATGCAAGCATTCTAAGGCTCTTTCTGACAACATGGGGCTGGTGAGGGCGTGGATCTTGGTTTCACTTCTAGTGTATTATTTACTAATCATAATATCCTGCAGGACAAAAGGTTTTCCTTCAACCCATCGTGCCTGTACTAGCTCTTTCAAAGAGGTACTCCTTTTGTCCATTTCCCACACAAATACACATATATGAATGTTTAAAATACACCTTTTAAATTCATTCTCACCTTTTTTAGAGTGTAGTAACCCATCACACAATGATTTTCCCCCACTCCTCTGCTTGAAACTAAACAATGATTTGAACTTATTAGTAACCTGATTCTGAATGTCGAAAAAACAAAGGAGGTTATCGTCGACTTCAGGAAAACCCGGCACAGTCCCACACCACTTCACATCAATGACAGCGATGTGGAGGTGGTCAGTAGCACAAAGTTCCTGGGGGTGCAGATCACTAACAGTCTGACCTGGTCGAATAACATCTCATCAATTGTTAAGAGAGCGCAGCAGCGGTTGCACTTTCTGCGCCGGATGAGAAGAGCTCATCTCCCCCATCCCATCCTCACTACTTTCTAAAGGGGCACCATAGAGAGTATTCTGACCAGCTGTATCTCTGTCTGGTTTGGGGACTGTAGAGCCTCCGACTGGAAGTCTGTGCAGAGAGTGGTGAGGACAGCGGAAAAAATCATCGGGACCTCTCTCCCCTCAATCAGGGATATTGCGACCAAACGCTGAGTGTCTAAGGCCAGCAGTATTATAAAAGACCCCACACATCTCCATCACGGACTGTTCACTCTGCTGCCCTCGGGCAAAAGATATCGTAGCATAAGGAGCAGAACATCAAGGTTCTGCAACAGCTTCTTCCCACGAGCCATCAGACTCTTGAATGCCATGTAATGGGCTGCCACCATTGTCTATTTATCCTTTTCATCCATGCCTATCCTTCTGTTAATTTATTGTGTTGCACAGGGAGCCAAATGCAACGTAATTTCGTTTGGAACTGCATATATCAATGTATTTCTAAATGACAATAAAGTTTGTTTGACTTGACTTTGACATTGTGCTGAGTGAGGAAATAGGCTGATTTATGGCCCAGGACAGGGATTGGGAACATTTTCATGTTGGATGCCACATTGAGTTAGCTGTAATTTAATAAGGCCGCATCCAAGAAACTGCAATTAGATATACTTCTCAACATTTATCTTGAAAGTTGTTGAAGAAATCTATTCCTCGTGTTCTACCCGTAAGAGTGCCAAAAGCGAGTAACTCTTTGTGGCAATAAAATAGCCCTCATGACTTGCTAATGTTTTAATTGTGGCCGTCAGTCGGGGAGGATTAGTTTGTTGAATCTTCTTTTACTCTTTGGTATTTTAAATACGTTCATTTCAAGATGAAAATAAAAATAATAAAAGACGACCAAAAACATATTAATAAAAATAAAAGGATTTGTTCTACAAAATTTGGGTTCATTCGAAAGGCCGCACTTAATGGCCTAGAAGGCTGCATGCAGCTTTAAGGCCGCAGGTTCCCCATCCCTGGCCTAGGAAATTCAATTACTCTGCAAATACCCAAGTGAATTTGCCTGCGTAACGTCTATCGTAAAATGTGCAATGACTGAATTGCATACATCCAAGACAGGAAACTGTTTAGTTTCGAGATCCATCATGGAAACAGACCCTTTGGTCCACTGAGACCATCGATCACCCGTTCACACTAGTTTTGTGTTATCCCACTTTCTCATCCACTCCCTACAAACTAGGGGCATTCTTTACAGAAGCCAATTAACCAACCAACTCGCACGTCTTCAGGATGTGGGTGGAAACGCGAGCACCCGGAGGAAATCCCCGCAGTCATGGGGAGAACGTGCAACTCCACCCAGACAGCAGCTGTGGTCAGGATCGAACCCGGGTATCTGGCACGGCGAGGCCGTAGCTCTACCTGCTGTTCCCATGTGGGGTGGGCCACAGACAGGAAAGTAACAGAAGGAAGCAAACCCTTTGCAGCACACTTTAACGTGAAGACTCCATTGTAAGTGTATTGGAACCACACTCCAGTAGGTATGTGACAAAACTTACCTTTAGCGGTGCTGCAGTTCTGCCGCTGGCCGTATGCGCGACTTTGGCGCTTTTAAGGGGGGGGGCGGGGTTAAAATGCGAGTTTTCCCCTTGCAATCCGGAGCTTTCTGTTGTCAGAGTGCGATCCATTTCTGGAGATTCGTTCCGACTGCCGGTAAGTCCGTTTTTTTTAATAAATAGCCCGACTACTTCATCACTGCGGTAAAATAAAAATTAGCTCCTAATGCCGTGAACACCGACAACGGGGCGGATTTTACGTAGGGGACAGGTAAGTGAAAGCCGTTTATTTTTACATATAAACTTGCTTTTTTAGGGGACTTTAATCAATATTTCATGTTGCAAAACGGTGATTTAGCCTCCATATGAACCGACAGAAAATTTCCTGCTGATATGGGGTTTAAATTCACCGCAACGTTCCAATGCAGCGCGTTCCAGAAAATCCCACTCGCAAGCTGTTTAAAAAGCCCATTAATTTACAGGCATTAAACACTGAATTCCTTCAATTTGGCCTATAAAGTAATGACAATTTGATTTAAAAATCATGTTTTATTGTGAATTACTATGTGACTGTTAATTGGACACTTAGGCTTTAAATTTTTTTAAATTTTTTCTTAAGAAATGGATAGATGTTTTGATCTAGTAATTGAATTTTGTAATTGGCTACAATTGGGTAACTAATTATATGCTTTAATTTCAGGTCATCCAAGTAAGATTGTTTCATCTTTGTTTCAGAATACTTCAATCTATAATAATTGAAAAATTTCTTTAAGTTCTCTTAAGTTTTAAGGAAGTTATGGGCTTTTGACTGTCCTCGATCACAACTTTTGTGTTAAGTCAATAGAAAAGCAATAGGAAGCAAGTTGCTAATTTCCGAATATGAAAATGGCCCTAACTTTTTTAATACTGAAGATATGAAAGTGAATTAGGTGTCAAATTAAACTTCTTTTTATGATATATCTGACGGGACAAATTGCAGACTTGATTTTTAAAATCTCAAAATTTTGTAACATTGCTAACTCCAGTACTACAATAGACCAGGTTTCTTAAGATTTCATGGGGGAAGATCACAATAAAGAGATAGGTGGACAGGAGGTAGTGGACCCGGTATAGAGCTTCGCAGCTCTGGTGCCCTGGGTTCAATCCTGACCTCAGCTGCTGTCAGTGAGTTTGAGTTCAGTTTTTTTTTCCTTCTTGTTTTAAACTTTAATAATAGGAAAGTAACAGAATGAAGAAAAAGAGAAATAGAGAAGGTTAGATAAGATGGTGAATTCGTGAGAAAGTGAAAAGAAAGAACCTGTAAATACGTAGAGCGCGAGGATGAATAAAAGAATAAAAAATAAAATATTAAAAAATGATAAGATAAGGGAAGTACCTACTTCATATCTTTACACACCGTTTCACAGTTATTTGCCACGTATACAGAAGTACAGTGAAAAGCAGTGCAGAACTTCTCTGTGACTGTGTGGGTTTCCTCCGGGTGTTCCAATTTCCCCCCTCCTCCTCCTAAAGACGTGTGGGTTGGTATGCAAGTCAGTCACCGTGAGTTGTCCACAGAGAATGGTAGAATCTGGAGGAGTGGCAAGTAGGGTGAATGGGTGCTTGGTGGCTGACGTTCCAAAAGCCTTAACTCTGTGATCTCACACACACTTCCCACCAGGCATGCACCTTTAGAAACATAGAAAATAGGTGCAGGAGGAGGCCATTCGGCCCTTCGAGCCAGCACCGCCATTCATTGTGATCATGGCTGATTGTCCCCTATCAATAACCTGTGCCTGCCTTCTCCCCATATCCCTTGACTCCACTAGCCCCTAGAGCTCCATCTAACTCTCTCTTAAATCCATCCAATGACTTGGCCTCCACTGCCCTCTGTGGCAGGGATTCCATAAATTCACAACTTTCTGGGTGAAAACGTTTTTTCTCACCTCAGTCTTAAATGACCTCCTCTTTATTCTAAGACTGTGGCCCCTGGTTCTGGACTCGCCCAACATTGGGAACATTTTTCCTGCATCTAACTTGTCCAGTCCTTTTATAATTGTATATGTTTCTATAAGACCCCCCTCATCCTTCTAAACTCCAGTGAACTCCTTTGCTGTCACAATGTCCATTGAAAGTCAGAGGAGTACGTTGCCTTCTCCAATGTCCATTGTCTCCAACCCCGTCTACCCAAGGAGTCCATTCCCAACAGTTGCACTTACTCCAGTCCAGGTTACAATTGGGTTGACTGTTCAGGTCTACTACAGGAGCCATCTGGGGCTGTGATTGGCTGGGCAGACAACAAGCCCCAGGAATAGCCGAGGTAAAAGCCCAAAGAAGCAAGATCAAATCAGATGACCCAGCACGGTAGGGGAGGCGATGGCAAGGTATGTCCTCATCTATGAATCATTGCCTTTAGTCCCAAATAAAATGCACCATGTTGGCACAATTTTTTTTTGCGCAATATCATTTCTATCCATGATACATAAACAATTGCGTTTTGTACAATAAAGGGATTGAAGCATGATATAAAGTCATAACACAGGCTTAATTTCTTCCTGCCCTGAAGCGAATTTGAACTGACAACTCAGCATCATGGAGGTCACTCGAAACGAGTATGACTGTCCTCTCCCGTGGACGCCCGTGCGTGACTTTGTTTAACGTGGGGAGACTGGTGCACAGACAGCCACCCCACGGTCCTTGACAAATCTGGGTCAGGATCCAGTCCAAGACAACCGGTGACCATTTTCCGCTGCAGCCTTCATCCGCCTTCCCAGCCGTTGTGACGCTCCACTGACATCAGCCATCAGCTATCATCTCTGACAAAGCCATCTTTGTCAGAGACCAGACCTCCCCCTCGACCTTACCGCCAGGAGCATCGCTCCAGATGGCATCGCTCTCAGGATCCCAGGACCACACAAGCTTCTCCACCACGACAAGGTGACAACCCACTTAGTAGTTCGTTACTCCAGCATTCTGTGTCCATTTTCAAACTACTAAGTAAAGCTGTTTTTAGGTTGTGAGGGCTCACCCTGACTTCACCAGCACGCGTCAAGAGTCACATATATTTTATTGTCATATGTCCCAAAGGAGAACAATAAAATTCCTATTTAAAAGATATTAAAAAAATAAAAATAATTTACAATTCTTACCCAACCCTAATGAAAGGTTTTAAATTAACTCAAAGGTATTGTTCCACCCTAATGCCAGACCCCGAGTCAATATCAGCTCATCGGCTAGTGAAAGCTCCAGCCATACCTTCATTACATTTGGATTGGTTATCATTTAGCTGCTAACTGCAAGGCTCAGTCATTATGGATATGGTGATATGTTTATCCTGTAACTCATCACTTGTTCAATTGTGTGTTTTGTTTACAGCCATCAAACTTGCAACAGGCACTTGTCTTGTCATTATTAGCCAAGGCTTGGTCTAAGAGCAAAACATTTAGTCAGTCATCTGATTTACTCACACAGAAATGGCACAAAAGTGAAGCACGTGAACTGCTTCTGGAAACTAAACTAAATATATTTGAGTTATCATCGGAACATGGTGTATCTCACATGATGGCGAGTCAGTTCTGTTTGCCCAATCACAATATATTCTCACATTCGCATGAAATATTTTCAAACTACAGTTTCCACCAGAAAAGAGAGAAAGCGCTGGAGTAACTCAGTGGGTCAGGCAGCAACTCTGGAGAACATGGATGGGTGGTGTTTTTTGGGGCAGGACCCTTCCGTGGGTCCCATCTAAAAGCATCACCTCTCCCAATGGGCATATGCTGGTTTAAACCGAAGATAAACACAACATGCAAGAGTAACTCAACGGGACAGAGGACAGCAAAACATCACCTCTCTATGTTCCCCAGAGAAGCTGCCTGACCCGCTGAGTTACTAAAACACAATTCATCCTGTACCATTCTGCTACTCTTTTATTTCAGAGTCTAATAGGACCTGAAAGTTCAATAATGTCACAATTGAGCATCAAAATACTTAATGTATCTGCCAGAAATACATCCATTGTTTTTTTCTTTTGCTGCACCTACTTTGATCTAAATATCCACCAACCAAATAATGAAAGGCCTAAATAGAGTGGGCGTGGAGAGGATGTTTCCAATAGTGCGAGGGTCTAGGACTAGAGGGCACAGCCTCGGAATAAAAGGACTTGCCTTTAGACAGAGAGGGAAGTTATTCAGCCAGAGGGTGGTGGAAGTGACAATCTTTGCCAAACACATCTGTGGAGGCCAATTCATTGGGTATTTTTAAAGCAGAAATTGATTAGTAAGGGTATCAAACATTGAGAGGAAAGCAGGAGAATGGGGTTGAGAAGGAAAATAGATCAGCCATGATTAAATGGCGGACCAGACTCCATGGGCCAAATGTCCTAATTCTGCTCCCAAGTCTTATGATAATTCATTAAAAATAGATCAATAAGGTACAGATGTGCAGGAAGGAACTGCAGATGCTGGTTTCAACCGAAGATAGACACAAAAAGCTGGAGTCAGACAGCATCTCTGGAGAAAATTGCGTACAGTTTTGGTCTCCAAATCTGAGGAAAGACATTCTTGCCATAGAGGGAGTACAGAGAAGATTCACCAGACTGATTCCTGGGATGTCATGACTTTCATATGAGGAACGACTGGATAGACTCGGCTTGTACTCGCTGGAATTTAGAAGATTGAGAGGGGATCTTATAGAAACTTACAAAATTCTTAAGGGGTTGGACAGGCTAGATGCTGGAAGATTGTTCCCGATGTTGGGGGAGTCCAGAACAAGGGGTCACAGTCTAAGGATAAGGGGGAATTCCTTTAGGACCGAGATGAGAAAAACATTCTTTACACAGAGAGTGGTGAATCTCTGGAATTCTCTGCCACAGAAGGTAGTTGAGGCCAGTTCATTGGCTATATTTAAGAGGGAGTTAGATGTGGCCCTTGTGACTAAAGGGATCGGGGGTATGGAGAGAAGGCAGGTATGGGATACTGATCAGCCACGATCACATTGAATGGTGGTGCCGGCTCGAAGGGCCGAAGGGCCTACTCCTGCACCTATTTTTCTATGTTTCTAAAACGAATAGGTGATATTTTAGGTCAACATGTTTAAGAAGGAACTGCAGATGTTGGAAAATTGAAGTTAGACAAAAATGCTGGAGAAACTCAGCGGGTGAGGCAGCATCTATGGAGTGAAGGAAATAGGCGATGTTTCAGGTCGAGACCCTTCTTCAGACTGATGCGGGGGTGGGAAGAAGAAAGGAAGAGGAGGAGACAGTGGGCTGTGGGAGAGCTGGGAAGGGGAGGGGAAAGAAGGAGAAAGCAGGGACTACCTGAAATTGGAGAAGTCAATGTCCATACCCCTGGGTTGTAAACTACCCAAGCAAAAAAATCAGGTGCCGCTCCTCCAACTTACGGTGGGCCTCACTCTGGCCATGGTCTGAAGAAGGGTCTCAACCCAATATATTACCAGTTACGTTTCTCCAGAGATGCTGTCTGACATGCTGAGTTACTCCAGCTTTTTGTGTCTATGTTCAATAGGGTACAGAGCTGTCTTCCGCATTGCATTTGCAGGTATTACAAACAATGTATTGAACTTACTGCACACTGACAAGCGTATGAGATGACAAAGCATAAACAACCCCAGCACTTACGTTCAAAGGAACTACGAGCTCAGTAACCAATAGACTTGACAACAGTTTTAAGGATCTTCAGTGGCAAAATATGGTGGCCAGATCACAGAAATAGAGGAAGGACACAAAAAAAAGCAAGTCAAAGTCAAAAGAGTTTACTGTCATGTGTCCCTGACAGGACAATGAAAATCCAGGGTTACACAAAAAGCTGGAGAAACTCAGCGGGTGCAGCAGCATCTAAGGAGCGAAGGAGATAGGCGACGTTTCGGGTCGAGACCCTTCTTCAGACTCAAAGAAGAAGACTTCTTCAGACTTCAGACTTTGAAGAAGTTCTCCTCCTCCCTACGAAGATCCACTGCAATGAAAATCCAGGCTCAGATTGTTATTGGCGGAGGCTGGACTATTCTCTATTGTTTTTGGCCTCAGGGTATTTATACCCCTACCGCACTATTAGAACTGGCAGAACATTCACACACTGAGGGATTTTGTCTCAGGAACTTCCATCCAATTGCTCACTGATTATATCCACCACTTCACTGACACGAATTATTTGAAACCCAACGTTTCCACCCACTCATGTTGGCAAGTAATGTTTGCAGATGCCGGTTTAAACCAAAGATAGTAGGGGGGGGGGGGAGAAGAGGGGGGGGGGAGAAGAGGGGGGGGGGGGAGAAGAGGGGGGGGGAGAAGAGGGGGGGGGGGAGAAGAGGGGGGGGG
>OY740820.1:20010225-20012725 GCA_963514005.1 Raja brachyura
ATATATATATATTTTTTTAAAACACATTTGATGGAGTCAGTTTAGATACGTTAAGGAGTTGTACTGTTTGTCAAAACTCCGTGGCAACTTTCAATGATCAAAATTCGTCGCCTCGCAATAATTTCATCGGCTACGTGATATTAGTGCAATGTATAGATTGACACACTTATTATTCGTGGGGAAAAAAATAGCCATTCTTGACGCAAAGACTGCGAAATTGCACTCACCCGGGGAAGAGTTACTTATGGACGTGAATATTCTGAGATGGTTTACAAGTTGAAGTGGTGAAAGTCAGCGAGCAGGCACAGGGAACTGCAGGTGCTGGAGTCTTAGTGCAAAAGGCAAAGTGCCGGAGGAACTCAACGGGCCAGGCAGCATCTGTGGAAGAGATAGACACATGATGTTTCTTCAGGCGGGTAGGAGTGAGGTGACAATTAACCGTCTCGTCTCAAAACTGGCGAGTAAACCACAAAGACTGGACGCAGAGAAAAATCCTAATGATCTCCAAACTATTCATTAAAATGCCCGAATTTGTCGGCAATAATTTGATATTCATGCGATTTCTTATGGTCCTACCGCCTTTCAACGTCTCAATCCTCCTTCAGTTCCATCGTTTGTACTTTCTTAAGTGAAAGGAGCAGAATTAGGCCATTCAGCCCATCAAGTCTACTCCGCCATTCAATCATAGTTGCTCATCTCTCCCTCCTAACCCCATTCTCCTGTCCGCTCCCCATAACCACACCACCTATACTAATCAACGCGTGATTGGACCCTGCTGGTTAAACGGGTCGGGGCTCATTGATTTCAAAATGCAAATGTAGTAAAAAAAATATTGATCGAGTGGAGAAAAAAGATGCAATTTGAAGTTGTTCTACTGTAGAAGGGTATAGTATTTGACGGGATAGCATGCAGAGCAAACATGTCACAGTATTTCTGCACAAGCGACATCAAACAATTTATAAGAATCATATTTCTGTATAGAAGCTTTTCTTTTTTGCCGTCGGTAATTAATTGCACTCGAGGTGTTTTACACCCTTCATTTTCTTGCAGGTCACCTCAGACTGAGGCACCACATTCGTTATTAATGCATTCCACCTGTTAAATAGAGGACTCGACTGGTAGTTCACCGGCGTATAGATAGCAAACGCCGCCTAATGTGGCAAGTGATACTTGCTTAGCAGTTGGTGAAATTTGGAAACACGTGTAGCTGGCTTTCATTGGACACCGAGTAAGTTTTCAATGGAGACTCAAGGAACTGCGGATGCTGGTGCATGAATGAATGAATGAATGAATGGATGGATAGTTTATTTCGGTCATACATTTAAAAAAAAAAACTTTACAATCTGTGTAAATATGAACCAAACATTGTATCCATTCCACACAACGTCCGCATAATCAATGACCGAAAAGGGAATAGGCTGAAGCCACAAAGCGTATTTTTTGCCTATCCTATAACTTGCGTAGAACACAAAGTGCTGGAGAAACTCTGCAGCAACTCGGGCAGCATCTCTGGAGAGAAAAAATAATATTTCTTTTATCCAGAGATGTTGTTTGACCCGCTGGCTTACCCCAGTTTTTGTGTCCAGCATCTCTGGAGAACATGGATAGGCGACAAAGTCAGGAACCTTGTTAAAGAAGGAACTGCAGATGCTGGAGAATCGAGGGTTACACAAAAAGCTGGAGAAACTCAGCGGGTGCAGCAGCATCTAAGGAGCGAAGGAGATAGGCGACGTTTCGGGTCGAGACCCTTCTTCAGACCTTCATCAGACTCGAACCCGAAGCCGCCACCTATCCATATCTTCCAAGAGATGCTGCCTGACCCGCCGAGTTACTCCAGCACTCTGCGTTCTATAGTTTTCGAGTTGGACTACATTCAATTGATGGGAGACGTATATTACACCTATATCTAGCAGAAAATTGGATCAAAATAAAACATATATTTTCTCAAGGTAATAAATCCAGTTCAAGTTCAAGTGAGTTTATTGTCATGTGTCCCTGATGGGACAATGGAATTCTTGCTTTGCTTCAGCACAACAGAACATAGTAGGCATTGACTACAAAACAGATCAGTGTGTCCATATACCATTATATAAATATATACCCACATGAATAAATAAACTGATAAAGTGCAAATAACAGATAATGGATTATTAATGTTCAGAGTTTTGTCCGAGCCAGGTTTAATAGCCTGATGGCTGTGGGGAAGTAGCTATTCCTGAACCTGAACGTTGCAGTCTTCAGGCTCCTGTATCTTCTACCTGAAGGTAGCAGGGAGATGAGTGTGTGGCCAGGATGGTGTGGGTCCTTGATGATGCTGCCAGCCTTTTTGAGGCAGCGACTGCGATAAATCCCCTAGATGGAAGGAAGGTCAGAGCCGATGATGGACTGGGCAGTGTTTACTACTTTTTGCAGTCTTTTCCTCTCCAGGGCGCTCAAGTTGCCGAACCAAGCCACGATGCAACCAGTCAGCAAGCTCTCTACTGTGCACCTGTAGACGTTA
>OY740820.1:20017725-20147725 GCA_963514005.1 Raja brachyura
CATGGGAGCCAGGGTGAACCGCAGGAAGAGCGAGGCCATGCTCTTTGGCAACTGGCCCGACAGATCTTCTGTCCCCTTCACCATCAAGCCTGACTTCTTGAAGGTGCTGGGGATCTGGTTCGGGGGGGCTGAGGCATGTAACAAGAATTGGCTGGAGTGGATAGCCAGGGTGGGATGGAAGCTGGAGATGTGGAGGCAACGCTCCCTCTCCATAACGGGAAATAATTTGGTTATCAGGTGTGAGGTGCTCTCAGGCCTGCTGTACCTGGCACAGGTGTGGCCTGTCCCTCCTTCCTACGCCACAGGGATCACCCGGGCCGTCTTCCAGTTCATCTGGGGGTCGAGGATGGACCGGGTGCGACGGGCCACAATGTACAAGTCAGCAGACAACGGGGGTAAAAGCGTGCCCAACGTCGCCTTCACAACGACAGGTTCTACCTGTCCCCGGTGTTGCGAAGGATGGGCCTGGTGCAGATGCCACGCAAGGTGCCAGTCAGCTGGACACTGCTGCCCCATCTGTCGTCTGTGGAAAAGTTCTTCCGGACCAACACCTTTGACCACATGTCCATTGGGCAGTGGTCAGCACAGAATGTCCTGCAGGCACTGCAGGGTAAGGACTCGATGGACCCGGTGGCGTGGTTCCCTGAGCAGACTGCCCAGCTTGTCTGGCAAAATGCCTCACCGCCAGAACTCACCAACAAGCACCAAGACCTGGCTTGGCTGGCTTGGAGAGGGGAACCCTCCCAGTCAGATCCTTCCTGCACCGTCGGAACCTCACTGCCAGCGCACGCTGCCCTCGGGACGGCTGCTATGGAGAGGAGATGGTTGCCCACCTCTTTGCAGAGTGTGGATTCGAAAGAGACTCTGGAGAGGTCTGCAAGGGTCCCTGGCATGCTTTATCCCAAACAGCTCCGTCACAGAGGACTCTGTGATTTGTGGACTGTTCCCAGGAACACATTCAGAGACTGACATCGAGTGCTGTTGGAGGGTCATCAACTCGGTGAAAGACGCTCTCTGGTCTGCCCGAGCCTTGTTCACCACCCAGCAGAGCGAGATGTCCGTCGGGGAATGTTGCCGACTGGCCCGCTGCAGACTGCAGGAGTACGTGCTGAGGGACGCACTGAAGCTCGGTGCAGCCAATGCCAAAGGCTCGGTGGGGGAGGGCCACAGTCTAGGGTCCTTCTGCCGCTGGACATGGGGGGCACGGTGTGGTGGAGACGCCCCTCAAAATAAGGGAAGGGATCCCACGCCAGTGGGGCACGGGTGGGGGATAAATTTGTGAAATTTGAGCAATGTATGTAGACTGTATTGAATAATTTGTACAGCCTCCAAAAAATGTTGGATTAATTTGTTGCCCGGTTCATGTATTGTATATAGTTATTATCTGAAAAAAGTCTATTTTGATTTTTTTGTTAAAGTTATTCTCTTATCAGGTACATATACACCGTAAATGGCTCGATTGTAATCATGTATGACTTTCCGCTGACTGGACAGCACCGAAGGTAGACACAAAATGCTGGAGTAACTCAGCGGGACAGACAGCATCTCTGGATGCTGAACCTTCAGCTTGAAGAAGGGTCCCAACCCAAAACATGGCCTGTCCTTTTCGCTCCACAGATGGTGCCTGACTCGCTGAGTTCCTCCAGCACTTTGTATTTTGTTGTCCTTTAAAACACCATCAGTCTCTGCCAAGGGACAAAATTTGGACAGAATATCTTCAGGGTAACATTAGTTCAAGTGTGTCGGAACCTGCCAGGTGCCGTCCACCTGAATATGCAAAGACCATGTCACACATACAGATATAGGCACAAAATGCTGGAGTAACTCAGCAGGACAGGTCGCATCTCAGGAGAGAAGGAATGGATGGTGTCTCGAGTCAAGACCCTTCCTCAGACTGAGACTCAGGGAAGAGGGAGACTAGAGATATGGGAGGGTAAGGTGTGAAAATGACAGATCAAAGCAGACGATGCTAAGGAAATGCAGGGTACACAAAAGGCTGGAGAAACTCAGCGGGTGCAGCAGCATCCAAGGAGCGAAGGAGATAGGCGATGTTTCGGGTCGAGACCCTTCTTCAGACCCTTCTTCAAGGAAATGCAGAATGGTTCATTGTTAGCTGAGTGGAAGGTGACAATGAAGTGTGCTTTGACATGTCATTTTCACACCTTTACTTTTGCATATCCCTAGTCTTCCTCTCCTCTGGCTCTGTCTGAAGAAGCGTTTGATTGGAAAGGCGGCATACAATCAGTAATATTTAATTATTGATTATGATCAAATATTACTCAGTGTGTGTTGCGTGCATTTCTGGGGACCCTGGGGAATCAACAGTGGTTCGTGATTAAAGGATCTCGACCCCAAACGTCACCCATCCCTTCTCTCCAGAGAAGATGGACACAACACACTGGAGTAACTCAGTGGCACAGGCAGCATAACTGGATAGAAAGAATGGGTGGTGGGTACACAGAAGGCTGGAGAAACATTCATTGTTCTTTATCTCTCCACATCACCGTCTATATCTCTCGTTTCCCTGATCCCTGACCAGTCTGAAGAAGGGTCTCGACCCGAAACGTCGCCTATCTCCTTCGCTCCTTAGATGCTGCTGCACCCGCTGAGTTTCTCCAGCCTTTTGTGCACCCTGGATTCTCCAGCATCTGCAGTTCCTTCTTTAGAAAGAATGGGTGACGTTTCGGATGAGACCCTGCAGACTGAGAGTCAGGGGAGAGGGAGACACGGAGATAGGGAAGTGTACCGTGTGAAAACGAGACATCAAAGGAGATGCAGCTCAAGGAATATGTAGATTAGATCATTTTTGGCTGAAGGTCTCGACCCGAAACGTTACCCATTCCTTCTCTCCAAAGATGCTGCCTGTCCCGCTGAGTTACTCTGGCATTTTGTGTCTATCTTTGCTGTAAAGCAGCATCTGCAGTTCCTTCCTGCACATTGTGGGGGGGGGGGGGGGGGGTTGCTTTTTATTTCCCCGTTGCCATTCCCCTCGTTTAATCATGATTAGGGCATTGCTTCGAGCGACCTGTTCTTACTCCACACCGAAGGCGCCTAACTTTTATTTTAAGAGCAAACGTCTTGTCCAGAGTGACCGTGTGACGCCTCGCTTTGCATGAAGTAATAAACGGCGGCTGCTGTGATTGCTTTAGCATTGCGTGCAAGGCAAATTATTTTCGAAGGTTTCAACTATGACTGTTTAAAAAAAAAGATATGTGTTTATTTAAATTTCTCACGCACTTCCAAAGAGTGTTTGGAATCTTGTTTTTTTTCACTCCTCGCTACTTTTAAAATGGTCTCGAAAACAAATCTATTTATTTGGTTGTTTAGTTATGGGTTAATCAAAGTGGTGGTGGTTTTCAAAGGAAGGATTTGTTTAAACAAGAGAATAGCGTGAAAACTATTTTCTGTGTGCGCGAAACGAGGTTTTTTTGACAGCAACCACTGACTCTCAAGGGATTTTTCTGCAAACCCCGCTTGTGTTTCGTGGAGGAGACGTTAATGAGTTCCTTCCTTGCGTGACTGAACGCTCGCTACCTGGATATTAACGGTAACCTTCTGACTCGAGGCGTGATTGAAAGCTTCTGAGGACAGACACCAGTTGAAGCTCGTGAACAACCCGATGACACGTCTTTGTGCAGAAGGCACGGAATGTTTTGCTTGGGTCAACCAGCGGCAAACACCTCCGCGCAGTCCCAATGTTTCTCCCGCAATCTTATAAAACAATAAATATCCCGCTGCACTTTACAAAGAAAACACCAATTAGAATTGAAAAGTAAATATGGAAGCTCGAAATTTACACAAAAGGCTGGAGTAACTCAGCGGGACAGGCAGCGTCTCTGGAGGGAAGGAATGGGTGACGTTTCGGGACTGAAGAAGGGTCTCGACCCGAAACGTTGCCCATTCCTTCACTGCAGAGTTGCTGCCCGTCCCGCTGAGTTACTCCAGCATTTTGTGTCTATCTTCGGTTTAAACCAGCATCTGCAGTTCCTTCCGACAAGTGTAAAAGCTTTGACTGGTTGGCCATGAATATTTAATTAGCTTTAAATAACCTGGAATAATCAGGTATCTACATATTAATTAAGCCCCCCCCCCCCCCCCTCTAAGTTACTATCTGAAATTCCCCTCACTAACAACACCGCTAACGTTTCGCAGTTTATTGAAATATAAATCCAACTCAGGCTGTATGTATGTATGCGTGTAATATTATGTATGTATGTATGTATGTATGTAATATTATGTATGTATGTATGTATGTAATATTATGTATGTATGTATGTATGTAATATTATGTATGTATGTATGTATGTATGTATGTATGTATGTATGTATGTATGTATGCGTGTATGTATGTATGTATGTATGTATGTATGTATGTATGTATGTAATATTATGTATGTATGTATGTAATATTATGTATGTATGTATGTATGTATGTATATATGTAATATTATGTATGTATGTATGTAATATTATGTATGTATGTATGTATGTACGTACTGTATGTATGTATGTATGTATGTATGTATGTATGTATGTATGTATGCGTGTATGTATGTATGTATGTATGTATGTATGTATGTAATATTATGTATGTATGTATGTACTGTATGCATGTATGTACTGTATGCCTGTATGTACTGTATGTATGTATGCATGTATGTATGCACTGTATGTGTCGTGTATGTGTTTATGTATGTACTGTATGTATCTATGTATGTACTATATGTTTCCAAAACGTAAATACCTCGACTCCAGACTCATAAACTGAAATCGAAATTACTTGTTAAAGCGGAGTAGTCAAAGAATTTATCTCATGTTGCTCGTTTTAAATCATTTGTTTGGAGCATGATGAAGGGGTAGATTAAAGATGAATTATGGTTTGAGAGTAACAGCAATTCTCATTTGGCAATACATTCCACCCCCCCCCCCCCCCTTGTGTTTCCCTCTCAGGGGACTCGACTGTCTGTGTCCGCCGTGGTCTGTTGCGTGACTAGACGCCGGAGATTTCGAGTTGTCCTTCCCTCCTCTCTTGTGACATCCCGTATCTTCATCTCCAATTCGCACGCGAGTGTATTCTGCCTCCCAGCCGCACGTAACATTGCCGTCTCACCCGGGGTCAGCGAAACTATGTTCACCTTTCACCCCTCGCCACTTGTAATGATCACTGGCCGCGCCGAACCCCCGCCCTCTGCAATTGATGTTTGGTTACATGTCACTGCAGTCACGCGATTTCTCCAGGCCAACAGGTGTACGCTTTGCCAATGTCCAATAGATTACAGAAAAACTAGCACCATCAACTGGAAAAATCTCACACAAATTCAGCAGCCAGGGATCTTAACGAGGGCTCTCAAAGGCGCGTTGAAATACCCTAACCCTAACCCTAACCCTAACCCTAACCCTATCAATAACCATTCTCAATACCACAAAAATGTAATATGTGAATACGCGGTTCTGTTCCATTCTGTTTGGTAGTTTTTTTGTACAATCCGCGAGCATCGCCACTTTTCATTTCACTGCACATCTCGTATGTGTATGCGACGAATAAACGTCAGATCATATATTAGAGGGAATCGTTTAGTAAACCCCCGCAACGAATGTTCTTTGATTTATGTCGGCACAGTTCATAACGCGAAGATAGACACGCAGAAATCTGGAGGAGCTCAGCGGGTCAGGCAGCATCTCTGGAGAAAGGGAATGGGTGACGTTTCGAGTCGAGACCCTGCTTCAGACTGAGAGTTAGGGGAAAGGGAGACGAGAGATACAGACGGCGTCTCCCTTTCCCCCGAGTCTCAGTTTGAAGAAGGGTCTCGACTCGAAAGGTCACCCATATATAGAACAAATGAATGAACAAATGAACAAATGCAAGAACATTAACGATTGATAAAGGAAACGTGCCATCGTTAGTTAGGTGACAACGAGAACAGCTAACAATGGCCGGCTCCCGTCATCATGGTTACTTTTTTGCATATCTTTCATTCATTTGTTCTATATGTCTCTACATCACCGTCTATATCTCTCGTTTTCCTTTCCCCTGAAGAAGGATCTCCATCTGAGACTATTCCTTTTCTTCGGAGATGCTGTCCGACCGGCTGAGTTATTCCAGCGTTTTGTGCGGTACCTTCTGATGAAATGTTTGAGAAGGAACTGCAGATGCTGGAAAATCGAAGGTAGACAAAAGTGCTGGAGAAACTCAGCGGGTGCAGCAGCATCTATGGAGCGAAGGAAATTGGCAACGTTTCGGGCCGTAGAAGGGCCCTAGGAGGGGTTCGGCTGAAACGTTACCAATTTCCTTCGCTCCATAGATGCTGCTGCACCCGCTGTGTTTCTCCAGCACTTTTGTCCACCTACTGATGAAATGATGGGTTTAATCGGGACAACGCGGTAAAAGACCAAGAGGACAGCCACCCGTTACATCTAAACTATGTGGACTTATATTGACAGTCTTTATATCATATTTGGGACTGACCTTAAATCAGCCCCAAATAATATCAACACTGCTCTGCACAGGTATCTTCTGATCAAGACTTTCTAGACGTCCTCTGAGGGAGGGCTATATGTGTGTATTTATGTATGTACTGATCTGCGAACCACTGTTGTATAACGTTAGTACCTACACCAATGTAAAGCACTTTGGCCAACGAGAGTTGTTTTTTAAATGTGCTATAGAAATAAAAGTGACTTGACTTGAAATAGTGCCAACCGACCCAACGCCGCGAGAAATGGGATTGGAAAGAATCACAGCAAGAACAAAGTTCTGGAGGAACTCAGCGGGCCGGGCAGCGTCCGTGCAGAGGGAATGGACAGACGACCCTTCTTCAGCCTAAGAGTCTGCCCGAAACACCATGTCAATTTTCTATTCACGGATGCTGCTTGGTGCGCCGAGTTGCTCCAGCACTTTGCGTTTCGCTCAAGATCCCAGCCCCTGCAGTCTCTTGTGTGTGTACACGTGGGGAGGATTACAGACTACCACCGGGGCAACAGGCCATGGGCTTAACTCCGCTCTCATAGAGTCACAGAGTAATGGAGAGTGTAGAAACAGGCCCTTCGGCCCAACTCGCCCACACCGGCCAACAATATCCCAGCAGCTATCCTAAAATGTCCAACAATGTCCCAGCTACCTGCACACGCATTACTCTACACCACATTGCAATTACTTTCTTGAAATATTCCATTCACGCTGAATAGCAGAATCTCGGAATCACAGCGGAAGGCCACTCGCCCCATCGAGTTCGTACAGGTTCAATGCAAGAGCTGGTCTCACTCCTCGACAAATTCTGACATTGATCCCGCTCCCTTGTAACAACGGGAGTTAGATCTGCTCCGCTAATACCGTGCCTTCCAGACCAGACCAGTCTGAAGAAGGGTCTCGACCCGAAACGTCACCCATCTCTTCTCTTCTCTCCGGAGATGCTGCCTGTCCCGCTGAGTAATTCCAGTTTTTTGTGTCTATCTTCTGGCAATTGGCCAAAATGGAAAAAAAAGAGTTCACGTTACATGTAGTTATTTTGCCCGTCACCTTCATTCTAATGTCCTCTTGTTCTTGACCCATCATCGGTTAATGGGAACAGTCTCTCACATTTGTGTAGGAAGGAACTGCAGATGCTGGTTTAAGCTGAAGATAGACACAAACAGCTGGAGTAACTCAGCGGGACAGGCAGCTTCTCTTGAGAAAGGGAATGAGTGGCGTTTCGGGTCGAGATCCTTCATCAGACTTCAAACGCCACCCATTCCTTTTCTCCAGAGATGCCGAGTTACTCCAGCTTTTTGTATGTATCTTGAGTTTGTTACATCTACCCTGTCCGAGTCCTTCGTGTCTTGAAATATCTCGACCAGGTCTCATTATAGTCTTCCCTCTGCTGGTTTCTCCCGTCCACATGACCATAGTCCATCATCCTTCCAATCGGTTAGTGAATAATCCCTGCACCTTCCCCCAAAGTCTCCACTTCTTCCTCAAAACGTGGTACTCGTCGATGCACTCAACATGTTGTAGCCAAAACAACGCTTTGGAAAGGGTTGACATGGCTTTCTAGTTTTCATACAAAGTGCTTCCATTTATAAAGCCCAAATAGAGGCTCTAATCCTCAGAGGGTTGTATTCTCAAAGCCTTTTGAACCACTTTCTAACCTTGCATTGTCACTTTTGCTGAACTATGCACGAATATCCCCAGATCTTCCTGAAAGTACTCGTGTTAGCATCTGACCACTTATTTCATATTGCCCTTTTACTTGTGTTTATTATTGGCACCTGTACCGAGGTGCAGTGATAATGGAGGTCCAGGTAAGCCCCTCCACTGAGAGCATGTGGTAAGCAAGTATCAACCCGCAGAAGGAGCAGCTAGTAGGTCAAGCACCAACTCACTGGCCTTGCCAAACTCAACTGACCCTCCTGTGGCAGGAACTTATCCCGCACATCTGCTTCAAACTTTTGCCCCTCTGCCCTCTAGTGTTGGACTTGTTTCCATCCCGGGGGAAAAGGTTCTGACTGTCTACCCTAGCTGTACCCCTTATAATTTTATACGCATCGGGAATCTGCAGGGGTTACTGTTAATTCAGTCTCACGAAATATGGGAGAAATCTTAAAGATTACTTAACCCCTAAATTATAATCCGGTGTTGGACTGTATTGTGAAGTTCCTCCGATATGATATGACATATATGTAGGAAGGTCCTGCAGATGCAGGTTTACACCGAAGACAGACACAAAATGCTGGAGTAACTCAGCGGGTCTGGCAGCATCTCTGGATATGAGGAATGGGTGACGTTTCAGGTCGAGACTTATCTTCAGACTGAAGCAGGGTCGAGACCCGAAACGTCACCCATTCCTTCTATCCAGAGATGCTGCCTGTCCCGCTGATATGACATGATATATATATATATATATAGTATATATATAACGTGTGCCGTCATTGTATATGTATGTGTGTGTGTGTGCATGTATGTATAAACATATACATATATATATATGAGAGATATGTATACACACCCACATGCTATATATATATATATATATATATATATATATCTATAAATATAATTTATGTGTATATATATATATACATCACACACACACACACGTTATTTTATATGTATATATATATATATATATACACACACACATACACGCACACACACATAATAACTTAGACGGTCGACTTGGTTTGAACCGTCACGAAGTTGCAAGAAAGTGTAGATTTCTGATAATTACCAATCCCAGTTGAATCCGAGTTATTGATTGATTACTTTTCGCGATTGTGTAAATGTCTACCCTGGGCATTGCGAAAGTTGCTTGGGGCTGGCAGAGAGTGAGTCCGCTCACACAGTCTGCATGTGACCTGCAGCCAATCAGGCGCACGGGAGATGCCTGTATAAAGGCTCGCATCCAGTGTATGCCTTGCACTGTGCCAGCGCCTCACAGCCTTGGCCGTTAGCTGCACACTTGCAACCGCCAGGACTTTGCCAGCAAGTTGGTGGGTGCTGTTTTGAAGTTGGAGGAAAGGTAGGCATGAACTGTTTCTGCACAGGCGACCGGTGCCTTGGTTTCTGTGCAAATCTCCGCTTATTTAGTCTTGCATTTTGTTGTATAGGAAGGAACTGGTTTATACTTTAAACCGAAGGTAGACCTGGAGTAACTCAGCGGGACAGGCAGCATCTCTGGTGACTTTTCGCGGCGAGATAGACCCTTCTTCAGACTGAGACAATTCCATGTGTTATTCTAAGAAGCGTTGCGTTTAAAAGCAACACGCGCAGCGCACAGAGCAGCATATTATATAAGTGATACGCTCAAGGTTTTTTTTCATTCTTAAACTAATTGAGAGTGCCCGCAAATGAGTAATACACGTTTCTCGCTCTTTAGATTAACGACTGCAACCTCCTTTTACTGAGCCGCCTGGTTGAAACAGGGCGTCAAAATGCACCAGGGAAATCAATGCTTGCAAATATATTTATATATATATATATATATATATATATATAAGCCTTTGCAGAATTGTTAAGCTTTGGCCTTGGTTACTAATGCGCACTGTTTAAGAGCAGCAGCATTCAAATAATAGCTTGGATTTTTGCAGAGCGTCACAACTCTGCAAAAATCGTCCCAAATCGCATCACAGAAGTGTTATTTTTAAAATAAATCTGACCATACAGGAGGAGAATGGGGCAGAGCAGCGAGAGGGTTAGTTTTAAGGAGCATCTTCAAGGAGGGAAAAGGGGCGGAGAGATGTGTAGGAAGTTTAAGCCGAAGATAGGTGCAAAAAGCCGGAGTAACTCCACGGGACAGGCAGCATCTCCGGAGAGAAGGAATGGGTGAGTGTCAGTCTGAGGAAGGGTCTCTACCCGAAACGTCACCCATTCAACATCACTCTCAAGAAGTGGTTCGGCCCGAAACGTCGCCTATCTCCTTCGCTCCATAGATGCTGCTGCACCCGCTGAGTTTCTCCAGCATTTTGTGTACCCTCGATTCTCCAGAATCTGCAGTTCCTTCTTTAACATGTCACCCATTCCCTTTTCTTCGGCAATGCTGCCTGACCCGCTGAGTTACTCCAGCATTGTGTGTCTTATCTAGGGACAGGGGGGGGGGGGGGGGTTGAGGGAGGGAACTTCATTGAGAAGGAGTCCTCACGTGCCAGAGACGGAGGAAGCTGGCAATGGGGATCTGGCAAGTTCTTGGTACTTGGGTTTATGAAGCTCTCTGTTGGCTCACACACAGGTGACAAGATGCGGAACACTGACAGCCGGGTGCTGGCGAACCTGACGGCGGTGACCGTCACCGAGGCGTTCGTCGGTGTCGCCGTCTTTTCTGTGATTTTCCTGCTGATCCGCACCTACAGAAATAAAGTTCCCAAGGGTCTGAAGTCACCCCCTGGTCCCCCCTGCGTGCCCATCATCGGGCACGCCTTATCCCTGGGTGAAAACCCGCACCTGACCCTCACCACACTGGGACAACAGTACGGAGACATCTTCCAGATTCAGATCGGTACCCGGCCGGTGCTGGTCCTGAGCGGGCTGGACACCTTGAAGCAAGCGCTGATCAAGCAGGGGGACGACTTCGCGGGCCGCCCCAACCTCTACAGCTTCAGGTTCATCAACAACGGCAAGAGCCTGACCTTCAGCAGCGACTACAGCGAAGTGTGGAGGCTGCGCCGGAAGCTGGCGCAAAACGCGCTGCGCACCTTCTCCACGGAGGAGTGCAAGAATTCCACGCACTCGTGCCTGTTGGAGGAGCAAGTCTGCAGCGAGGCGCGCCACCTGATCCAGATATTCGCAGAGCAGATGAAGAGCAGAGGCAGCTTCGACCCGATGCGGTACATCGTGGTGTCCGTGGCCAATGTCATCTGCGCCCTGTGCTTCGGAAAGCGCTACAGCCACGAAGACCAAGAGCTCCTCAACATCGTCAATGTCAGCGATGAATTCGCGAAAACCGCCGCCTCTGGCAACCCCGCCGATTTCATCCCGATCCTGAGATTCCTCCCGAATTACTCCATGGACACGTTCATCGCGATCAACAAGAGATTCGTCACTTTCGTTGAGAACATTGTGATGGAGCACTACCGCACATTTGACAAGGTAAGGACACTTCGACCGTCCCGTTTTATTGAAATGTAGACCTTTCATTGCCATAAATAGACACAGCATGCTGGAGTAACTCAGCGGGACAGACAGGCAGGCAGCAGCATCTCTGGAGAGAAGGAATGGGCGATGATTCGGGTCGAGACCCTTCTTCAGACTCGGACATCTGAAGAGTTTGAAGGGTCTCGACCCGAAACGTCACCCATTCCTTCTCTCCAGAGATCCTGCTGCCTGCCTGCCTGTCCCGCTGAGTTACTCCAGCGTTTTGTGTCTATCTTCAGTTCCTTCCGACGCCTTCTTTGCCATACCCGTGTCCCACCGACCGCAGTTAACCCGCGCCTTCCCGCCCTTCTCCAGGATAACATTCGGGATATAACCGATTCGCTGATCGGTCACTGCCAGGATAAAAAAGTGGACGAGAATGCCAATATCCAAATATCCGATGAAAAGATCGTCAGCATCGTGAATGACTTATTTGGAGCCGGTAAGGGGAGCCAATAAAACTGCATCGGGCGCGCTCATTGCACAGTTCTTGAAACTTGCTGGAACTGAAGCGTTATGTTTGGATCTGATGTGGGAGGAAAACAGCGAGTGTTTGACCAATAAATAAACTGCTCCCTGGATGGTCAAGGTTGTAGTTTTGCAAAGTTTTAGTTAATTCAGAAGCTAGACACAAAAAGCTGGAGTAATTCAGTGAGTGGAATGGTCTTCCTGCAGAAGTGGTTGAGGCAGGATCGATTTTAACATTTAAAAGTAAAGTGGATAGGTATATGGAGGGGTATGGTCTGAGTGTAGGTAGATGGGACTAGAGGAAAATAAATGGTCGCACGACTGGAAGGGCCGAGAAGGCCTGTTTCCGTGCTGTAATTGTTATATGGTTATAGGGTTTATATGGGTCAGGCAGCATTTTTGGAGAGAAGGAATAGGTGACGTTTCGGGTCTAGACCATTCCTCAGAGAAATTGTGTATATTAGGGTGTACCCCATTAAATTTGGGGTTACTTACCCACACCCCCCCCCTTAAAAAATCAATGCAATGTCTAACGAGAGTGTCTATTACCCTAAAGCCCGTGTTCTCTTTCTCTCTGTAGGTTTTGACACCATAACTACTGCGCTAACATGGTGTGTAATGTACCTGGTCTCCTATCCTGACATTCAGAAGAAATTGCATGAGGAAATAGGTGCGTCTGCTTAACATGAAGGGTGTTCATTTTAATCCCTGGGGTGACATTTTTCATCTTGGTTTCCACATTGGCCATAATTGACCTTTATCCCCCTTTTAGATGAGACCATTGGAAAAGACAGAAGCCCGAGGATAACAGACAAGCCTTTATTGCCCTACGTTGAAGCTTTCATCATGGAGACCTTCCGGCACTCATCATTTCTACCTTTCACCATTCCTCACTGGTAAGAGGGCTTCACGCAAGAACTACAAGTAACAACAACTAGATGGTCCCAAGAAGCTGGAGTAACTCAAAGGGTCAGACAGCATCTCTGGAGAAATGGAAAATGTGACGTTTCGGGTCAAGGCTCCTGCAGTAGATCCAAAACCTCACCTATTCCTTTTCTCCGTAGATGCCATCTGACCCGCTTGAGTTACTCCAGCTTTTTGTGTCTATCTTCGGTTGAAACCAGCATCTGCAGTTCCTCCCTACACACAACTTTGGCAGCTATTTGGGCCATTACGTGTATCTGAAAGAGATATCCAGTTAATGCCTGAGTGTAGAAACAAGGACCTGCAGATACTGGTTTACAACAAAAAGACACAAAGCGCTAGAGTAACTCAGCAGGTCAGGCAGCATCTCTGAACTGAAACGTCACCTATCCATGTTCTCCAGAGATGCCACCTGACCCACTGAGTTACTCCAGCACTTTGTGAATTTTTTTTTTCCATTTATAACATATGCAGGCGCTGCCATTTTTAGTGCCATTATTTAATGTCAGAAGTCCAGTCGGCCTGCATGTTCGATGTACTCGAGCAGTTCCCGCCAACTGACATCTCTCTCCTCTCCTGGCCATCTTTGTGTCCCAGGGGTACCTCCTGCAGCTGACCTTGAAGGAGCTGAAGCCTTACCCAGGTTGACCCTCCTACTGACCCACTCCTAGCGCCCCAAAGTCTTGAGCTTGCTTCCCGGTCCCGCTGACCGATGAGCCTTCGGGCAGGTCCTGTCGAACAAGACCACACTCCCGATCTTTGGGCGCCTGGTGTAGAGGGGAATGGGCAGGTTGGGAATCACATTGGACTGCATTTGGACATTGCATTCTAGTAACACAGAACTGCAGCAGAATTCTCCAAAAATCAAAAAGTGATTTGGTTGGATGTGTCTAGACTCTAGAGGAGTCCTTTTTACGTTACTTGTAACCACCAACAACCCTGTCAACTCCCCAACGATGACATCCCCCTCCCCAACTCAATGTATGCACGCAGCTTGCAACTTCCCTCTAAAACCACAAAGTATATAACGTTAATCTTCCATCTTTCAGAGATGAGCAGTTAAAGTGTGCAGCTGCACTCTCTCTCTAATAGTGTGTCATCAATGAGTATTGAAGCTAGTCCTGGATTGCTGATCAATACTTGCTACTCAATCTACAACAAATATTATGGTCACTGGCCTCGCTACTATTGATGGGACCTTGTCGTGTGCACATGGGCTTCAGGTGTGCCAGCAAGTGGCCACTTTCATGTTTGTTTGTCCGGCAGTATTATTTTCAGTCGTTCGCTCCATGATATTCCATTCTACACCGAGGGGTGACCCCTGTAGGTTATTTTTCCAATGAAACAAAATCCTCGTTTCATGGATGGAACCAGTTCTACTCCCATTAAAAATTCCCTCTTTTAGTTTAGTTGTGTTTAGAGATATAGCGCAGAAAAAGGCCCTTCGGCCCACCGAGTCCGCGCTGACCAGTCACTCTCGCACATTAACAGTATCCTGCACACACTAGGGACAATTTTGCATTTATACCAAGCCAATCAACTTACAAACCTGTACGTCTTTGTAGTGTGGGAGGAAACCGAAGATCTCAGAGAAAACTCACAAAGGGAGAACATACAAACCCTATACAGACATGCACCGATAGTCAGGATTGAACTTTGCTCACTGGTGCTCTAAGGCAGTAGCTCTACCGCTACACCACTCTTAAGAACATGTTTGGGGATTATTATGGCTTCTTTTGTGCTGTCTCCTCTGATCCAGGGAAAAAGGTCCCAACCTGATCATTCAAGCCCTGGGAACATCCTTGTGAATTTTTTCTGCACCATTTCCAGATTAATGACATCCTTCCTATAACTGGGTGTACAGAACTGCATGTAATACTATCGACTGCCCTGGAGAGGTTTCCTATGGCTTTCATCCCTAATACTTACAATGTAGCATATTAATAGAGATATATTGAGGCGTTGAGTTCTCAGCAAAACTAAATTCAAATCATTTTGCATTACAGCACAACAAATGATACTGCATTAAATGGATATTATATCTCAAAAAACACATGTGTTTTTGTGAACCAATGGCAAGTGAATCATGATTCGTAAGTATACTTCTCTTTTGTTTAAGTTATAGAATTTGAATTGGCTGCTTTAACATCTTCTCGTGTCCTTTTTCTAAAAGACTTTATTGAGTTGGACAATTCCAACTTGCTAAGATTGATGACTGGACTGCAGTAATTGATTACTTTTCAAATACAACTCTTTTCCAACCGTATAGAAACAAGGAACTGCAGATGCTGCTTTGCAAGCAAAGATGCGAAGTGCTGGAGCAACTCAGTTGGTCAGGATGCCTTTTTAGGGAACATAGATAGACGAAGTTTCAGGTCATGACCCTCATTTGAAGAAGGGTCCAGTTCTATCCATGTTCTCCAAAGATGCACCGTGACCCACTGAGTTACTCCAGAACTTTATATCCTTTCTCAATCTTGTCCTCTTTGCTTTCAGCCAAAGTGGTTTATAAAATTAATGATAAAAGTAAGTCTTGTGGGTTTAATTAAGCTTTCAGATATCAGACTAACTCTAAAATCTACAAACATGCTGAGCTGAAAACCTCCTTCTCAGTAAAGGTCTTCTTGCACTTATATAAAGTCAGGAGTCGGACGAGTGGTTACTTTCTGAAGCAGGCAAAGGGACATGCTAAGGAAATATTCCCATTAAACGTTCTGTATTATAAAATGAGCAGATCATTTGAAAGATATCTTTCTCTTGCATTATGTTCATATTGGTGGGTCGTGCCAATTTATAGTTGCTGTCTTCCCATGTGCTACGTATCAACAGCTTCACCCAGAAAGTGGAAAAATAAAATAGAATCCTTCCTTTTAGTTCTCCTCCTTCCTTTTGGGAAAAGAGTAGTCCTGGTGGTCCCAAGTGGGCAATTTTGTGTTGTATCCTCAATGAAAACGGCTTCTTAAAGGTGTGTCTGAGGATTTTATGTTCTCTAATGCTCTCGGATTGATAGAGTTGCATAATTATAAATGAAAATATGGTATCCCGTCTGCAATAACATCAATAAAGTTGGCAGTCCGATTAGTAGAAACCTGCATATGGACACCAGACTTAAGCCACCATGCCATCATGCAAACCATGCAGCTGAATGTTCAGGAAGGAACTGCAGATGCTGGGTTAAACCAAAAATAAGCACAACATTCAGACTGAAGAGTCTCGACCAGAGATGCCGCCTGTCCCACTGAGTTACTCCGGCATTTTGTGTCTATCCATGCAGCTGAATACTGCACCCCATGTAAATGACCATAGTATAGCTAAGCCAACTCCTTTAATTTAAACCCATTACTCTCAACTTGCTTTAAGTTTTATTGATTGGAGCCTCAGGCACATATAACATTGGAGTCCCCTAAGGAGCTTAATATGCCCTTGCTAGAAACTAATGGTAGAGTGCTCCACATGGGTCACAGTGGTTGCTGGTGGAGCTGCTTTGTATGTGTAACGTGAATGGTGCTACAGTACTTATCCCCAGCAATTAACTATTAGCACCATGGGAACAGGTCTGAGCAACTCTTGCGGCTTTTTCAGGCACTATAAAATGCAAACTCAAACAACGCACGAATGCTACTTTCACGCATCCAACATTTCATATGTGACTTCTCCTTCGCCATCCGACCAATTTTTCATGTTGCAATTTAAGCACACTACTGCCAATGGCTGTCCAAAAACCCTTGGCACCGACATGAAGGAAACCGGCTCAGTAATCACACAGAGAGATGATGACCTTTTTTGATGTTATATGAGATTTTCTTACGCCAATTTGCTTGCATTGGCTGCTTGGCAGCTGTTTGTTTTTATCCCTAACTGTGTGCTTCGATTATGGCATTAATGTTCTGGATGCATGCTCGCAAGCAACGTGAAAGTACTCCTTAATGGATTGGCATTAGTTCAGCAGCGTTTTACTGCAGTTACACATTGTGACTTGTACCAGTGGAATGTGTGAAAAATCATTCTCCCCCCAACATTCCTGCAGTATTACAAACTTGTCATCTTTCTATGAAGGTAATCAAATGAAGCAGATTTCCTTTGGCGGAACTTAGGATGTCATGTTTTATATTTGCCTATTTATTTAAAAGTTGATTAAAGATGGAGGGTGAGAGTAGCGGATGACCTTCTTAACAGCAAAAAATGATTGTGCGTTAAAAGAATAACAAATGGTAAATTGCATAATATTCTCAGGAAGTTCCTAATTCATTTGTTATTACAGCTTGGTAATTAAGACAATCTGATGAGATTTTTTCAATCATACCATAAATTATGTTTGAAAGGGGCATGAGAAGCCGTTGGTTTAAAAGTGGTATAGGAAGCAGATTCCTCGTGACTCTAGAAGGCATGCTCAAAACAATAAAACTGAACAAGCATTGGCTTAAGCAAAGAGTCAGGAAGTTAATAACGTTTCTACAGAGTAGGGTGAACAGCAGGTAATCTGGTGGCAAGAGTACATTTTTTCTGTTAGTTGAGTGAATGCAGTAAATAGCAGCCTGGTGGGACATTTGTGTCTGTGTCATGCGAAAACACCAGGGTGTTTCCTGCCTCCTTGACAACCACTGCTAGTGGTTCAAGATGCCCCTGAGGTTACCTTACTCTCTAACCAGTATTTGGCTCTGAGTTCTGATGATGCAGAGAGTGCAGCCAGAACCAAGACCACAGCACCATAGGTGGTTTCGCTGTATAAGGGAGGTGAAGAAAGGTCATGAAAGCAATAATTACAGGACGTCCTGGAACGTTGGTTAAGGATGCAGAACATTCCAGTGAATAGCCAAATGTTACAGTCCATATCACTGCTAATGATAAAGGAAGAGAAAAGGTGAGGACTTGCAGGCAGATCTTAAGGATTAAGAAACAGGACTTAAAAGGTAGCAATTTCTCGATTACACCCTGTGTCATGTGTCAATGGAGGCAGAACTAGGATAAAAATACAGAGTTGTATTTAGTGGATAAATCTTCCAGTATAATTGTGATGCATCCGATGCTGCTCGTGAGAGTAAAGGATGGAATTACAGGGGCCTAACTATAGTCTTCCTAATACATATAAAATACATGATGCACGAGGTCACAAAATGTCCAATATTATGCCCTTGATCTAAAAATTAGCAGAGGGAAATATTAACTACAGATCAGTCTGTTTAACCTGGATGGCAGTGATGTTCCAGGGACTGGATTGGAAGTCACTTAGACTGAAGGGCAATGAATACAAGAATCTGTTGTAGCTTGAGTGGAAAATTGGCTGACAATCAGGAAAGACACAGCAGTAGTGGATGGCTGGTTTACAGACTGAAGAGAAGTGTACAGCGGAGTTGCCCAGGGGTGAATTCAAGGACCACCGCTTACCTTTATTAAAACCAGGACTTTTTTGTAGACAAAAAAGGTGCTGGTACACGGACAACAATTCACGCAATACTATCGGCTTCTTCACTTTGTAGAGAAGCCTGTATGCAGTACTAGCACGTACTGTCACAAAAAGGCACGGATTAAAACTTGAAGGAAAAACTATACTATATATTATGATCAGAGTGTGCAGGGCATAATTTCCAAACTTGAATATGACATAAAAATCTGGTGGTGCAGTGAACTATGTTGAGAATAGTCATTGATTTCAAAGAGATACAGACATTGACAGGAGATGGGGGCAGATTAATTTTAAGACTGGGCAGTAATATGTGTTACATTTTGGTAGGAAGAATGAGAGGTAATATAAAGGGAATAATTCTAAACAGGACATGGAACAGAGAGATCTGGGGGCATGTGTGCATGGTTCATTGAAATTGGCAAGGCGGGTTGAGAATAAAAAGCATGTGGTATCCTGGCCTTAATAAATAGAGGCAAAGAGTATAAGATCAAAGTAGTCATGTTTAGTTAAGTTAGAGAGATAGCATGGAAACAGGCCCTTCAGCTCGCCGAATCTACACCGACCAGCGATCATGTGTTCAGGCTAGTTCTATGGTATCCTACTTTTACATTCACTCCTTACACGTAATTTACAGTGGCCAATTATCCTACAAACCCCCACATCTTTGGGATGTGGGAGGAAACCGGAACACCCAGAGGGAACCCACTCGGTCACAGAGAGCACATGCAAACTCCACACAGACAGCACCTGAGGTCAAAATCAAGCCAGTCTCAAGCATTTAAGGCAGTAATAACTGTACCAACTGTGCCATTGTGTCACCACTGTGTCACAATAAGCACACAAAAGACTAGTTTGGCTGCAAATGGAGCATTGTCTGAAGAAGGGTCTCGACCTGAAAAGTCACCCATTCCTTCTCTCCAGAGATGCTGCCTGTCCCGCTGAGTTACTCCAGCTTTTTGTGTCTATCTTCGGTTTAAACCAACATCCCTTCATACACACTGGAGCATTATGTACAGTTCTGGGCACCACACTTTAAGAGAGATGTCAAGGCTTTGGAATGGATGAAAAATAGATTTGTCAAACAGATTCCAGGTTATGTGTAAAGTTATGTTATGTGTAAAGACTAGAGAAGCTGGGGGTTATTGCCTTCAGATCATGGAAGATTGCGAGGGGATCTGATGGAGGCATTTAAATCAAGAAGGGCATAGAAGGTAATTAGAGACAAACATGAGAGAATAAATTGATAGAATAGTCAAAAGTATTAAAATAGAATGAAATTGGGGCAAAGAGAAGAAAAATGACATTGCTGGTGGCTAGGGTCTGGATTGTATAGTCAGAGGCTATGTCGAGGTAGCCACTATTTTAGCATGCAGAAGAATATTGGCTATGGTTAGATAAGTGAATGAATAGAGGGTGAGGGGAAGGATGGATTAGATTGTTCAAGTATGACTGGTACCAGCTGAATAATTTCAGCAGGGTACACAAAAGGCTGGAGAAACTCAGCGGGTGCAGCAGCATCCGAAGGAGCGAAGGAGATGGGCGACGTTTCGGGTCGAGACCCTTCTTCAGAAGAATTTCAGCAGTTCACATGTGATAGGAGCAGAATTAGATGATTCGGCCCATCACGTCTACTCCGCCATTCAATCACGGCTGATCTATCTTTCCCTCTGAACCCCATTACCCTGCCTTCTCCCCATAAACCCTGACACCCGCTCTAATCAAGAATCTATCAATCCCTGCCTTAAAAATATACATTGACTTGGCCTGCGCAGTCGTCTGTGGCAATGAATTCCACAGATTCACCTCCTGTCGAATGGGCCAAGTGGCCAAGTTCCATTCTGAGATTCTGTGGAAGTGTACTGTAGTAACCTAATTTCTTCTTGGGAAACACTCATTTAAGAAAGTTCCACATTTTAAATATCCACAAGTACAAGCTGGCAAAGCATTTACTGTAATTTTATTGGGATCTACAGTGCTCCCAATATCAAAACTAGCAGAAATTTGTATCTTAAATTTACTGTGGTGAAAATTATTTTCTTCATTTTATTTACTGTTGATGAAACATCCAGCAGCAGTGCAAAAGGTTAAATAAAATGTTTTCTTTTAAATGTCAGGCTGACCAAATTAAAGTTTAGATTTTAATCTTCTGTGTGCATTTTAAGCATTTGCTAACCTCTTCTACGCATATCCTATGCAGACAGAGCTCCCTCTGCAGATGCAGTAACGATAAACACACAAACCTTACAGATACATGACAGGCAATCAATGTCATATTTAGTTATTGCGTGGGAAGGAACTGCAGATGCTGGTTTCCACCGAAGATAGACACAAATTGCGGGAGTAACTCAGCGGATTAGGCAGCATCTCTGGAGAAGAGAAATAGGTGACTTTTTGGGTTAAGACCCTTCTTCAGACTGAAGCTGGGCCACGAGCCGAAATGTCACCTATTCCTTTTCTCAAGAGACGCAGCCTCACCCGCTGAATAATATTTTTTTATTTGATCAGTTTACTTCATTATCCTAAAATGAAGCTTGCTGGAAGAATTGGATTAACAATATGACAGATATGGCACAGTTGTTTCAGAAAGCCACGAGAAAGGAAAAAGAGAATGAAAGGATCAGTGGAGATATCGGGCAATGGAGAATTTTACAGATTCATTGATTAGAAATGCTTTTCCTTCCACTGATTTCATTGTAATTGGGTGCAGTGTGTAACCAATATTTCAATGCATACCCAAAGATCAAGTTAGTTACACCAGGTAAAAAATAGATTCAAAAGTGCTGGAGTAACTCAGCGATTCAGGCAACTTCCCTGGAGAACATAAGTCGGCAACATTTCAGAGTCTGAAGAAGGATCGTTCACCGATCCATATTCTCCAGGGATTCTGCCTGACCCACTTTGTTACTCTCACACTTTGTCACTTTTTAGTAAACCAGCACCTGCAGTTCCTTGTTTCTACATAATTACAACAGGTGTTGGGTGTTGCTCTTTTTGTCGTGCTTTGGTGGACTCAACATAGAAATGCTCCATTTTATTAGTGGAAGAAGGGAATTAAAAAGGGGCCATCAACAAGAAGCAAGGGTCCTTTACAATGGAACATATACTAAGGCTGGATATCCCAAATGGGCCCTGCTATTGAGATCAGAATCCAAGCTTGTAAGATACTTGTGAAGTATTTTATCTATGATACGGACCAAAATATTATTACTCGTGAAAACAAAGCAAAAGGTTTATGACAATAGGCACTGGCTTTCAAATCTGCCAAATGTGACATTTTGTTTAAAAAGGATTCTGATTAGTGAATGAATTCCAATATAGATAAATGTGAAGGAAGGAACTGCAGATGCTGCTTTAAACCAAAGATAGACACAGAAAGCTGGAGTAACTCAGCGGGTCAGACAGCATCTCTGGAGAAAAGGAATTGGTGATGTTTTGGGTCGAGACCCTTCTTCAGATAAATGTGAGGTAGCAAGAATGGAGAGGTCACTTGGAAGGTGGAGTCTGGATAGGATGGAGGAACAAAAAGGATCCTGAATGCAAATACTTCAATCTTTAAAGGTTGTGCCACAGGTTAGTAAAGCCATTAAAGAAAACTAATCAAGCATGAGGGCATATTTCTGGAATGAAAATAGGAAAGTTATCCAATAATTATATCAAACTTGCATTGGGCTATACCTAGAATACTGTGAAGACTTCCTAAGAAGCATACAGAGGCATGGAGAAGATGGAGAGGAAGATTTAGAAGTATGGTGTACATCTGAAATAAAAATAAACAGACTGAGCCTCTTTTATCTCAGACGGAGTCCTTACTGTGGCCTTTAAAATTAGGTTGTGGAGGAAGGAACTGCAGGTGCTGGTTTACACCAACGATAGATACAAAAAAGTTGGAGTAACTTCACACTGAAGAAGGTCTTGCCCCGAAACATCACCCATTCCTTCTCTCCAGAGATGCTGCCTGTCCCGCTGAGTTACTCCAGCATCTTGTGTTTATGTTCCTTAAAATTGGGTTGCTTGATTGAGTGGATGCAGTCAGAATATTTCCATTTGTGGGAAGGAGACATCAGATGAAGAGAGTTACCTGGAAATCCACTCAAGAATTCTGCAGGACATTTTTACCCAGAATGTGGTCAGAATATATCACTGGCTGGAACAGCGACTAATAGAAGCAAATCGTATAGATATATTTGAAAGAGAAAAGATGGGAGGGGATATTAGTGATGCACAAACACTGGCGAGTGTGAAAATGCACACCTCCAGATTCAGGCACAGTTCCTTCCCAGCTATTATCAGGCAACTGAATCATCCTACCACAACCAGAGAGCAGTGCTGAACGACTAGCTACCTCTTTGGTGACCCTCAGACTAACCTTGATCAGACTTTACTGGCTTTGCCTTGCACTAAACATTATTCCCTTATGTAATTCCCTTATACACTGTAAATGGCTCTATCTTTCTGCTGACTGGATAGCACGTAACAAAAGCATTTTGCTCTGCCTCGGTACATGTGACAATAAACTAAACTTTAACTGTCTCTAACCTCAGTATTCAGGTATTCTCTTCAAAACTATTTTGAGTTTCAATAACATTCTTGCCTATGGTTTTGATGTTGACCAGTTATCATTCTCCTGTTGTTGAAACTGGTCTTTGCAAAGCATGGTATGGAGTAGTTGAAGTTATTCAATTTCACGTTATTTTCTACTTAAGTCATAACGTGTATTTGTGCTCTTGCTTATTTCAGATCACTCTGGAAAGACCCATTTGCTTTCCGCCCAGAGCGGTTTTTAAATGCTGACGGAAAAACCATCAACAAAGTGGAATGCGAGAAGGTGCTGCTGTTTGGCATGGGCAAAAGGAGATGTATTGGAGAGGCTATTGGCCGCATAGAGGTCTTTTTGTTTCTCACCTCTCTCATCCAACAATTGCAATTTGAGAAGAAACCCGGGCAGGACATTGATATGACGCCACAGTATGGATTGACCATGAAACCCAAGAGGTGTGAAGTGCAAGCTGTGCAACGCTTCTCTGCCAAGGCAGCACCTTAATTCTGTAAGAAGTTAATTAAGGACAGGATGCAATTTGTATATTACAGAAACATACCTACGGTATGAGGGAACAGTTATGCCTTAAATGTTATGTTTTCTCATGATCAGTGAAATATGCTGCTGCTGTGCCATTGTTGCCTTGTATTTAAAGTACCAATGAAGAAGTATCCTACTGTATAAGCAGAAATGAAAAAAATATGAAAATGAATTTTGTGAAGCTGTATTCATGAATAACCCATTTAAGAAAGTACTTGTATTTTTAAAAAATGAGATATTTTACCACAGAAAACCATGTATTAAGGGAACCATATATGAGACTGCTTCTTTATACTGTAAAAAGGGATTGATTTTTATACATTTAATCTCTGGTCAAATTGACTAATTTGCTGCAGAGATAAACAACTGTGTTTATATAGTATATCACGTTTTATCGATAATTAATGAACGTTTTTACAACCAACCAATTCTCTTTGTTGCTCATTTGTCGCTGGTTTGTTAGTTAAATGTGGAGACTGTTCGAAAAGCGGTTCAGAATCGAAGGAAAATATGCAGCAAATCTACCTGCATCTGAAAAGACAGATGATTCTTGGACAGGTGGACAATGGGACATTCCAGTTCACATCAGCGTAAGAGAAATACAGCTGGTCCCACCTTCCTACTCTCTCACCCTTCCACCATAGTCATTTTGGAGGTGTGAAGAAGGGTCTCGACCTGGAACGTCACCAATTCCTTCTCTCCAGAGGTGCTGCCTGCCCCGCTGAATTACTTTGTCTATCCTAATTATCCAGCTTTGTTTGGAATTCTGCAACAGAATCTGTTTCCCAGCGGTGTGTTCCAGAAATAACAACACACAATGTAAAAGACTATTCCTCATGTTACTTTCAGATCTTTTAAGGGCCTTCCCACTTGGGCAACCTAATCCCCGAGTTCTGGCGAGTTTGCCCTCGACTCATACTCGCAGCGCGGTCGACACGAGGTCATAGGAGGTCTTCGTAACTCTCCTTCATGCTCGAGAGTGGTCTCCGCGTACTCGAGGCCTCAGCTAGGTCGCGGCCTTTTTTTCAATATTTTAAAAAATGCCCACGAGTTAAAAAAAGGTCGCCATGGAAAAAATCAATACTTTTTTTACTCGTAGGTTTAGTCGTAGAAGGTAGTAGTAGGTAGTCGTAGATAGTCTTCATCATAGTCAAAGGGAGATCGAAGGAGGTCGTCTTCACTCTCCAATATTCGGTGTCCAATTTTCCCGAAGTTAGTCGTAGCTAGTCTTCAACATAGTCAAAGGAGGTCTTCAACATGACCTTTTTTCAAACTATCTTCTAAACTCACCAAATAAGGTCGCCCAAGTGGGACTCCTTATTTTTGACCATGAAAGTGTATCAAAGAGAACACTTTCTCCTTTTCTATAACTTATATGATTTGCATTATAAGAACTGCCTCCACTTCTCCACTTAGGTCCATGATTTCAGGTCGTAAATCTTTTTCACCCTCTCCCCCAAATTCATGTCCTTCCTTAAATATGGCAGCAAGAACGAGACAAAATACTGACATGTCTTCCTTACTCTTGTTTTCTATGCTTCTTTATGAAAAGGTGTGGATCTAATTTGAGGAGCCATTTATTGGACATGACACATATTCCAGATCTCTCTGTTCCTGTACCCTTTTTAGATGTGTAGGAAGGAACTTCAGATGCTGGTTTAAACAGAAGATAAACACAGTTTGAAGAAAGGTCGACCCGAAACGTCACTCATTCCTTCATGTCAGAGATGCTCCCTGTCCCGATGAGATACTGCAGCATTTTGTGTCTACCCATGTTAGATATTTGGCCTTTACATACTGCCTCTTCTGATTCATCCAATCACGTAATCATAAAACACTATCCAGTTCGACACAATTTGTCTAAACAAGTTCATGCCGGTTTTTCCTGATCATTTCACACTTGCATGGCTGCCTGTGAATTCTGTGTCTAATTATAGTTTCTAGAAATTATCAGCTGTCACAGTTAAACTGGTCTGTACTTCTTGGGTTTATTGTTTAGTTTATAACTTCAGAGCAGAAACAGGCCCTTCAGCCAATCGAGTCCTCGCCGACCAGCGATCCCCACACACAGACACTATCCTACACACTAGGGACAATTTACAATGATACCAAGGCCAATTAACCTACAAACCTGTCTGTCCTTGGAGTGTGGGAGGAAACTGGAGAACCTGGAGAAGACCCACGCAGGCCACGGGGAGAACATACAGACAGCACCCATCAGGATCGAACCTGGGTCTCTGGCGTTGTAAGGCAGTAACTCTACCACTGGGCTACTGTGATGACCGAGAGTATTGGTTGTGTATGGGTTGTATTGCTACATCCATATTTCAATAGTGGTATAACATTGCAACTAGACCCCACTTCTAAATCTATAGGTGTTTGAAAGATTACAGTCAGGGCCTCTACTCTGTAGCATGGGAGTAGATGCACAGGAATGCCAATACAGGTTCTTCAATATACTACAGATCATTATGATCAATAAATATTGCATAATTCCTACACTGGCACTGCATCAAAATTATAGAACTCCCTACCCTATAGTATGAGAATGCTTACAAAATCAACTGCAATGGTTCAGGAACTTGGTTCACTACCACCTAGTCAAGAATGATTTGGGTCTTGTCAGTACCGCCTACTAATTTTACTTCGGAGTCACGTGAGTGACTACGTGAAGACCCCGCCAGCACGCATGCGCGACATATCGTCAAACGCATTGCGGAAGCGACAGTCGGGAGGAGCATCGCTCCTCCAGCGTAAGTTAAAAACAAGCCGGAGGTAAGTACTTACCATTCTGGTAGAGTTTCGTGGCGACTCTGTGTGGTGTGTTTTACAGAAAAGAACAGCACCATGGAGTCCATGAAATCGCGGAGAGCAGCGGGAAAAATCACTGCTGTGGAAAGCAGCCAGCAGCGTGCCGTCTCTCCAGAGCTGCAGGTACATCCAGCAGCCCCCGACTTCTCACCGCGACAGACCGCAGGTGCGCCGCGGTCCGGCAGCAAAACCACCCGGAAGTCGGACAGGTCCGTTGACTCGGCTGGGTCCGGACCTGAGGACACCCCGTTTGCTGATAGGGACGGCGGGCGTCTTACCCGCATGGAGCGGATGGTGGAGCAATTGCTCCAGCGTGACCTGCTTTTGCAGGGGCAGAGTCACAGTGGGTCTCTTCGCAGACCCACGGCAGCATCCTATCAAGGACTGCCAAATGTCTCACCCTCTTCGCAGGGGAGCATTGTGGGTCAGAGCTGGGCTGACCCTGAAGAAGGGGACATGGCTGAAGACTCACCTGTGTCAGGGGTGCCGCAAGAAGAATTACTGGGTATGGTCAACAAATTCGCTATGCCTACCCAAAAAGGGCTGCCATTCATCCTAAGCTGGCAGCCAGTATAAATTACATGGCAACAAACCAGCTGCAGGAACAGGCAATAAACGATACGGCAGAAAAATACCTTGCGCCAGCTCCCAGGATGAGGTGTTCCACACCAGGTCATCACAAATGTCCTCATTCTTCAGAGAACGGGGATTCCCCTCCCCCAGTATAGATGAAGCTCGCACCAGGGTCTCCTCCATACCCCGCAACACTGCCCTCTCTCCCCATTCCCCCACTCGCAACAAGGGCAGAGTCCCCCTGGTCCTCACCTTTCACCCCACCAGCCGGCACATACAACACACAGTCCTCCGCCAGTTTCGCCACCTCCAACGTGACCCCGCCACTCACCACATCTTCCCATCTCCCCCCTGTCTGCCTTCCGCAAAGACCGCTCCCTCCACAACTCCCTTGTCAATTCTTCCCTTCCCTCCCGCTCCACCCCTTCCCCGGGCACTTTCCCTTGCAACCGTAAGAGATGCTACACTTGTCCCTTTACCTCCCCCCTCCACTCCTTTCAGGGACCCAAGCAGTCCTTCCAGGTCCAACAGAGGTTCACCTGCACCTCCTCCAACCTCATCTAATGCATCCGCTGCTCTAGATGCCAGCTGATCTATATCGGTGAGACCAAGCGGAAGCTTGGCGATCGTTTCGCGGAACATCTCCACTCGGTCCGCAATAACCAACCCGACCTCCCGGTGGCTCAGCACTTCAACTCCCCCTCTCATTCCGTAACCGACCTCTCTGTCCTGGGCCTCCTCCACGGCCAGAGTGAGCAACACCGCAAGTTGGAGGAACAGCACCTCATATTCTGCTTGGGGAGTCTGCATCCTCTGGGCATGAACATTGAATTTTCTCAATTCTGTTAACCCTTGCTGTCTCCTCCCCTTCCCACCTCTCCCCCAGCCCTCTGGCTCCTCCTCCTCCTTTTTCCATTTCTTCTCCCCGCCCCCCCCCACCTCTCATCAGTCTGAAGAAGGGTTTTGGCCCGAAACATTGCCTTTCTCCTTCGCTCCTTAGATGCTGCTGCACCCGCTGAGTTTCTCCAGCCTTTTGTGTACCCGCCAGAGAATTGTATTTCTCTTAATGTGCCTGGTGTCAACAACCCCATTTGGGGCAACATGAGCCTGGCCATAAGGAGCCAGGAGGTGAAACTCCAAAGAATCCTCAAGCTGCTGGCTGCTGGGATTACGGCAGTAGCCAGAACAGCTGATGGGGTTGAGATGCCTGAAGAGCTGCAAGACGCTCTAGCACTCCTGTGCAATACACAATTTGAAATTGACAGCTACAGGAAGAGCATCATAAAGCCTGCATTCAATCCCAAATTTGCAGGATTATGCAGGCCCAGCAGTGCACAGCCGCCAACATTGCTGTTTGGGGACAACCTCCCAAAGCAGGTAAAAGACCTGGATGAGGAGGCCAAGGCAATCGGCATGATTAAGGTGCCGAACACCTCCAAAACCCCATATCAGCGGCGGCAGCACCCCTACACATCCACCAGGCACCGCTACAACGAGAGACCATCTGGTGGTGAAAGCTCGAATGCCGGCCCACCTGCACAACGGTCTTTTTTTAGGCCATGGCCCAGCAACACAACAGAACATGAAGCAAGGACAGAGACAATCAACACAGCACCGCCGGTAACTATGGAGGTAGGTGGGTCTGGTTGCCTCGAAAACATTGTATGTCTCGACTCATCACGGCTTGGGGGACGGTTGCACTTGTTTCGTCATGTGTGGAACACTTTTACCTCTGATCCTTACATACTCGGATATATTCAGGGATACAAAATTGAATTTGTTTACGAACTCCCCATCCCAGTTCAGCATACACCTAGCCGAAAGTTTATACTTTCACAAAAAGAGCGAACAGAAGGCCATGCTGAACTTTTTAGATTAAACGCAAAAGGGGTAATTGAGAAGACAAACAGAGAATCTCAAGAGTTCGTATCAAACTTTTTTACCAAAAACAAAAAAGACGGCGGATGCCGCATCATTATAGATTTGACCGAACTGAATACTTTCGTACAGTATGCCCATTTCAAAATGGACACGTTTGTCACAGCCAAATAGCTAATTTCTGACAGGTACTACATGGCTTGCATCGACCTAAAGGATGCATATTATTCAGTACCAATAATCATTATACATTTCTGAAATTTAACTGGATGGGACAGCTTTGGCAGTATAAGGCCTTACCCAATGGGCTATCATCGGCATCCAGGCTGTTTATCAAATTGTTAAAACCAGCTTTAGCATATTTGAGGAAACAAAACCATATTGTTATGGCCTACCTTGATGATATTCTCATTGTAGGGGAAAATGTAGAGTTGGCTACATTGGCAGTATCATCCACAAAGCATCTTTTTCAAAAGCTGGGATTTATCACTCATGCAGATAAATCAAAATTGAGACCCTCCACTACCATGGGTTATTTGGGGTTCACTATCGATTCTGTTCAAATGTCTATCGCCTTGCCACCAAACAAAGTGGCAGACTTGACGGGAGCATGTAAAAGCCTCACTAGCATCAGAAAACCATCCATTCGGCAAGTAGCCAGAGTAATTGGGAAACTAGTGGCTGCATTTCCAGCAGCACAATTTGGACCACTCCATTACCAAAATCTAAAAAGAGCAAAAATATTAGCTCTTAAAACTCATGCAGGCCATTTTGATAGGCCTATGGAACTACCAGGGAAAGCAAAATTAGAGTTAAATTGGTGGATAGACAATATTCAGCATTGTTCTAACCCCATCACTATCAGGAATCCCTCGGTTATATTACAGACTGATGCCAGTGCAAAAGGTTGGGGAGCAACTAATACCACCACTAGTTGTGGTGGCAGATGGAGTGCACAAGAATTAACCCTGTTTGGAGCACTAGGGATTAATTATCTAGAAATGTTGGGAGCATTTCATGGACTCCGGGCCTACTGCTCAGACATGCACCATTTGCCTATAGCAGCTGGCCTATATTAATCATATGGGTGGAATAAAGTCGATATCATGTGATGAATTGGTTAATAATATCTGGCACTGGTGCCTGGAAAGGAATATTTGGATCTCAGCCACTTACCTTCCAGGTAAGCTAACTACAGTGGCGGACACCAGGTCACGCAAATTCCACGACAACACCAAATGGATGTTGGATCGGAAAGTGTTTGCTGATATTATAGAACGGTATGGGACACCAGATATCGACCTTATTGCATCCAGATTAAATCACCAACTACCAACATATGTTGCTTGGGAACCAGACCCTGGGGCAGCAGCGATGGACGCTTTCTCGCTACATTGGGGGGATTTGTTTTTCTATGCATTTCCCCCGGGTAAGTCGGGTCTTACAAAAAATCAAACCAGACTCCGCAACGGGTATTTTGGTTGTTCCCGATTGGCCTACCCAACCAAGGTTCCCACTAGCACATAATATGGCCGCAGAACCCTGCATTCGGATCAACAAACGTCCGAGTTTTGGTACACCCTGTGACAGGGGAAAGTCATCCGTGCCATGATCGAATAAACCTGTTGGTTTGCAGATTCTGAACAGGCCATTTCTGGACTACGGACTCTCCGACAGGACGATAAATGTCATCACAGCGTCGTGCAGGGAGTCCACCAGAAGACAATATCTAACATATGTGAAGAAATGGGAAGTGTTCTGCACCAGAACGAACACTTTATACGACACAGCCACCATCACTGAAGTGCTGCAGTTCCTGGCTACCCTTTATTTTGATTGAGCTACTGTGCCATTAATTGTGCACGGAGTGCCCTATCCAATTATCTGGGCCGAGGGTGTGATCACCTGGCTGTGGGATCACACCCACTGGTATCTAAACTGATGAGGGGTATATTTAATTCTAATCCCCCCAGGCTCAGATACACCCATACATGGGACATAGGCATAGTGTTGACTATGCTTCGAGGATGGACACCTATATCGGGACTCACACTGGATAAATTAACCTATAAAATGGTTATGTTAATGGCACTTGTAACAGCACAACGGGTCCAGTCCTTACATAAACTAAGTATGGACGCCATGTATATCACTAATGGCAAGATAACCTTCCTTATACAGGGGTTACTTAAACAGGATAGGCCCGGATCCACTGGCCAAAAATTAGAATTTCTGGCCTATCCTGCAGATTGTCGGCTCTGCATCGTGACATATATATTGCGATATATACAGGTCACCAACAGTCTCAGGGGCACGGAGAGGGCTTTACTCATTAGCCACAAATGCCCTCACCATAAGGTCACAGTACAAACCATTTCCAGATGGTTAAGGGTGGTATTGGGTGCAGCGGGGGTGGACACTAATATTTTTAAATCTCACTCCACCAGGGCTGCATCCACATCGGCGGCAAGAATGATGGAAGTTCCAATGGACCACATCCTTGCAACAGCGGGTTGGAGTAATGAATGGACTTTTCAGCGCTTCAATTATAAACCCGTGGCCACTCCCCAGACATTTGCGGGAAAAAAATTAAGTTCTGTTTCATGATTTACCCCAATGTAGGGGCATTATTATTTTAGGTATGAAATAAATACCTTTTTGTTTTTCAGCACAGTTCATGTCTGAAATACGTTACATCCTCCATTTCCTAGCATGGCAGTGTGTGAGCATGGACTTGTTCCAGGGCATGAAATCACAGAGCTTTGAAATCTTCACGTAGTCACGCACGTGACTCCGAAGTAAAATAGTAAGATTAAATGAGAACTTACCAGTTTGAAGTTTGATCTTTATTTTATGAGGAGTTACGATGAGGGATTACGTGCCCTCCGCTCACAAACCCTCTATTATAAAGGTCAACTGGTATATAAAGTTATCTCTTATCTTACTATGTTAGTCAACTTTGGTATCTGTGATTTCACACCACTGCTTTGAAGAATGTCGCGCATGCGTGCTGGCGGGGTCTTCACGTAACACCTCATCGTAACTCCTCATAAAATAAAGATCAAACTTCAAACTGGTAAGTTCTCATTTAATCTTACTATTGGACACAGAACCCTTGAATGAATAAAATAACTACTAAAGAAAAATGAGTTATGAAGTAACGGGAAAATTACAAAGGGGAATTAAATGGCGACTCTCCCAAAGAATTGGTAGAAGCATAATGCTATCCTGTGCAGTGGAAAATATACAACAAAGGTGATTGTAGGGGATGCTAGTGAAAATAGGTAAAAGTGCAATTTTAGTATGTCTCACAAATTTATTTCTGGATGTTTCAAAACACTTTACAACTTGATCATTACTTTTAAAGTGTGGTCATCGTTGTAATATAGGACACGTGCTAAATAACTTGCGCATATATACAGCAAAATAGTTATGATTAAGCACGTTGAAAAATGTCTCATGTACTTATGTCCAACTGCTAAACTTGATGGCTGGGCTCTGGCAGAGGGTTTACTGGCTGCAATCTGCTATTTGTTTCCGCATGAGGTCCCACAATGGAGCGTGAACTTGTTCAAACTACTGGAAACCGACCAAAACCCAAAAGTTTCCAACTGAAAAACCAGTATGCTGCCACCTGTGCTACAACTGACACCAACCAGGTGGCACGGTGGCGCAGTGGTAGAGCTGCTGCCTCACAGCGCCAGAGACACAGATTCGATCCTGACTGCAGGTGCTGTCTGTATGGAGTTTGTATGTTCTCCTCGTGACCTGCGAGGTTTCCTCCTAATGTACAGGTTTGTAGATTAACTGGCTTGGTAAAATTTTAAATTCATGTGTGTGTGTAGGATAGTGTTAGTGTGTGGGGATCACTGGTCGGCACGGATTCGAATTGCTGAAATATCTGTTTCCACGCGGTATCTCTAAACTAAACTAAACTAGACGAACCTTTGACTTCGCATCAATCTGAGAGAGTATACAATAAACAGAACATAAGACTTATAAATAGCCAAGGATACAATGTCCTGCAATCTTGCCAAGTATTGCTCAGCCATTAGTGTAGTTCTTGTAAAGAACTGGAATCACTAGTTATTAATTGGCTTTAGGGCATTTCTCTATTGCAATTAATCTACAGGTAGAATTAGTAAGGTACAGCAGGTACCAAATATGCCAACTATGCTGGTAAACTGGCAAGTCAATATCTCAGGTCATATTATCAGTGTTGAAGGCATGTGCAAGTACAACTGGCTCTGATGTATGGATCATATTGACTGTAACGCCTGTCACTAGACTCCACAGTATGCTGAGCTCTGTAACTGTGAGAGTCGTCCAGAAGATAATACCTTCTGAAGATCTCATATTGGACTCAGTAGTTATTTCAGAATCCACAAGATTGGAAACAAGTCACCCTCGATCATGAGGCATTGCCTACAAAGCAGAAGTAGGAATGATGATGCAGGTGTTGGGCCCTGTTCAGTCAACTGGATACGGTTGAAAGACAAGCACAAGAGAACCTACCAATAAACTGAATCAGATGTCAAGCACTTCGTTTTCAGCATGTAACAAGAATGCATCAGGAATGCAAACTTGGCACATACTTTCAAGTAGAACTTGAATGACATGAATGATTGAACTAATTAAAGATTCATTGCAATGCTGTTCCATTGATATGGGCATTCCTCAAGAAGAAGGCTGGGACTTTCCATGTTTGTCACAACTATCAAAAATCGGTATATGCTCTATCTGAGTGAAATAACAATTGTGTTTCTGCATTAACTCATCTGCAACGATTTGAAAGTAAAATCTCCAAAGAAACAAACTTATTAAACTTAATTTATGCAGCACTGGAAGATGCTCGCTTTTGTTGCAAAATTTGAAAACATTCTCTGTTTCTGAAATACGAGTACAAAAAGGAAGCACCATGTTGCCACCTGGCATCAAATGATTAAAAAATGTGCATAACACTTGATTGAATTAAATCACTTTGAACAATTAAGTTGTTGAGAGAAGTTATCCTCTTGTCCTTGCTTTCCAAGCTATTTGCTAAAGCAACAAGTGCAGACTTAGTCAAATACTTTAATTGACTGCGAGTCATATGGTCATCCAAACATACACATTAGGAACAGGAATAGTCCCTTGAGCCTACTCTACATTTAATTAGATCCTGGCTACCAATTGTCATGCACTCTCAGAATCCTTTCACACACCCACCTTTTTGTTCATCAATAATCTATCTAGCTCTGCCTTAAAAATATTCATAGGGTCTGCATTCATCACCCTTTGAGGAAGAGAGTTCCAAAGGGTCATGATCTTCTGAGAGAAATTAAACATGTCTCATTCTTAAACATGTGACTCCTTGTTCTAAGTTCTCCCCCAGAGGAAATACGGGCACCACATCCACCCTGTCAAGGTCCCTCAGTGTTTTATGTTTCAGTCCAGTCCCTTCTCACTCCTTGCAACTCTACCAGATACAAACCGAACAGACATAAGAGACTGCAGATGCTGGAATCTGGTGCAACTGCAGCCTTTGTTGCTCCAGACACGAGCATAGTCTTTCCACCTTTACCTCATGCGATAACCTGCTCATTCTGGGTAACAATCAACGAAACCACCTCTAAACCACTAAATTTGCACCATGTAATGACCAATATATACTCCAGATATGATTTTAGCAATTCCCTATGTAACTTAAGCAAATATATCCACATGAAGGCTGCTGGAATTAAAGATACCTGTGTAGATGAGAATCTGGGAAAAATGTATTGTATTTTATAACACATAGCATTGCATTATGTAAAATTAATTGACTAATCTCGACCACCTAAGCAAGCATGATGCGCAGTCTGACATGAAGACCTAGCTTCAATCTTGTTTTAGGTGAAATGACTCTTAAGAAGGGCTTCGGCCCGAAACGTTGCCTATTTCCTTTACTCCATAGATGCTGCCTCACCTGCTGAGTTTCTCCAGCACTTTTGTCTACTTTAAGTGAAACGACTGTTGAATTACCTTAAAACATTTAAGATGTTTCAGCATAAGGCAGTTGTAGATGCAAACAGGATAAATGAATATTTAGTATCCTTCATCCTGTATCTGTACACTGTGGACGGCTTGATTTTAATCATGTATAGTCTTTTCGCTGACTGGAGAGCACGCAACAAAAAAGCTTTTCACTGTGCCTCGGTACACGTGACAATAATAAACAATACTAAACTAAACTAAACTATTTAGTGATGTTAGACACCACACACTGTGAGAGTGAATCATTTAAACTCAAGAATTTATTACCAATGAGTTAGTCCATGAAAATTATGGGGCACGAAAGTGGGTAAAAGGCAACAATTGCAGTGGAACAACTTATATTCAGGCTACTGGGGTTGGACCCCAGTTGGACCCCAGTCTAAGGGGTTGGACAAGCTAGATGCAGGAAGATTGTTCCCGATGTTGGGGGAGTCCAGAACAAGGGGTCACAGTCTAAGGATAAGGGGGAATTCCTTTAGGACCGAGATGAGGAAAACATTATTTACACAGAGAGTGCTGAGTCTCTGGAATTCTCTGCCACAGAAGGTCGTTGAGGCCAGTTCATTGGCTATATTCAAGAGGGAGTTGGATGTGGTTCTTGTGGCTAAAGGGATCAGGGGGTATGGAGAGAAGGCAGGTACGGGATACTGAGTTGGATGATCAGCCATGATCATATTGAATGGCGGTGCAGGCTCGAAGGGCCGAATGGCCTACTCCTGCACCTATTTTTCTATGTTTCTATGTTTCTACTGGTTGCTAACATGGAAGGGCATTTGAAAAGTGCACTTGTGTGGACAAGATCGTACTCCTGAAGTGAGGATTGTACCCATACTTCTATTAGAGTTCCCATAAGATTGCTCATTTTATAAAATGTGATGGAGAAGCAATGGATTATTTGAAATTGTACTCTCAGTCTCGCAAGTATTTGTATGAACGTGCATAAAAGGCTAAAATGTTTAATAGTAAATTATTGATTTATCTGCACTATAGATCTTTTAATTCCATAATGTAATTTTCAATCTGATAACAGTTAAAACCTGCATTTGCCTCTACCATTTATAAAAGGGATTTTCCCTACTGAAATGTTTGAATCATTTCCACATATATTTGTTGACTTACTCTTTGTGACCAAAAGAGGGCCTGGAATTTATGGTACCCTGTTTAAACTCAACTCATTTTCAAACAGCTACAATCCATCCCATTCACCCAGCTGCTTCACACTATCATCTTGAGATAATTGTTGATTGTTTAACAAATTGACTGAATCAGTTACATTTTAATGACAGCATCCAGCTCTTTCTAAAAGATAATCTGATTAATTTTTAACAAAAAGTTGAACGTATTTTATGCCTTTCTTTATAACCAATGAGATTTAAAGTGAAATCTTTTAGCAGTCATTAATATTTAGACAGTTGTTATGTTTTTAGAAGTTTTAGTTTAGCTTCCCATCAAACAGTGAAGAGAAAGCCAATCTTCAATTATCATGAGACTTACATGGATATGTACCAAGAGCTAACATAGGATTTTTGGAGATTATTGTTTTGGCAAGCTTAGGTATGCAAGAGCCTCAAAGGCCATGTCTAAAGTTCAAATCAATGTTGTCAGTAATTTGTATATATTTTTCTAAATATGAATAAGATTTTAAGGTCAATATGAAAACAAAGCCTTCTCATTTACACTCAATATGAATGTAGAGACATGTACCCAGGGCATTCATTTGAGTTTTCTCCAACGAAAACTGACTCCAAGCAAAGTAAGATAATGTTAAGGCAGATGACCAAAACAGATCTTAAAAGAGTAACGAGTAGAGGAGAAACAGGGACATTTATGGAGTGGATTCCCGTGCTCAGAGCCTTGGCAGTTGAAAGCCGGGCATCAGTGGCAGAGTGGGATGCCAGTAAAGTTGGGTTGATTGAGTAAGAATTGAAAGTATGTCGATATTTCAGAGGGCTAAGGTGGAAAGGAATGAGATAATGGATGCTTTAGAACAAACGAGAGGAGAAAAACAGAGCTTGTAAATTCTCATCCAATAAAATTCAAACAGAGAAGATAAGTGAGCATGAAGTATAAAACCAAATAGAATTGAGATGCCGTCGCTGAAAGTGAAGGCTGTTTGTGGCCCTCACACCACAATTTGGGCAGCCTTGCTTGCCAAAATAACCTCAGGGAAGATGGAATTCATTACTAACATTCAAATAAAGACAAAAGAGTGCTTCATGGTCTGATAGGTAAATAAACTAAGCAATGTAAAAACAAATTTCCTTGAAGCAGGGAGATTGCAGCTTTGATTCCCGATCTGTAACTAAGTTTTCCAAACAAGAACAGAACAAAACATAGCTATTGTGTATGAACTCACCTTAATTTCAGATCATTGTCTGAAAGTTGGACAGTTTGTGCCTGAAGTATGGATGAGAAAGTCACCCTGTACTATTCCGGGTGCATACGACAATTAAACACTCTTCACTCCCGACTTTTGATTTTGACTTAGAAAGCAGGGGAGATATCCTATGGTCTTGACCAATATTTAAGAAAACTGATGACTGTCAATTAATTCACTGCTATATGCAAGTAGATTGTTGTGCTTCTTACCTTACAACAGTGGCTAAACTTTAAAAACATATTTGTTAAAAGTGACAAATATTCACGTTCTGACAAAGGTTGTGAAAAGTGATATATAAAAGCAATGTTTTTTTAAATCTAAGTAGCTTCACACTGTCACCAAAATTGAAGCATAATTGCGTGCAGAATTGGTTTCCCTTGACTTTTCTCAGTTATGTTTCAAGTCCTTCAATTTTATGTTGACTTTCATGTCATGTTAATCACCCAGAATTTTGGGAATCTTTAAAAACGTCACGCATACAGTAGTGTAGTGCCCCAAAACAAGATGATGTCTGACATCTTGCTATTTATCTGAACATGACTAATTGTTACACAGTTCAGCTTGTGGTGTCTTATTCGATGCAATTAAGCAGATAAGGTCACATCTTTGGGACAGGATGGTATTGTGGTTTTTAAGATATGTGATTTCATCAATTTTGTCTTATTATCACACGGTATGTCTGTTAGCTTAAAAATGTTTTTTATACAGCTGCCTAATATGCCGCTTACTCCTCACAGAAGCAAAAAAGAATATAACGTTTGTGGGAAGAGTTATAAAATGAATGAATCGACAGTAAATAAATTTAACTCTGAGTGAAATTCTTTGCAATGCAACTTTCTAAGTATTAGGCAGCATAACATTTCTCAATACACTTTATTTTTAATTACCAATTCACCTTAAATGTATTTTTCATTCCTGCTATGCACTTCACATTTCTCCTCTCCCATTGATTCCTGTCCTGTTTGTTTATCTGGTACTCATAGCTCCAGTTAATGTCCCTGCAATTGCAGGCTCTTCAAACTATTATGGTTCAGTTGCTACTTAAGATTTATTCTGGTACTCAAGAAATCCAATCCTTCCCCTCTTATGTTGTGGTGGAAAAATTACGTTAGGCTGCACCTAATTTTGCAGTGGGAAGCGTACCAACCCAGCATCCCATTTGTGCAAGTATCAGTCCATTTGCAATGTCAGTAAATATTTTTTTTGCATTTTTTTCAAATGCATATCCAAACATTAATCACTATTTAATAAGATTAACATTTGAATTTAACACGTATGATCTCAATCTCCTGAATAATTCCTACATTTTCTGTTTTTATTGCAGATTTACAATATCTATTGTTACTCGCTCTTCAATTACATATGGAATTATTTTCTTTATTGACCAAAATACCGAAAATAAGAGTATGGAGATGATGCACCAACTGCATTAGTCACCCATTCCTTCTCCCCAGAGATGTAGCAAGTCCCGCTCAGTTTTACTCCAGCATTTTGTATTTATCTTCTTCATAAAAGATTAGTTAGACCACAGTTAGAAGATTGCATGCTGTTCTGGTTACCACATTACAGGAAGGAAATGTGAGTGTGAGATAAGAGATTTACAAGGTTATTGCCAAGGCTAGAGGATGGAGAATATAAAAAGAAGAAAGGTATTAAGTTGGGGTTGTTTTATTTAAGGCAAAGGAGGCCGAGGGAGGTTTTCTCAAGGTGTGAAAAATGATGAGGAACCAGAAGGCCTAGTTTCTTATAGTTGGGGATATAGGGGTGAGGCAAAGATTTAGGAGGGGGGATGAGGAAAAATAGCTTCGTCCGGGGTATCCTGGGACTTTCTAAATGTATGGCGGAGGTGGAAACCTCATAACATGTAAAATCCACCTGAATAAAGTACTGGCTCTGTATCAAGGGTTAATTAAACTGAACAGCACATTTTCAGCCTGAGTGGACCCAAAGGAATGAATAGCTGCCTTCAATACCAACAATTTATCAGTTGGAGGCTACAGGGAAATCTAAAGCAAAACAGAACTCTTCGTCCTCTGATGTAGGGTAAAACAAAATTGCTGGTAAACTATTATTTTTTGTTTCTGCAGATGTAGCTAACTACCATCTAGAGAGATGCTCCCAACCTGCTGAACATTTCCAGAAATTCCTATTTTTTGGATGTCTTCCACAGATTTATTTATCTATCTATCCCAATACCCCCATGAGTCTGTGAAGACATAATCAAAGTCATAAAGTTATAGATCATGGCCCCTCATGATTTTATATACTTCTATAAGGTCACCCTTCAGCCTGCTAGGCTCCAGGTAAAAAAGACCCAACTTATCCAGCACACCCTTATAACTCAAACCCTCCAGACCCATTAACATCCTTATGAATCTTTCCTGCAACATTTCCAGCTGAATGACATCCAACAGCTGGGTGTGACCAACACTGCATACAATGCTCCAAGTGTGGTCTTACCAATCGCTTTACGGGAGGCAAGGAAAGAACGTTCAGTCGCGGCCCCGTTTCCACCAATCTTTCCACCACCACGCACAAGAAGCACGAGAAGCGCAAGACAGACAACATTGTTTGCAGCTCTGGCTGAATAACTTCTAATCTTGTGTGTGGACTCGATAAGAAGAAGAACCACTTTACTCACTGCCCTGACCAATGGAGGCAAATACCTTCTTCACCACCTCATCTACATGTGTTGCCACTTTCTGGGAACAGCATATCTGTACTCCTAGGTCTCCCTCTCTACACCATTTTCCAGGTCCCTGCCACCTACTCTGTAATTCCTGCCCTGGCTTAACGTATCAAAATGCAACTCATTGCATTTGTCCGAGTTAAATTCCATCTGCCACTCCTTAGCATTCTTAACAGTTCAGATCTCCTCAATCTCAGATAACCTTCTTCATTGTCTACTACCATCTATTTTCATGTGATCAGCAAACTTACTATGTTAACACTGTTATCCGAATTGTTAATATCAAGGGTGAACAACGGTGGACCCAGCACCGATCCCTGTGGCACACATGCTGGTCAAATAGCAGTAGCAATTTACATCACAGGAAAGCTCAGTTCATTAGTTTTGTAAGCAGATTTAATGGAATAATTTTGTTATCAGGTCGTTGCGTGCCTCCTCTATCAATGCCAGGACGTTTACCCCCTCGAGCAAGTGGCTTTAGTTCCTGTTACTCTATTTCCACTCCACGCATATGTTTCTCATTAAAATAAAGTTGCAGTGCCATGCGCATTCAAAGATTACACAGCATGTCGAAAACTGGAAGATTTTACACATCCTTTCCCTATAATATGAAAAAATAACCACAAACATCAATCACAAAATGTTCAACAGTTTGTAAGCTCAATGATTGATCAAAGTAAGCTCAATGATTGATTGTGTCACTTTTTAAACAGCCTGTTGGTAAAACTCCACCATTTAATAAAATTCTCTCTCTTATAATTATCTGCCTTTTTCTCCTGAAGGCATGTCATGATTAAAAGAGGGAAGTGGTTCCCTGTGTTCCCCAGGGGTCTGGAAAGGCACAGCGATGGTGAGTTTTATACATTTTTCAAACTTATTGCTTTAGCGTTCAGACCTCATCTATTTGTCTTCATTCTGGAGCTATGGGGTGTGTTTTGATTCAACTTTGGCAGATTATTGACTCGAGGGCAGTAGGAGTGACTTAAGGCATTATTGCACAATCAGGATGATTTGAATAACCGATTGCATGAGCTTGTTTTATTGTATTACTCTCTACATCTCAATTCAACATTTTTCCATACTGTGTTATCTATCAATAATTAATTGGATACTAACAGTCAGTATTTCCCCAAATCGAAAAAGAGTAAATGAATCCTGAAAGTAAGCTTGTATTTTTATGACAAATTGTCATTTTAAGAGAAAAGGAATGACCTTGTTGTAAACTCAAGAAGTAAAAGTGCTTGCGCAGTAGGGGAGGTGCAGCCTCTTTTTATTAGTAGCTCTGCATAGGTCATTACCAGATTTTAACCCACTAGGGAGCCATTAAACACTTAATACTTTGTAAAATACTGTTTTAATTAAGAGAGCCTAACAGTAATTTTTAACAAGTTTATTTTGCAACAATTATAATTGCAAGAAACACAGACAAGTATAAAAGATGATGCAGATTTACAAGATTTTTACATGATGCCATCGAACCAAAAATGTCAAAATAGGTGAAGTATTTAGTGTGTAAATTAGAGGAAATAAAACAATTTATATCACACCTTTCATGGCAAGGATTTCACACGTACACACTGGAATTTTGAAAGAAGGTCATTTTTGTAACATTGGAAATGTTGTAGCCAATTTGTATTATAAGGTCATAAGTGATCGGAGCAGAATCAGGCCATTCAGTTCATCAAGTCTGCTGTGCCATTCAGTCATGGCTGATCTATCTCGCCCTCCTAACTCAATACTCCTGCCTTCTCCCCATAAGCTCTGACTCCCATACTAATCAAGAATTTCTCTGCCTTAAAAATATCCACTGAGGCAAAAACTTCAACAGATTCACCACCCTCTGACTAAAGAAATGCTTTGCCATCTCCTTCCTGGCTGGTAATGTTCCACAAGCTGGAATGTTATAGTGATCAGATAATCCATTTGTGAGATATTGATTGAGAGATTACTATTCGCCAGAACAACACTTCCTGATGGTAGACACAAAATGCTGGAGTAACTGGCAGTATCTCTGGAGAGAAGGAAAGGGTGACGTTTTGTGTCGAGACACTTCTTCCTGACATGTTGATAATTTCCTGCAGCTCTTCCTGCTCACCGTTCATGACATATATATTTTGAAAAGAGATTCAAAGTGGTAATAATGGGGCATTTGGATAGCAGTAAAAGGATTAGTCCAAGTCAACATGGATTTATGAAAGGAAAATCATGCTTGACTAATCTTCTGGAATTTTATGAGGATGTGACAAGTAAAATGGATGAAGGGGTGCCAGTGGATGTAGTATATCTCAACTTTCAGAAAACCTTTGATAAATTCCCGCATGGGAGACTGGTGACTAAAATTAGAGCACATGGTATGGGGGGGTAGGGTGTTGACATGGATAGAAAATTGGTTGACAGACTGGAAGCAAAGAGTAGGAGTGAACGGGTCCTTTTCAGAATGGCAGGCAGTGGCGAGTGGAGTGCCACAAGGCTCAGTGTTGGGGCCGCAACTGTTTACCATATATAATAATGATTTGGAAGAGGAAATTAGGAGCAACACTAGCAAGTTTGCGGATGACATAAAGCTGGGTGGCAGTGTGAACTGTGAAGAGGATGTTAGGAGGTTGCAGGGTGACCTGGACAGGTTGAGCGATTGGGCAGATGCGTGGCAGATGCTGTATAATATAGACAAATGTGAGGTTGTCCACTTTGGTGGCAAAAGGGGGAAGATTATTATCTCAATGGGGTTAGGTTAGGTAAGGGGTAGGTGCAGCAAGACCTGGGTGTCCTTGTACACCGGTCACTGAAAGTTGGCGTGCAGGTACAGCAGGCAGTGAAGAAAGCTCATGGAATGTTGGCCTTCATAACAAGAGGATTTCAGTATAGGAGTAAAGAGGTTCTTCTGCAGTTGTATAGGGCTCTGGTGAGACCACATCTGGAGTATTGTGTACAGTTCTGGTCTTCTAATTTGAGGAAGGACATCCTTGTGATTGAGGCAGTGCAGCGTATGTTCATGAGATTGATCCCTGGGATGGCAGGACTGTCATATGAGGAAAGATTGAAAAGACTGGGCTTGTATTCACTGGAGTTTAGAAGGATGAGGGGGATCTTATAGAAACATATAAAATTATAAAAGGACTGGACAAGCTAGATGCAGGAAAAATGTTTCCAATGTTGGGCGAGTCCAGAAACAGGGGCCACAGTCTTAGAATAAAGGGGAGGTCATTTAAGACTGAGGTGTGAAAAAATGTTTTCACCCAGAGTGTTGTGAATTTATGGAATTCCCTGCCACAGAGGGCAGTGGAGGCCAAATCACTGGATGGATTTAAAAGAGAGTCAGATAGAGCTCTAGGAGCTAGTGGAGTCAAGGGATATGGGGAGAAGGCAGGCACGGGTTATTGATAGGGGACGATCAGCCATGATCACAATGAATGGCGGTGCTGGCTCGAAGGGCCGAATGGCCTCCTCCTGCACCTATTTTCTATGTTTCTATGTTTCTATCCAGAACTGCAAATGCTGAAATGTTGAGCAAAACACAATCTGATGGAGTATCTCAGCAGATCAGGCAGGAGGACATGGATAGGCAATTTTTGTGGTTGGGATCCTTCTTCAGGCTTTATATGAACCATTGTTCATTTTCTCTAACTAGTTCCCTTCACTAACCTATCAACCAATTGAACCTCATTAACAGATTATCACCATAGTAAATCTGGACTCAATCTTTGTCCTGCCCACTCTTCCCGAAAGCTACCATTTATCATTACTGTTTTATTATTATTAATGTTTAGTGTTTTCTGAGTCATTCGTAACTGTCACTGTATGTCATGTTGTTACTTGTGAGCGGAGCAAATTCCTTGTATGTGAATCTTGGCCAATAAACTTACTAACTCACTTACCCTAAAACTACCGCTAACTTGGTTTCTCTTTTGTAGTTTTGACAAATGGCCCACAACACTTTCTTTTCCACAGATGTCACTTGACCTGTCCAATTTCTGGCACTTTCTTATTTTATTTCAGATAGCCAAGAGCTGTATTTTAAAAAGATTTAACGGGGAATAAATCCCCTGCTCTGCTCTGAAATACTGCTATGTGATCTATTACATCAACTGGAGAATACAGGTGATGCAACGGTTTAATATACTTCCTGAAAGGTAGCACCTATAGCGTAACAATTCTTCAGGAGTACATTGGAGCATCTGCTAATGATTTTAGATTCAAGTCCTCAGAGAGGCATTTGAAGCCATAAACTCAGATTACTACATATTGAACCACAGGCTTCATTACAACCAGAAGGAATTGTAAACCTTAATGAACCCATGAAACTGGACTTGGTGAGGTACTCAATTTACCAAAGCATTTTTGTTTCTTGTTAATCCTCATGCCTTTTCCCAATTTCCTTCTTGTGAATCAAAATTGGTTATTAACATTCAGCTAGAATATTTATGTTTGTATGTTAATGCTGCAGCGTATCTATAGTTATTGCAAGATCATAAAGTTCATATAATTCAAGCCATTTATACTTTGGTAAATATGGCGTTGACTTCATATTTATGTCGTGAGGATAAGGAACTATTGTTGATTTTCTTTCAAGTAAGATTAATCAGCACAGAACAAGAAGAAAAACTAGGGTTTTGCTGATCTTTTTGATCTGCTGAACTCGGAGTCCCGCCGATAGATTTCTCCAGTCTCTTCGTCCACATTGTCTGCATTCTGTATTTATTTTTCTATATTGCTATCACTACGAACTGACGCTAAACTGCATTTCGTTGTACCTATACTTGTATTTGTGCAATGACATTAAAGTTGAATTGAATTGAATTTAATTGAATTTTGGTGCAATAGAGAGAACATTTAAACACACACTATTCTGATGATCAAAGCAACAAATGCTGCATTTATGTAAAACACAAAGGGCTGGAGAAATTCTATGGGTCAGGCGACACCTCTGGGGGGCATGCAACTCCCCGATATTCCTCACCAGCATTGTCTCTCCATCAGTGGTGGGCCTAACATTTTTGGGTAGAACATGTCGGAGTTCAGAATCATGAGATATTAATCAATGTCTCACGAGAAGCCATAGACAATCAGTGCTAGAAGAACATGCCACTTGTGGAATGAGTCTAAATATTTCACAATCACAGTTTTTATAGTGAGGCACTTAATACTTAAGGGAATAGCATCGCAATATCTCGTTGCAATCAAGATTTAGCTTGGTCATGTAAGCTTTGTGGGTTAGGTATGGCAAAATACACGGCAATTATAATAGTTTTCACAGCAAAGTACTGAAAAGGGCCAAAGTGCTGAAAGAGGCTGAAGAAAGCCATTTGTACTAAATATATTCCAACATCACTAAAGTCTTTAGAATATATATTATTTTTGTTACTCATTGGTATTCCCACTGCTACATAACTTACTTGATGGCTTGATCTGTTTGATTTATATAGTCATAAATAAAGGTCTTTATTCTTTGGAGCGCAGAAAGTTAAGGGGGGACTTGATTGAGGTCTTTAAAATGATGAAAGGGATAGACAGAGTTGACGTGGATAAGCTTTTCCCATTGAGGGTAGGGAAGATTCAAACAAGAGGGCATGACATGAGAATTAAGGGACAGAAGTTTAGCGGTCATGAGGGGGGACTTCTTTACTCAGAGAGTCGTGGCTGTGTGGAATGATCTTCCAGCAGAAGTGGTGGAGGCAGGATCGATTTTAACATTTAAAAGTAAAGTGGATAGGTATATGGACGGGAAGGAAATGGAGGGGTATGGTCTGAGTGCAGGTAGATGGGACTAGGGGAAAATAAATGGTCGGCACGGACTGGAAGGGCCGAGAAGGCCTGTTTCCATGCTGTAATTGTTATATGGTTATATGGTTATATGGTTATAAATAACCTCAATGTGTTTTTTTGCCTTGAATTGCATATTATCCATCCGTCTAAATCAAACCCTTTTTTTTCCAATTAACTAACCAATTTCAATTTTAAAATAAGTTTGAGATTCAAATGTATAGGATTTCTGTTCTGATGGCAATTTAAAATATGTTCATTAAAGGGGCCTAGTGGCAAATTTTATGTGTCTGTCGCTAGGCTCCATGATATGTTTACATTTGATGTACAAAGAACAATTTGGAAGCCCCAGTTACCCTGTCATCAAAGTAATTAAATGTAATTGTTCAGCGCAGCTGTGAACAAAATAAGAATGTTAGACACAAGATTTAGACAGACATTGCAGCGCTGAGGGAGTGCCGCAATCCAAAGAGATGAGACATTAAATTAAGATGTGCGCATTTACAGGATCCAGCTGAAAAAGAATATAGTGAAAGACTTGGTAGAGTGGATGTGCAGAGGATGTTTTCACTAGTGGGAGAGTCTAGGACTAAAGGTCATCAGAATTAAAGGATGTTCTTTTCGGAAAGGGATGAGAACACATTTCTTTTGTCAGACCCTTTTTCGGATTAATCAGGGGATAGGAAAACGAGAGCCCACTTCACAAGGGTGTTGCCTGGTTGGTGTAATTCAGCAGTGTGGAGAGACCTAAAAAGTTGTGTTTGGCTTCCTTGGAGATGAGGAGGTTGAGAGGAACCTTGTAAGACACACAACATTATAAGTGGCATAGACAGGAGAAGTGGCATAAGAGGAAATTTTATTCCAAAGCAGAATTGTTTAAAACCATTGTTTTGCTAAAGGATGCTTTGAATCTGAAATGCAGTGGGTGATAATGTGGTGGAGGGAAACATTCTCACTAGATTTAAGAAGTATCTTGTTGAGGGTTTGAATTGTCAAAGCATAGGGGGCTGCAGGGCGAGTACTGGATAATAGGATTAGTGTGGATTGGCACTTTATAAATTCATGCGATAGGAACAGAATTAGACCATTCAGCCCATCAAGTCTATTCTGTCATTCAATCATGGCTAATCCAACTCTCCCCTCCCACCCCATTCTCATGCCTTCATGCCATGACCTGACAGTCATACTCATGAAGAATCTATATTTATCTGGCTTAAAAATATACATTGTTTCCATTGACTTGGCCTCCACATCCTTCTGTGGCAATGAATTCCACTGATTCACCAACCTCTGACAAAATACATTCCTTCTCATCTCCTTCCTAAAGAAAAGTCATGAGGCTATGACCTCTGGTCCTAGATTCTCCCACTAGTGGAAACATCCTCCTCACATCCCCTCTATCCAAGCCTTTCACTATTCGGTAAATATGGTCATAATGAGCATAGTGACCAGTGGAATTAGTACAAGGCTCTATCACTCAATACTAATCTTAGCTGTGAACTATGGAATATTTCTTGTAATGGTATTAGCCTTAGTAATTTATTGGTTTTATTTTTGTTTATGTTATTTGTGTGTTGTGTCTACGGGCCTAGTATGCAGCTGCAAGTAAGGATTGCATTCATCTGTTATCGGTATATATGACAATTAAACACTCCATAATTCCTCAATAAAATACAATGAGTGAAGGATTGCATACAATCGCTATCAATCTCTTACCAAAATTCTTGATTGAAGAAGTTATTGTTCTATCACTGCTATAATAACTTGCATTATATGCAGCCTCCTTAACCATACAGTTGCTGTTGATACGCCCAGTCATGAGAAGATGCTTCACACGTTGCCACTGATCAAAGAAGAGAACCAGTTGCTAGGAGGATAAAGAAACACTTTTAACTCTATAATTCCCTAATAAAATTAAGTTAGTGGAAGATGATACCATGTAAGTGATAAGCGTTCAATCAATATAAATCTCTTACCCAAATTCTTGACTGACAGGAGAAATACTCTCTCAGTATCATAATAACTTGTCACTGGATTCAGCTTTCTTAACCATACAGTTTTGTTGTTTAGTGTGTGGGAAGAAACTGCAGATGCTGGTTTACACCAAAGATAGACAAAAAATGCTGGAGTAACTCAGCGGAACAGGCAGCATCTCTGGAGACAAGGAATGGGAGACGTTTTGTGTCACGACTGTGAGCCAGAGGAGGGAGACTCCGACGAGAGTTCTGCAACACCCTTTATCACTGTGACCTCTCTGTGATTGCTCCTGCTCTCCAGCTCTATGGCTCGTTGTCACCTTCCCCCCCAGCCAACAACGAACTATTTAGGCATTAAAGAAGGAACTGCAGACGCTGGAGAATCAAGGGTTACACAAAAAGCTGGAGAAACTCAGCGGGTGCAGCAGCATCTAAGGAGCGAAGGAGATAGGTGACGTTTCGGGTCGAGACCCTTCTTCCGGAACTATTTAGGTATGTTACAAAACTTACCTTCAGCTATGCTGTAGTTGTGTCACTGGCTGTGTGCGCGACTTTGGCGCCTTTGAGGAGGGGGGGGGGGGGGGCGGGGTTAAAAAGCGTTTTTTTCCCTGCCTTCCGGAATTATATTTTCTCAGAGTGCGAGCTTTTGCTAAAGATTCGTTCCGACTGCCGGTATGTGAATTTATTTTTCAAAATCGCCCAACTATTTCAGCGCTGGAGTAAAATAAAAATTAGCTTCTAATGCTGTGAACGCCAACAACAGGGACGGATTTTACGTAGGGGACAGGTAAAGAAAAGCTGTTTATTTTTACATATAAACTTGCTTGTTAAGATGACCTTAATCCAAATTTCATGCTGCGAAACGGTGATTTATTCCCCATACAAACCGGCAGTATTTTTCCTGCCGATATGGGGTTTAAATTCACCACAACCGCAACGTTCCAATCCATCGCATTCCATAAAATCCCACTCGCAAGTTGATTTAAAAGGCCATTCATTTACAGGCATTAAACACTAAATTCCTTCAATTTGGCCTATAAATGAATGACAATTAGATTTAAAAATCATGTTATATTGTGAATTCTTGTGTGAATGTTATTTGGACACTTAGGCTTTTTAAAAAATGTTAATATTTTCTTAAGAAATGGATAGATGTTTAGATCTAGTAATTGAATTTTGTAATTAGCTACAATTGGGTAACTAACTAATTATATGCCTTAATTTCAGTTCATCCAAGTAAGATTGTTTCATATTTGTTTCAGAATGCTTCAATCTATAATAACTGAAAATATCTTTCAGTTCTCTTAATTTTTAAGAATGTTATGGGCTTTTGACTGTCCTCGATCACAACTTTTATGTTAAGTCAATGGAAAAGCAATAGGGAACAAGATGCTAATTTCCGAGTATGAAAATGGCCATAACTTTTTTAATATTGAAGATATGAAAGTGAATTAGGTGTCAAATTAAACTTCTTTTTGTGCTTTATCTGATGGGATAAATTGCAGACTTGATTTTTAAAATCTCAAAATTTTGTAACATTGCTAAACTATTTCTTTGATCATCGTCTGCCTTGATCTGTCGTTTTCACACCTTAACCTTCCAGAGATGCTGCCTGTCCTGCTGAGTTACTCCAGCATTTTGTGTCTATCTTTGGTGGAAACCAGCATTAGCAGTTCATTCTTACACCATGTAAAATGATAAGTGTACAATAAATATCAATCTCTTACCCGAATTCTTGATTCTTCAACAAGATGACTTTGAAGCTGGTACGACTTGGGTGTGGGAGGGACGGAGAGACAGGAGAAAGCAAGGGTTACTTGAAGTTAGAGAAGTCAATATTCATACCGCTGGTTATAAGCTGCCCAATGTAAATATGTGGTGTTCCTCCAATTTTGCACTGGGCTTCAGTGGAGGTGGCCCAGGACAGAAAGGTCAGTGTTGCACACTTTTTGACAGTGGAGGAGGCCCAGGACAGAAAGTTCAATGTGGGACACTTTAACAGTGGAGGAAGTCTAAACCAGAAAGGTCAGTGTGGGACACTTTGACAGTGGAAGAGGCCGAGGACAGAGAGGTCAGTGTGGGACACTTTGACAGGAGAGGAGGGCTAGGACAGAATGGTCAATGTGGGACACTTTGACAGGAGAGGAGGGCTAGGACAGAATGGTCAATGTGGGACACTTTGACAGTGATAGGGCTCTTAAAAATAGCAGAGTCAGGGGATATGGGGAGAAGGCAGGAACGGGGTACTGATTGGGGATGATCAGCCATGATCACATTGATTGCCGGTGCTGGCTCGTAAGGCCAAATGGCCTATTCCTGCACCTATTGTCTATTGTTTATTGGAAGAGTCCTAGGACAGAGAGGTCAGTGTGGGACACTTTGACAGGGGAGGAAGGCTAGAACAGAGAGGTCAGAGTGGGATACTTTGACAGTGGAGGAGGCCCAGGTCAGAAAGGTTAGTGTGGGACACTTTGTCAGTGGAAGAGTGCTACAAAGAGAGGTGCATGTGGGGCAGAAAGGTCAGTGTGGGACACTTTGACAGTGGAAGAGTGCTAGGACAGAGTGGTCATGTGGGACACTTTGACAGTGGAGGAGGGCTAGGACAGAGTGGTCAGTGAGGGACAGAGAGGTCAGTGAGGGACAGAGAGGTCAATGTGAGACACTTTGACAGTGGAAGACTGCTAGGACAGAGAGGTCAGTGAGGGAATGGGAGGGAGGGAGTTGCTGAATGAGGAGATGCTCCAGCGGTTGCCATGGACCAGAGAGGAAGGGAGGCGGTTGCTAGGGGGAAGTGACGTCGTCGGGCCGGACGCCATCTTGCTGGGCCGGCGGCGCGCAGGCGCAGTGGCGGTGGCGCTGGGCTGGCGTCGGCGCCTCTTCGCCTCCGGAGGCTTTTTAAACACAAAAAGGGACGCGTCGTCGCAGCGCACTCTCAACTCGCGTCTTCCAGAAACGTAAGATATGTTAGCGCTGGCTGCGCTGCTACCCGTTTTATCTCCGCGTTCGCCAGACGAGTAGCGGGAAAGCAGCGCCTGGTAGTTGGATTGGGCCTAGCTGATGCACTTCAAGCAACAGATCAAAGTCTGAAGAAGGGTCTCGACCCGAAACTTCACCCACCCATTCCTTCTCTGCGGAGACGCTGCCTGTCCCAGCTGAGCTACTGTCCAGCATTTTGTGTCCATCTCCAAAGTCTGCAGAAGATAAGACACAAAAAGCTGGAGTAACTCAGTCCAAGTCTGCGGCTCCAGTTGAAACCTGCCCTTGCACATCGTCGTCGGCGCACTGTTCTTGGTTTCTTGGTCCTCCAAAATGTTCCAAATGGAATTTAAGCTGGAGGTGGTGGAGGGAGGACTTAAGCCAGAAAGGGTCATTAACTAACTACTCTGGAGTGTACATGGGCATAGTAACTCAGCGGGCCAGGCAGCATCTCTGGAGAAAAGGCATAGGTGATGTTTCTGATCGAGACCCTTCTGGAGTGCATGTGTATTCTCTACACACAGTGCAGCTGGAGGCTATGGAGATTGTGATTCCATTTAATTTGCTTGTTTTACCCCCTTATTGGGAAGTTATGAGAACTGGTGCTTCCTCCTCCATTGTCCAATGGAGAGACCCAACTCGAATTAGAGGAACAGCACATCATATTTTGGATGGGCGGCTTACACCCCAGTGGTATAAATATTGATTTCTCTAATTTCAAATAACTTTTGTTTTCCTTCTCTCTCCATCCCTCCCACACCCTAGTTCTTGTGATTAGTTTCACTGATTAATTTTACTGATTGTATGCCTTTGTCACCTTCCCCATAGCTAACAATAAACCAGTCTATATTTCCTTGGGCAATGTCTGCTTTGATCTGTCTTTTTCACACCTTACCTGTCTATCTCTAGTCTCTCTCTCTCCTGACTCTCAGTCTGAAGAAGGGTCTTGACCTGAAATGTCACACATTCCTTCTCTCCACATATGCTGCCTGTCCTGCTGAGTTACTCCAGCATTTCATGCCTGTCTTCAATTTATTTACCAGTTGCAATCTCTTTAGGCCTTTATTGGGGTGAGGCAGGAATGATGTGATATTTAAATGTCTCTATTTTGTTCTGATGAGAAACAGTCAATCTTAAATGCCAGTTATTTATCAAGTCACATGTTTCTATCTGCTGAGTATATACAGCAGCTTTCTGCTGAGTATATACGGCACATTTAAAAAAGTCTACTTTTTAATCCTCTCTGATTTTATTTTCTGTGGGTATTATGTTTTAATTTATTCCTTGCAGAACACTTGAATTATAGGATTATGGCTTCACTATCAACATTTTGTGAAGGAAGGAACTGTAGATACTGCATTACAACGCAGATAGGCACAAAATGCAGGAGTAACTCGGTGGGACAGGAAGCATCTGTGGAGAGAAAGAATGGGTGATTTTTTGGGTCTATACCCTTCTTCAGACTGAGCTAACATTATGTTGTTTTCTTCTCTCTAAACACATCTGCCCATATCCTTAGTGCTGTGAGTTGAGATGTTGGACATGTCTAGACAGCTCACCACTTTGATTTACATTGACTTAAGGAGAAGGCGTGGTGGGAGGACTGTAGTTGTCCAATTGTTATTTTTCCTATTTGCATCTTACGAGTTCTCAACCTGACTGTGTAACTAGCATTTATGTGAAATTGTGATTATACATTAACTTTTAGATAAGTATTCTGCTTACCTCATTTACTGCATCCAGTGTTGTGGCCTCCCGTATGTTGATGAGACCAAGCGTAGACTCAAAGACCGTTTTGCTGGATGCTTTCTTTCAGTTTGTCAAGGCCAACTGAATTACCCAAATTTGAATTCCCCTTACCATACTGACCTTTATGTCCTGGGCCTTCTCCTTAGCCTTAGTGAGGTCATATGCAAACAGGAGGAACAGCACTGCATATTTTGCTTGGGTAGCCTAAGGTGAATTGATGATTTGGGTGCTGCTTGACCTGCCCACTTGTTCCAGCATTTTGTTTTTATCATTTATCGTGTCTTTTGCTATTGAGCAGGCTATAATCAAATTAGAAAGTCTGAAATGCTGGCCTAAAATTGATTAAGGGTAATATTCTGAGGTTCATTTGACAAGTTGGTGATATTTTATGAAAATTAGTATTGCAAAAATATTTCGTTTGCAGAATTCCAAATGTCCAAAGTGAAATCTATTGAGAAATAATTTAATATCCACATTGAACTGAAAAGGTTTTTTTGATCAATGAAACCTAGTTAACATAAAATCTGTTCAAAAGTATGTTTGAGAATATATTAGGTAAAAGATATACAATTTAATACCACTGTCTATTTCAGTTTCTTCTTGTTTGCCTAAGATAAGTTTACAAACTATGTTGCCAAAACAAAAAAAGTTAAAAGAAATTGTGGCTTTTGCCGCAAGTCATGTGATTGTCTAATGGGACTGCTAAAAGTTGGAATCAAATTGTTGAAACATATTTACTGTATTCTGCTGTCTCTTTAACTTTTTTTTATGTTGCAGAGGATGGCTGTAAATTGGATTGGAAGCCTTGTTTCTATTAACTGTGGAGAAACCCTTGGTGTATATCAGGGTAAAATTTCTGCTGTGGATCAGGCCAGGCAGACGATATCTTTGACACAGCCATTCCGCAATGGGGTGAAATGTTCAGTTCCTGAGTTAACTTTTAGGTAAGTGTCATTGCTTCAGTAAATCTGCAATATGAATTACTTGGGGTTGAACTGTACTTACCCAGTTTATACATATTTTTAATTTAAAATTTTGAAAGCAGGAAAGGAGGAGTCTTTCACATTTTCACAATCCCCATAGATCTTTTAAATATGGAAACCGAAGCACCCATAACATTGAAAAAAGTAATATGAATATTATCAAATGCTGGCATATTCTTTAGTTTAGAGATACAGCATGGAAATAGGCTCTTCAGCCCACTGAGCATGCTGGCCTTCAATCACCCATTTGCAGAAGCCAAATAACCTACAAACCTGCACATGTTTGGGATGTGAGAGGAAACCAAAGCACCCTTAGGAGTCCCACGCGGTTATAAGACCGGGGCCATATCTCTGGTGCTGTGCGACAGCTGTGCCACTGCGCCGCTCTCAATTTTCTTGGAGTGATATTGTTTAGTGGATGAATATTGACCAGGACATTGGAGATAACTCTGCACTTCATTATAATGCCACGGTATCATTTGTGACCACATGCACGGGAAAGGTATAGAGTTTATGCCAAAATCTTTACAGAATTGACATTCCGAGGAATCTAAGATGGGCACGTCCATAGCTTCTTGAAAATGGCAACATAAGTAGATAGAGTGGAAAAGAAGTTATATGGTATGTGTTAGGTTATGGCATGTTTTGGGTTTGTAGGACTGGTTAGGCCACATTTGGATTATTTTGTGCAGTTCTGGTTTCTCCTTTATAACAACAAAGTGGAAGCTTTGGAAAAGCGCGGCAGATATTTAGCAGGGTAAGAGGATATGATCAACAAGGAGAAGTTGGACAAACTTTGATTGTTTTCTTTAGGGTGTTGGAGCTTGCGAGGGGACCAGATAGAAGTATATATAATTGAGAAGCATAAATAGGGTAGTTATCCAGAACCTTTTTCCCAGAGTGGAAATGTTAAAGACTAAAAAATGTAGCTTGGAAGATCAGCAGGGATTTAAAAAGGTGTGCAGGGCAAGATTGTGTACATGGAGAGTAGAGGATGTCTGGTATGTTTCATGGGGCGGTTGTGGAAGCAATTGTACTAATGATGTTTACGAGACATTCGGATTGGTACGCTGATACGCAGGGAATGGAGGGATATGATTTGCGTGCAGACCGAGGAGGTTAGTTTAACTTAGCTTCCTGTTTGGCAACATATTGGGCTGCAAAGCCTGCTCCTATGCTGTACTGCTCTGTTCTATGTTCATTCAAAGAATGTCTCAAATGAGTGCCCAAAACTGTTTAACGTCTCAACCAAAGCATGACGCTTTCAAGAGCACTGCACTAGTTTTTTTATGACCGGAAACTTAATATAGAACCTATTGGTTGATAGAACTGAAATGTGATGTTTTTGCAGGACTTGTTCATTCATAGATTTTGTCTTGTTGAATGCAGGAGTGATGTACATCTGTGCATCTATTGAACTATTATTTCAGTTAATGCACTTGCCACATTCCGTAAAATTATTTTGGTTTAAGTTTAAAGATACAACATGGAAACCAAGTCATTGGTTCACAAAGTCCACGCTGACCATTGATCAGTCTGAAGAAGGGTCACGCCCCGAAATGTCACCCATTCCTTCTCTCCAGAGATGCTGCCTGACTCGCTGAATTACTCCAACATTTTGTGTCTATCTTCTGATCATTGTGTAAATAGCTTGGTTTAAGCTCCCCCCCCCCCCCCCTCTACAGTCTAGTTTCAGTCAATAAAATACTGAGTCAAACACTTGTGCATCTAAACTTTATTTTGGAAAAACACAATAACAGTTCCCACTACTATACCTAACCACCGCAGCTTCGATCCTTGAATCTGCCTGGCCAGGCCCTCCTAGCCTCATGCAAGCAGAGACACTCCAGAAGGTCATGCAGTCCTAAGCGTTCTCCCAGAAAATCAACATGGGACTTTGTGGGAGCGGCCTTTTATAGGTCCCCGAACCTTGAGAGGCCGAACTACATGGGGGTGGTCTCTATGTTGTCCAATGACAGATATTGATTAACACAATACATGATCGACATTTCCCTAACCCAATAATACAGTGACTAATACAATGTATCTGACAAAGTTACTAGATGCAAGTTCACAGAGATGAATTATGCAACATGTGCCTGGATATTACACAGAGAGTGGTGAGTCTCTGGAATTCTCTGCCACAGAAGGTAGTTGAGGCCAGTTCATTGGCTATATTTAAGAGGGCGTTAGATGTGGCACTTGTGGCTAAAGGGATCATGGGGTATGGCGAGAAGGCAGGTACGGGATACTGAGTTGGATGATCAGCCATGATCACATTGAATGACGGTGCAGGCTAGAAGGGCCGAATGGCCTACTCCTGCACCTATTTTTCTATGTTTCTATATTCAAGAAACCCAGACAAGGCTCAACACTTAACCCAATCAACATCTAGCAAAGTAAAGCTTTGCAACAATATTTACAATGTGTATGCCTGGTTTGCATTCACCCAATCCGGTCCATGCAATTTACACCTAATTGTCAGAATCTGCAGATGTTCCATTCTCTTTCTGCAACTCTTATCTAGGCTCTAGAAAAGCTGGCACCATTCTGCAGCTTGTCCCATTTCTGCAGAAGGCGCATTTAAATTGACCAAATGGCATAGCAGCCCAGAAGCCTTAATGAATTTTAGTGTCCTGGCATCTCCAATTTGGCCAGAATTAACAATTGAACACCTGTTCACACTAGTTCTATGTTATCCCACTTTTTGATTCACTCCCTGCACATTAAGGGCCAATTTGAAGGCCAATAGCCTACAAATCTGCGCATCTTTGGGATGTGGGATGAAACCGGAGTACCTGGAGGAAATCGATGTTGTCACGCGGCAAACATGCAAACTCCACACCACACCTGTAGTCGGGATCAAACCTGTATCTCTGGCGCTATGCGGAGGCAGCTCTATCAGCTCTGCCACTATGATTTAAAAAGAATAAATTTTGAAATGGAACTCGAGAGCTTTGAATCTTTGATGGCTGTGCAGAATTTCTTCAGCCCAAATTCTTTCTGGCTTGTTCCGGGAAGTATTTCAGTTAAAGCAGGTTAGTGGCAGTATTCTAGTTAGCCCCAACTGAACCGTTTCCAGAAACATGAATCTGGCATCTGTCTGTACTGTCGGAAGAAATATTGTTCAATTTCAAAAGTTTTTTTTTGTTAACAAGAACCTACCCACCATGTGGTTATTTAGTCACCATACATCCTCTGTAATTCAATACTTTAAGCATCTATTAATTCAAAAGTATGCTATTTTAATAGACATCTCAATTTAATGAGACAAATTTTTGACATGCAAAGAAATTTGTTACAATTTATATTATTTGCCTTAAAGCCTTCTAAAAGATTTAGTGGGGCAGAAATTGTTGGGGGTATCCAAATGCGTTTCCTGAAAAGGTATGTGGATAGTCCTACTCGAGGAGCGATCATACTGGACCTAGTACTTATGCAATATGTAGTTCAGTTCTTATTTGGGGATTGTAGTGTTTAATAGCCTGATGGCGGGAGGGAAGATGCTGCTTCTCAACCTGAATGTTATAGTTTCCAGGCTCATATCTTCTTCCTGATGGCAGGAGTGAAATGAGTTTGTGTCCAGGGTGGTGTTGGTCTCTGATGCTGGCTGCCTTTTTGAGGTAGTAAATCTGTTTGATGATGGGGAAGTCAGTACCTGTAATGAACTGGATAGTGTTCACCACTTTTTGCAATCATCTTAGCTCCAGGGCATTCAAGTCGCCGATCCAGGCGGTGATCCAACCAGACAATATGTCCTCTGTAGGCCGGTGAGCCTCATGTCAGTGGTAGGGAAGCACCTGGAGAGGATTCCTCTGGATAGATTTAGTCACATTTAGAAGAGAAGGGACTAATTTCAGACAGTCAGCATCAATAGGAGGTCATGTCTCAGGAACTTGATCAAGCTTTTTGAGGAGGTGACAAAGAACAACGATTTCAATGATGCTTTATTTGTCACGTGCAATTGCACAATGAAATTCTTTTTGCATAATTACAATGCGGATACAGCAGTGCATGTTGTCAGTGGATGTGGATTTAAGAGTTTTGAGTCCACGCCGACTAGCGTTCACCCCCTGCACTACTTCAATCCAACACACTTGGGGCAATTTACAGGAGCCAATTCACCTACAAACTTGCACATCTTTAAAATGTGGGAGGAAACCAGAACATCCAGAGAAAACCCACTGACTGGCAATGTAAGCCAGCAACTTTACTGCTGTGCCACCTGCAGTGAGCCAATGGGTTTAGTAAGCCATTTGATAAAGTCCCTCTTGGTAGGCTGATCCAGAAGATTAAGATGCGTGGAATCCCCCGTCAACTGAAAGGTCCTGATCTAAAATGTTTAACCAGTTGTGCTGGGTCTCTTTAAGTTATGGCCAGTTAATTGGAACCCCTAATGTAGGTATGTTACAAAACTTACCTTTACCAGCGCTGCACTTCTGCCGCTCCCCGTGTGCGCGACTTTCACGCCTTGCAGAGGGGGGCGGGCTTAAAGTGCCGTTTTTCAACAGGCAGGACAAATCGATGAATGTCGGGCGATTTGGTTGCTGAAGAAAAATCGCTCCGACATTTCATGAATGGTGGTATTTTTAAATTACTCTACATTATTTATTAACTAGTCATTTAAAAATCACCTTCAAAAGCCGTGAGCGCTGACAACCGGAAACATTTTCCGTAGGGGAGAAAAAAAGGTAAATACTTTATTTTTATATTAAAAGTTGGTTTTTCGGGAGGCATTAATAATATTTTTATGTTGCGAAATGGGATCTAAAAAAATGTATGAACCAACAGTATTTTTCGTCCCGACTTCACCGCTAACCGCAACGTTCCAATCCATCGCATTCCACTAAAACCCACTCGCTAGTTGATTTAAATGGCCATTAATTTGCAGGCATAAAACACTAAATTCCTTCCATTTGGCCCAGAAATTCATGAAAATGAGATTTAAAAATTATGTTATATTGTGGATTATTGTGTGAATGTTATTTGGACACTTAGGCAATTTAAAAAAAGTTTATCTTTTCTTAAGAAATTGATAGATGTTTAGATCTACTCATTTAATTTTGTAATTAGCTACAATTAGATAACTAACTAATTGTATGCTTTAATTTCAGGTAATCCAAGTAAGATTGTTTAATATTTGTTTCAGAATGCTTCAATCTATAATAACTGAAAATTTCATTGAGTTCTCTTAATTTTTAAGAATGTTATGGGCTTTTAACTTTTCCAGATCACAGCTTTTGAGTTAAGTCAATTGAAAGGCAATGGGAAGCAAGATGCTCATTTCCGAGTATGAAAATGGCCATAACTTTCTAAATACTGAAGATATGAAAGTAAATTAGGTGTCAAATTAAACTTCTTTTTATGCTTTATCTGATGGGATAAATTGCAGACTTGATTTTTAAAATCTCAAAATTTTGTAACATTGCTACCTAATGTTGCCTGATTATGTTCCTGAAAGTTAATGAATTAATTATTTGTCACCTTAAAAATTGCTGTATTTCATTTGACGCAGTCATTAGTAGATAATGTTTTAAGAAGAATCCGAATTGGCTTCAGACTCCCAAGTTAAGAATTTTGAGTTGTGTTTGTCCATGTGCAGGTTTCATTCTTCACATGTTTTCTTTTTTTTGAAAATATGAAACCAATCCATTGCTTTTGGTGGTTAATTTACTGGCTCAGTTTTCTCAGTGAAAATTACAGTGAACTCCCATGTCTCCAGGGCTCTCACCTGTAAATTAGAACATTATAATTAGTCTTCAGACAATTTTTTTTTTCCCTGTGTTATAAAAGATTGTGATGAGCCATAATTTCTTAAATTGACGGTTGTCAGGATATCTTTCAAACGTAAGCTGCTGTTGGGTTTTGTGGGTGGCAGAAGTACATTCAATTTAAAAACTTCAGGTGCTTGGCCAAACTTAATACAGTTTGCAATTTTAAAGTGTTACAAAAGCCTTGTTTTAATATGTTAAAGAAGGAACTGCAGATGCTGGAGAATCGAGGGTTACACAAAAAGCTGGAGAAACTCAGCGGGTGCAGCAGCATCTAAGGAGCGAAGGAGATGGGCAACGTTTCGGGTCGAGACCCTTCTTCAGTCTGAAGAAGGGTCTCGACCCGAAACGTCGCCTATCTCCTTCGCTCCTTAGATGCTGCTGCACCCGCTGAGTTTCTCCAGCTTTTTGTGTAACCCTTGTTTTAATATCTTTGAATAGGATTAGAGTTTTGATTCTTCCTATTTGGTGCAATCATCCAATGTTGGTTTTCATTCTTTGTGTGATGTTATGTCTGTGTTTCATGTTTTTGCCCATTTCGCTCCTAATTAATTCTACTTCAACTATTTTATTCATTAACGTTAATTGGAAGTCCACTTCAATTCCCATCCCTGGTACTGCATGCTGTACTTTCACTGTGTGAATGCATTTCTTCTGTCCGAAATAGAGTCATGTGCATAGAAACACTCTTCTCGGTCTACCATCTGTACTCATCCAGAGCGTTCTACGCATGGCAACTCGGGCTTATCCAGACACTTAAATTCTTTCTGTGACTCTGCTTTCACCCCACCCCACTTTTAGGCAATGTACTTCAGGTACTTGCCTCGATCTTGGTGAGAAAGATCCTCATATTCCTCCCCCCTCCCCGAATCTCTTTTCCCAGGCTGAAATCTCTTTTATTTCTCTGCAGGGGTTGATAGTGTTTAGTTGTGTTTAATTGCCAGGTGTACAGAACAGTCAAATTCTTTCTTGTCGTGCATCTGTAAGCGGAGTACACAGTGGATAACATAATAAAACAAATGAAAAAAAATAATGGTACAAAACAAAAGCCCGAAGTCCCTAGTGCAACCAAGATTGTGCATCGGTTGAACTTTAGTTGATGTTAGTAGTGCTCATTGGCTGTTAGCTGTTGGGAAGAAACGGTTGCTCAACCTGGCGGTCACAGTTTTAGACTTCTACATCACTTTCCTGATGGCAGGAATGAAATGAAAGCTTGGCCAGGATGGTGTGGGTCCTTGATGATGCAGGCTGCTGTTTTGAGGCGGTCCTCCCCGCGCCCCCCCCCCCCCCCCCCCCCCCCCCCCCCCCCCCCATAGGTCCCTTCGATGGTGGGAAATAAGGTCAAATGTTTCCTGCACCTTTTCCCATCTTAACATTCTTTACTCCAGGGGAGATGCATCTAACTTCTCCAGAATCACCTCATAACTGAAATGCTCCATTCCTGGCAACATCTGAGTGAATCTCTGCTCTCTCCAGTATTACCACATTGTTCTTATGGTGTGGAAACCAGAACTGCATGCAGTACTCTAGCTGAAGTCAGACCAGGGTTTTATAAAGTTGGACCAAGTCTTTTCATTATAATCTTAATCTTTAATTTAGTGCCTTGACTAAATAACTTTGTTAATATGGTAGCTTAGTTTATTGTCACGTGTGCCGAGGTACAGTGAAAAGCTTTTGTGTGCTAACCAGTAGCCCAGTGGAGTAAACTGTCTGTTATTGATAGCCAGACATGAAGTTACTGTTTATGTGCAAATCTTTTTCTTATTTTCCCAGTGCAATTGATATCAAGGATCTAAAAATATTGGAGCTCCCGAATTCACATTCGGCTACAGGCCTAGCTCAGTCTTCAGTGTTCTCTTCTAGCAATTTATCTCACATTGCTTACTCATCTCAGAATGGAGCTGGCAAAGGTGTAAAGAAACCCAATTCTTCAGGAACTGCCCCACAAGCAATTCCACGTCGTGCAGAACTCAAGGTTCAGGATCTGGTCACGTCACCACAGCAGTATTCGAAAAGCTATGTGGATCGTCACATGGATTCTGCCCTTACTCCATCTAAAGCATTTCGTCGAAGGCATAATTCTTGTGAGTACATGGGGATGGGGCTTTTGTGAGTTGGACAACATCAAAAGATGTCTAACAATTAATTTAATCCTAGATGTTTTGGTGTAGCTGGCTTAGACATGCATTATTGTTTGCATGGTGTTCCAATAAATAGCTGAAGGAGTTGGGAACCAGCATAAACTTTTCTTAATCAGTGGAAAATATATAATGGTTTACTACTGAACTTCAGATTACAGGCTGGTTCATGGCAGAGTTGGATTGTTATACTAGGAGTAAAATTAAGAGCTTTCTAGGGAGCTCAACCGGTTCGGATGTGTCATTATATAGCACTTTAATTCATTTTGCAGGTCAACTATTGGGTAAAAAGGAAAGCGTTCTTGCATCAGAACCACGTCCAAGCATGTTTGGTAAATCAATTCAGATCTATATTTGGATTTCTAATTTCCATATAACAGTTTTAATTGGCTTCCTTTTAATAACATCATCATAAACATTTTCAAGTGTTCTGATGGAAAGTCGTGAAATGCCAGCTCTCAACACAGATGCTGACTAACCTGTTTATTTCCTGCTTGGTGGTTTATTGAAGTGTTTTACTTTAGATCCCTCAATAGGGTAGCACAGTGGTAGAGTTGCTGCCTTGCAGTGCCGGAGACTCGGGTTTCATCCTGACTACGGGTGCTTGTCTGTACGGAATTTTACGTTCTCCCCGAGACCTGCGTGGTTTTTCTCCGATATCTTCCAAGTTACAGTTATGCGCCTGACCCAGTCAATGGCGATGCCGTGCAAATCATCCCGCCGGTCCATGTGGAATTTAGTCCAGCTTTATCATTTTGGTGAAATTCCTCACAGCCTCTTGTGTTCTGTCCTCCGTAAACTTGAAGTCTTGGGAATTATATTTTTTACCCTATTGAATGGTACAGTGGTCGAGCTGCTGCCTAACCGTGCTGCAGACCCAGGTGCGATCAGGATCTCGGGTGCTGTCTGACTGGAGTTCCCCATGTAACCACATGGGTTTCCTCTTGGTGCTCCGGTTTCCTCCTACATTCAAAGGACGTGTGGGTTTGTAAGTTATTTGAACTCTGTGATTGCCCCTATTGTATAGGTGTGAAAGTGGGTTAACATAGAGCTGGTGTGAACGGATGATTGATGGTCAGCGTGGACTCAGTGGGCCGAAGGGCCTAATTCTATGCCGTCTCTCTAAACTATCCGACCTCCATTGGCTGACAAACCTCCATTGACTGTCCTGATGTAGCGTTTCCACCTGAAATCTTGACCAGGAAAGGAATTTTCACCTCCATTGACTGTTAAATAAGCAAAGCTTAAAAAAAAAAACTATTATAGTATTTGCATCCTAATGAATTAACCTCTCCCTGTCTCGGTAATATCTTCTAGCATCTGTCCCTCATTTTATAATATTTTTTTAGCATCCTTAAATTGAGACCCTTGGTTTCAGCGCTGAGCTTTGGAATTCTCGTCCTTAACCTTTGTCATTCCACTTCATTTTCTGCTCAATGGCATTCCTTGAAACTTGCATCTTTGACCAGGTAACATATTGTATTTGGTTTAGATGCTTATGAAGAAATGTGCTTTATTTTTATTAAAGGTGCTCTACATGTGCAAGTTCTAAATGCTCTTGAATTTCAAGTAGGAAATTATATGCACCTTGGTTAATTGTTGCTTTATGGCAAGATAACCACACCCTTCTGTAATTTGTACTTGTTGCCCCTTTTGCTGGAGATGTTCGCTGCTTGCTACTCCATTAATTTGCAGCTGCATATTCAGTATTTTTGGCCTGAAAGCTTCAATGCTGGAAAAAAATCTGCATTCTGTTTTTCAATCGACCCACTGACTTGTGATATGTGGATTGTTATTTTTGGATTTCGAACTGGATAGCAAACCTGAGAAACTCTGCAAGATGTGACCGGAGGCTGAGATTAGCCCATGCTGCCTTACCATCTTTCATGCATGACTCTTGCACTTATAGTGTTTTCTTCCTGATTCTCATTAACTAGTTTTAATTTGGCACTCTGCTAATTGTTGTTTTGTGGAATGGCATTCACCCCCTAGTTTCTGTAATTTGATTTTTTTTTCCCTGTGTTTGGACTGATGTTGAGCCCTGATTGACCATTAGTAAAGATTTTAGAAAATGCCTCTTGATAGTACCATTGATTAATTCATCCATCACTTGTGATTAGTTGAGTTGCCCTGCGTTTTTGTGGACAGGACATGCCAGAAGTTTACTAGGTTTTACTTGGTTGATGCTGGTATTGTGGTTGTACTGGAGCAGTTAGCTTAGGGCATGGGTTATTCTGGAGGAGAAATTTTCAATTACATGAAGGAATGAACTGTAGCTTTTATTGTGGCCAATGCACTCTGTGTTTGCTTTTCTTCAGTGATTTGAATGAGCTGAAGGCTTGAGACATGGTGGGGCTTGAATCTACAGACCACTTCCAAGTAACTATATGCTTATACTTCAGATTGTTTACTTAGTTCTTTGTGTATACTTTGACACTCCTACACAATGGCTGGATAGCTTACAAAGCTCTTTTTGATCCTTTGCTATTGAATGATCAAAATGTTTGTGATTCAACTGGCAGTAGTGTTTTATAACAAAGATTGAATAAAATGTTCTTTTTGTTTAAACTTCTGTTTTTACTTTGATTTTCTTTGTTGTTTATTGTGAGCAGTACATTGATCAGAGTATAATCAGTGAAATCTAGTTCATCCCCTTGAGAGTTTGCTGGATGTAGTTTATGTTCAGAAGTTAACCTAAACCTGACAAAAAAAAAACTAGGACAACACATGAATGTTCAGCAGAGTTTAGCCAACAGTCAAGTGTTGTACCAGAGAAGACGATGACTAAGTTGTAGTAAATTAAATAGTTTGGAGAGAGAGTTCAACATCTGTTGCTGGATGGGGTAGGTGATGGGTCTAATGGGAAACTTCTATAATTCCTTTATCAAATTTCTTCCTTCCTTGGGAGTTAAATGTTGAAGTAATGTTTTGTGGCTTCCAGTACCTCTGTCAGGCATGATAGCTGGTGAATTAGCAAGCCAATGCTCATAAGGGGGAATTACTGATGCCAATTCCTATTGTACCACTCTATTTCAATTGAGGAATTTTATGAATGTTCATGTTATAACCCTAGGCCTCCTCCTTCCTCCTGTCTTGGGACTCTGCCATCTGATGTAACCCCCTACCTATTGTTCCATAAACGATTGGCTGCCTTAACAGAATTTAGTCTTTAGATCTTGGATACTCTCATGTTAAACACAGTCTTGGATGACAAATGTTATCTTGTGTATTCTGCGTGGCTCTTTGCCACCATTGAGAATTATATTTGGTTTTGGCTGAGATTTCCCTCGTGCTGCATTTTCATTAAACTAGTCATGGAGTTGTACAGCATAGAACTCGGGCTTCGGCCTGCTATGTCTGTGAAGACCATGCCTGTCAATATTAAACTCGCTTGCCTGCTTCAAATCCCTATCCCTCTGTGCCTTGCTAATTCAAGTACCTGTTCATATTACTCTTAAATGTTTTTGCTGTTCCTGGTTGCTCATTGCAGTAACTACTGCATTGTGCAAAAATTGCAACCACCTCCCTGTCATCTTAAACTGGTGTTGTCTAGTTTTAGACACACCTGCCATAAAAACCAGAATAGATAGCCAATGTGCTTTTTATCATAGATGGATATAAAATGCTGGAATAACTCAGCGGGACAGGCAGCATCTCTGGAGATAAGGAATGGGTGATGTTTCGTGTCAAGGCCTTCCTTCAGACTGATGTCAGGGGAGTGGGTGGTACAGATATAAAATGTAGTTGGAGACAGTAAGACTGGTCGGAGAACTGCAAAGGGGGTGGAGAGAGGGAAAGCAAGGGCTATTTGAAGTTAGTGGTCAATGTTCATACAACTGGGGTGTAAGCTACCAAAGCGAAATATGAGGTGCTAGGCCTCTGACAATGGATGAAGCCCAGGACAGATAGGCCAGTGTGAGAATAAATGGGAGGGGGAGTTAAAGTGTTGAGCAATGGGGAGACCAGGTAGATTTAGGCAAACTTAGTGGAGGTGTTCAGCGAAATGATCGCCGCGCCTGCGCTTGGTCCCTACACACTAAGGGCAAAATAGAGTTAAATTAATCTACAAACCTTTTGAGAGGTTGGGGGAAACTGGGGTACCCGCAGGAAATCCGCACAGATAGCACCCAAGATAGGCACAAAATGCTGGAGTAACTCGGGGGGGGGGGGGGGGGGGGGGGGGGAGTGGAGTGGAGGAACAGGCAACATCTCTGGAGAGAAGGAATTGGTGATGTTTTGGGTCGTGACCCTTTTCAGCACCCAAAGTCAGGATCGAGCATAGTTCGATGGCACTGAGGCAGCAGCTCCTCCAGCTGCACTACAGTGCCATCCTGTACCAAGAGGATTTATTTCATGCTAGGGTTTTATGGACAGAGCTGGGATATAGGTCATGCGTATATTAGCATGGGAAAGTGCTATTGCTTCCTCGCTGTCAGTACTACGCAATCAAAGCAAAAATGCTGGAAACATTCAGCAGGTCGGATGCTATGCGTTGAAAGAGAAACAGAGTTATGTGTCACATCAAAGATCCTGAAATATTAACCATTTCTTTCCACAGATGCTGCCTGACCTGTTGAGCATTTCTAACATTTTTGTTTTTGATTTCCATCATCTACAATTTTTTTCAAATGCTATTTAATTATAGTGATTCCTTTTTTAAACATGGGTAACAGTGTTTTAACAAAGTTAACAATATCAACAATGGGATGAATATTTGAATTGTTTATTTGTGCATTCTCCCTGTCCCTCAGATTTTTTTTCTCTGGAATTGCATGCAGCTACGTGCAAGAAAGTACTGATCTGCGAGTGGACTTTAATTTTACTAATATCTGTAGCCCTTCCTGAGTTGGGATGTCACAGTTAATGCATGTTTGGCAATTTGACCATTATAATTCTTATGGCTAAAATTGTTTATCCCACCTGAAGTCCATGCAAACTCTCAAAATAAGGTGAAACCTTTCAAAGCTTTATTTTCCCTCATCTCTATCTCTCCCCCCCCCCCCCCCCCATGTCACTGGAAATGGGTGCTTTAGAAACAATTCATATCACATGTTTTATGTCAGAGCAACCAACTTGTTGCACAATAGAGGTTTAGGTGTGTTACAACTTGCATTTGAGTTATTCATTTTACTTCGGAGTCACGTGAGTGACTTCGTGAAGACCCCGCCAGGCACGCATGCGCGACATATCGTCGACCGCATGCGAGCGACAGGCAGGGAGGAGCGTTGCTCCTCTACTGCTGGGACCTGCAGGTAAGTAAAACACTAACCTGCGGTCTTTTTCTTCTAGGTGGCCCTGTCGCAGGGTCTCGCGGCCGCGTCGGATCTGGCTGCTGCGGCAGTCAGCGGCGGCTCCGATAGTTGGAGTCGGGAAGCCCGTTGACCCAGGAGGGTCCGGGCTCACACACTCGCCGGCGGAGGACGGCAGAGGCAGCCCGACTCCACATCACAGTCCGCAGGGGACACCGCGGGCTGGCGGCACGAAATGGAATGGGGCTTGCCGGCTCGCCGTCTCAAGTTCGCGACGGCAGAGCGGCAGCCCCGACTCTACACCACAGCCCGTGGGGAACACCGCGGGCTGGCGGTGTACATGTAGGAGTGGGGCTTGCAGGCTCGCCGTTCAAAGTTAGAAACGGCAGAGCGGCAGCCCCGACTCTACACTGCAGCCGCGGGGGACACCGCAGGCTGGCGGTGTGCATGTAGGAGTGGGGCTTGCAGGCTCGCCGTCAGAAGTTAACGGCAGAGCGGCAGCCCCGACTCTACACCACAGCCCGCGGGGGTGATACTGCGGGCTGGCGGTGTGCATGTGGAGTAGGGCTTGCAGTGCTTGCCATGGACGGCAGCCCGACTCTACACCGCAGCCCGCAGGGGTTTCTGCGGGTTGCTGGCATTCAGGAAGCAGCAGGCTTGCAAGCAAAGGCAGCCTGACTCCACACTGCAGCTGCAGGGATTCTGTGGCCTGTCTACATTCAAGTGCCCTGCTGCTCCAGGGTATGCATTGTCTTCAAGAGGTTCAGACTGCCAGCATATAAAAGTTATTTAAGCATGAGAGGCTGGTCACCATACTTTAAAAAATAAATAAATAAATAAATAAATAAATAAATAAAAATAATAAAAAAATAAATAAATAAAAAATAAATAAAAAAAAAAACCTCAGGTAAGATACTAACCTTGAATAGCTAAGCGTCTGTATTAGAGTTTGCTTACAGATGGATGGAGACCAGAATGAAGACAGCGAAGCAGGTCTCCAAAGGCCGTGCGACTTCAGATGGGAATCAGCGGCCACCATTCTAGAAGAATGCGGAGGTCGGGGAGCCCTGCGCAGCCAGGACCCGTCTCTCCACCACGGCTGACCATGGGGCCGCAAAATGGTGGAGCACCGCGTGGGACCAGGGTAGGCAAGACCTGGACTCCCTACCACTCTCACCTAAGCATAGTGACTGTGGGGCAAAGGTGCGTAAACGTGTGACCCGCTCGGTGGCTCGTTTTGTCTCTCCTACTATGCAGGTCTCAGAGATGGGGGAGAGCTGCGCACAGGTCATGCCCCGCTGCAGCGGGAGGCATCGACATACCGCCGGGGGTAACCTGCTAGACTGCGAGCCGGTGATGGACCTGCTGGAAGTTGGGGAGCCCTGCAGGAGCAGGAGGTACCGGTGTCCACTGGAACAGGCTGCCGGAGCGCAGACCGGTGGCAGCAGTTTACGGCTGGGCAACCCCGTTGTTACGGGTAAAGCCGGCTATGCGCCCTCACGGACCCGTGTGGTTAAGGGTGACGGCACGCCTGCACGGACAGCGGAGCCGGTATTGGGGACCGGTACCGATCCTTGCCTCTGCCTTCCCACCAGGCAGAGGTGCCGCTTAGGTCCGAACGACGGCGGACTAGCGGTATGTCCGTGCAGGAGTCGTACACCCTGCAGGAGCTGGAGGTACCAGTACTGCACCGGAACAGGCTGCCGGAGCGCAGACCGGTGGCAGCAGAATACGGTTGGGCAATCCCGTTGCTGCGGGTAAAGCCAGCCAAGCGCCGTCACAGACCCCTGGGGGTGAGGGTGACGGTGTGCCTGCACGGACCACGGAGCCGGTATTGGGGACCGGTTCCGACTCCTTTCCTCTGCCTGCTCGTCAGGTAGAGAGGCCGCTAAGGTCCGAGGGATGCCGGGCTAGCGGGTTGTCCGTGCGGAAGTCGTTCAGCCCCGCAGGAGCGGGTGCTGACGAGTACCTGTCAGCCACTTCGTTGAGGTGTGACCTACTGGCAGAAGCCCCAGCGACTCATCAGGGCCTGGGGAAGTCGACCTGTTGTCCGTGTGTAGCGGCAGCGGTCGCATGGCTAGGATGGAGCTAATGGTGGAGCAACTATATCAGCAGGACCTGGATCGGCAAGAGCAGGAGTAGGAGTCTCAGCGGTCTGGGAGTCGGATCATGACCGCCACCTTCAATGCAGAAGAGCCCACTGCTCTCGATCCAGAAGAAGGAATTGGAGGTAGTGTCAAAAATCTGAAACCTGTATTCAGGGGTACCGCTGCACTCTACATTGGCAGTAAGTATTAATTTCTTGACGACACACCAGTTCCAAGACCAGGTGCTTTCAGAAACCATGGAGAAGTACAAGGATCCTGGAAATTGTGTTCCCCGGAACGTCCCGAGGGTCGACTCAGCCATCTGAGGGAACATTAGTTCCAATGCGAGGGCACAAGAGATGAAGAGGCAGGAAATTCTGAAGCTATTGGCGTCGGGCATCACGGTGCTCGTTAGGACCCTCGATGGGACAGGTGCATCCGCAGAGCAGCAGGATGCTCTAGCCCTCCTGTGTAGCCCACTTCGGGAAACTGTTTTAGTCAGAGCTCCATCCGGCCCGACATTAACCCTGCATTCGCTGGGTTGGGTCCTACCTCCACCACACCACCAAGACAGCTGTTTGGGGAGGACCTGCCCAAGCAGGTCAATGACGAGGCCATCAAGAACACATTTGCACCAGCTCCCCAACAGCAGAAGCCTTGTTAGGGCAGAGCCAGCATAGACTACCTCACCACACACCAGCTGCAGGAACAAGGATTTACCGAGGCGATTGAGCAGCACCCAGCAAAGACGGAATACTAGAAACCAGAACGTCAGGCCCGCCGGTAACCATGGAGGTAAGGGGGCCTGGTTCTCTTGGAAGTGCTGCATGCATAACCTCACAAGTAGGGGGGAGGTACATACATTCTGGGGCTCTGTTTGTCACTATCCAGGGAACAGAGCTATAGACATAATAGATGCATGTAACAGCCTTGCTTGCGCCAGGGAACTGACTTTCGACATGCTGCTAAGCTATGGGTAAATTGGAGCTACATTCCAGCCACATAATTGGGTCGTTACGCTATCAAAGCTTGGGTGAATAAGCAAAATCTCGGCAGGTATAGCGAATGCTGGACAATTACGAGCTTATGCAACTGCCAATCACAGCATAATTGAGGTACAATGGTGGATTAGCAATGATTGTGATTGTTAAATCCCATCATTACATCAAACCTAGTAGTCGCGTTACAAACCGACGCAAGCACCAAGGGCTGGGGAACTACTGACACCATTCCAGTTGGGGCAGCAAATGGGATTGCATGATTCTACTTTCTTCAATCACTAGGTATAAACTGTTAGATATGCTTGGAGCATGTCACGGGCTGCGCATTAATGCACTAATCTGCAGCATACGTATGTTCGTCTTCCAAAATAATACCACTGAGTTGGCATATTAAACCTTATGGGTGGTGTCAAGTTAATATCTTGGGATGAATTGGAAACATTAATTTGGCTCTGGTGGATTGAAAGAATTGGGTTCAGCTATGTACCTTCTGGATCAGCTCAATATAGTGGCGGACACCAGGTCACAAGTATTAATAACGACATCAAGTAGATTGAACCTCCAAATATCTGCTAAAATTATAGCCTAATATGGAATACCAGATTTCGACCTCTTTGCGTCCAGGTTCAGCCATTGGATACCAACATATGTCTTGAGAACTAGATCCTGGGGCAGTGGCGATGGACGCGTTTTCACTACATTGGGGAGAAATGCGGGGTTTCTATGCTTTCTCCATTCTGCTTCATCAGACAGGTGCTGCAGGATACGCAACCAGGCTCTGCAACATAAAGGACGATGGATGTCAAACAGCATCGTGCAGAGACAGTCCAGTAGGAAGCAGTACCTCGCCTACATAAGGATATGGGAGGTTTCTGTAGTCGGACCTAGACCATCTACATATCTGCTATACTCTCCAAGCTGCTGGTATACTCATGGGTCATCATTAGGATGTGTCCCTCAGTTACAGTGCCAGGAGTGCATTGTCGTCCTATCGCTAGATTGGACTGTGATGAGGTAGTGTTGACCTTCCTCAGGAGCTGGTCGCCCATGATGCAGATGGTCTTGCTCACCTTCAAAGTGGTTATGGTAATGGCACTGAACACAGCTCAACAGGTCCTGACTTTACAGGAATTAAACCTGGATAGAATGACCGGACCATAATAAGGTAACTTCTTTATAGAAGAATTACTTACACTACACAGACCTGGGACTACACGTCTGCAAATGGGCATCAGATGTATGGAGACGGGTCTGTTTCAGCCATGGAAACCCACGTCACAGGGTGATTGTGCAGACTATCTCCAGATGACACGAGGTGGTATTCGGTGCAGCAGGTAAGACACTAATATTTTAAATGTCATTCTATCAGGGCTGCATCCACATCAGTGGCAAGGACTATGGCGGTGTTCATGGATTTTGGCCTCGCAATAGCGAGCTGGGCCAGTGAATCTACACTTCAGCGGGTTTATAACTGATTTATAACCGCTCCCGCAACGTTGGCGGATTCAGTTTTAAGTGCTGTTCTCTAAACGTTTGTCCCCGAGTTCAGGGGGTTATTGTTGTATTAACAAATGTTATTATTTTTCAGCTTGTTCAAGTCTGAAATACGTTAACATACTTCCTCCATCAGAATTACGGCAGTGTGTGAGCATGGGCGTGGTCCAGGGCATGTAATCACAGAGCTTTGAAATCTTCACGAAGTCACTCACGTGACTCCGAAGTAAAATAGTAAGATTAAACAAGAACTTACCAGTTTGAAGTTTGATCTTTATTTTATGAGGAGTTGCGATGAGGGATTTCGTGCCCTCCGCTCCCAACCCTCTATTAAATATTCAACTGGTATGGTCAAGTTTTAATCTTACTATCTTCGGTTTGTGATCTGTGATTCCACACCGCTGCTTTGAAGAATGTCGCGCATGCGTGCCTGGCGGGGTCTTCACGAAATCCCTCATCGCAACTCCTCATAAAATAAAGATCAAACTTCAAACTGGTAAGTTCTTGTTTAATCTTACTATTAAGCAGGTTTTGTAGATTTAAAAGTGGCATCACATGTTTTCTTACTAAACACAGCTGTTGTGCCTCACTGCAAATTTGGCACTTTTGAAGTTGCCAAAACAAAACTTGACAGTTTTAATGACTTTAATGCTTAAGTTCTATGGCTGTGATATATTTCACATTAATATTGAATGTCTAATGTTAAATGACGAGCATGGAAATATAAAATCAAAACCTGCTGGCGGTCCATGACTTCTGTGGTCCTGTGTTTTAGCCAGCATTTCCTGAGAGAAATGTTATTGTAAAAATGAGTATTCCTTAAATCTGAATGTTGTCTTATCTCTGGTGTAGTTATCAGAGAGGTGTGACATGTATTTAGTACTATTAGCTTATACCCAAGCACATTATGCCTTTCCTATTCTGGCAATTAGTTCTGGAGAAGAGGATGCTTGATATATCGTGCTGACTACTATACTATCTGTCAACTGTAAAATGTTTGCCCAGTTGTGGAGGATGTCATTAGTTTGTTGTCTGTTAATTAAACTCCTAATGCATCTTGGGAATAAGAAGTAGCGTTTCAAAAAATTTCCTATTTATTGCACTAAACACAAAATGCTGGGGCAGGCAGCATCTGGGGTTGAAATGGGCAGATGACATTATGGGTTGGGACCTTTCTTCAAGCTCATCGGTGTTCTTTGGGGGGGGGGGGGGGGGGGGAATGTGTGGAGAAAATGGAAAAAAGAGATGATGTGGCACAAAGTCTGGCAAGTGACTGATGGATACATGGTGGGGGGGGGGGTGGAGTTTTATTGGCAATGGGTGTAGTAAGCGACGGAGGTGAAAGGTGAAAAGGAAACAAGGATGTGAGAAGAGTGAAATACAAAGGCAGATGGTGGGATATAGTAGCAATGTTACAAAATTTTGAGATTTAAAAAATCAAGTCTGCAATTTATCCCATCAGATAAAGCATAAAAATAAGTTTAATTTGACACCTAATTCACTTTCATATCTTCAGTATTAAAAAAGTTAGGCCCATTTTCATACTTGGAAATTAGCAACTTGCTTCCTATTGCTTTTCTATTGACTTGTCACAAAAGTTGTGATCGAGGACAGTCAAAAGCCCATAACTTCCTTAAAACTTAAGAGAACTGAAAGAAATTTTCAGTTATTATAGATTGAAGTATTCTGAAACAAATATGAAACAATCTTTTGTTAAAGAAGGAACTGCAGATGCTGGAGAATCGAGGGTTACACAATAAGCTGGAGAAACTCAGCGGGTGCAGCAGCATCTAAGGAGTGAAGGAGATAGGCGACGTTTCGGGTCGAGAAGAAACGTCGCCTATCTCCTTCGCTCCTTAGATGCTGCTGCACCCGCTGAGTTTCTCCAGCTTTTTGTGTAACCCTATGAAACTATCTTGGATGACCTGAAATTAAAGCATATAATTAGTTAGTTACCCAATTGTAGCCAATTACAAAATTCAATTACTAGATTTAAACATTTATCAATTTCTTAAGAAAAAAAATAAAAAATTTAAAGCCTAAGTGTCCAATTAACAGTCACACAATAATTCACACTAAAACATGATTTTTAAATCATTAATTTATAGGCCAAATTGAAGGAATTCAGTGTTTAATGCCTGTAAATTAATGGGCATTTTAAACAGCTTGCGAGTGGGATTTTATGGAACGCGCTGTATTGGAACGTTGTGGTTGCGGTGAATTTAAACCCCATATCAGCAGGAAAAATTCTGACAGTTCATATGGGGGCTAAATCACCGTTTCGCAACATGAAATATTGATTAAAGTCCCCTAAAAGTTTATATGTAAAAATAAACAGCATTCACTTACCTGTCCCCTACGTAAAATCCGTCCCTGTTGTCGGCGTTCACGGCATTAGGAGCTAATTTTTATTTTACTGCAGCAATTAAATAGTCGGACGATTTATTTTTAAAAACGGACTTACCGGCAGTCGGAACGAATCTCCAAAAATAGATTGCACTCCGAGAAAATAAAGCTCCGGATTGCAAGGGGAAAACCGCATTTCAACCCCGCCCCCTCCCCCCCTTAAAGGCGCCAAAGTCGGGCACACGGCCAGCGGCAGAACTCCAGCACCGCTAAAGGTAAGTTTTGTAACATACCTAGATATAGGTGATGGGGACAGGGAGGAGAAAAAGGGGGGGGGGGGATAAAAAGGAAATTAGGTACATGGGGATGTGAGATGAGTGCATGAAGGGGTAGAAAGGAGCATGATGACTAGTGGGGTGGGAGAAGGTGGGGGTTATGGGTGTGCACCAGGAAGGGGGGGGGGGGGGGGAGTTGAAGTTGGAGAATTAATGTTCATACTGTTGTGTTGTAAGCTACCCAAGTGAATAGGAGGTGCTGTTCCTCCGGTCCCACTATGGCAATGGAAACGGCCAAGGATAAAAGGTTGGCATGGACAGAGCCCAATTACTGTACAATTTGTGCGTCTAACATTTTACGAAATTGTAGAATAACTTGAATTGCATGCGTTATCAACAATCAAATACAATCTTTACATCCAAGTGATTGTGCAATAATCCTGATCTTGATTATCCACTGAACATTAAAAAAAAAGATTGTTCCAACTTGTAATTGAGCATCTTTTAATTGATCTTGAAGAAAATGATGACCATTTACCAAACACATCATTACACCTCTTTCTCTTACAGTTTTCCTACCAAATTGTAGCAATGACATTTTTTTGATAAAAAGGCTTGAGTGTGGAAAGATCTTGGCAACGGGACTGAGTTGAATAACCAATGCGTTTGTCAACGGCAGAGGAATGTTGGCTAGCATAGGAAGATCTTGTTTCCCCATCTCGGCTCACGCATCATTAACCTCAACCATCCCTCTGCAGAGCAGACACTTCTTAATAATCAATGTAGCACCCTCTCAGTACTATATTGCTTTTATATTTGCACAAATTTGTAATTGCACCTGGAAAGAGCTAATCTCCAAACTGCTGATGCTTTCTGGCCTGGAGGCAAGGATGCTACTAACTGGGACAAGCCAACTCAGGAAAAATATAATGATCAGCTTACAGAAGTTGGAATGTGGAAAACATTCATTAAAAATGATTGATTAAAGATTTGCCTTGCCAAACTTGGTTTATATTGGGAGTAATGATACAGATGTTGCTGTACAATGATAGTGCAATGATACGTTGAGAATTTTAATGTACAACAATGAATGAGCAATATTAACTTTTGTTAGAAATGTGTTGGGCAGACTGATTAAAATGCAAAGGGAACTGTTAGTGTAAATGCGAAGGAAACTGTTGGTGTGATGATTGATTGAAGACTTAAGGGACTTGGATCAGTTTCAAGCAGCAGAGGTTTATTGTATATGGGTATTTAATTTACTGGTGGGGATGGGAGTTCCTGGATATATCAAGCAACCCAACTCCACAGAACAAATGGAATAATCTATTAAACGCCTTTCCAGTTCTTCCTAGTTGATTCTGTACATTATGTGCATACTCGGCCAGGTATTTTAGCGATATAAGGGGATGTTTCTACCACAGACATCCCTTGGGTCACTCCATGATATGAACCAGACCGCCCCCCGTTCTCCATTCTTAGAACAAGAACAATTGTTTTCCAGGCCATTATTACGTTACTGCTGGTAAAGGTTTAATTGTTTTGTTGTTGGTATAAGTGACAATTAAACACTATTAACTCTTGATGAACCATAACCCCGTATTCTATGACGTTGTGTATTCGGCTCAAACTGCCTCAGTGCTGTTAAGGCGCATGTAACTGATCAGCTCTGTCCAAGACCAGAGAAACTGAATGTGGTGAATCCCCATAATACAGAGTCAATTCTCCATTTTATAACATCTGACTCTCCTCCAATTTGCAACATTTCTATTTATACTTCTTGTCTACCTGTTGCTTTTGCTTTGTTAACTGTTAACAGAATGCTAGTCTATAAAAAGGCATAACGTGCAAGGAATAATATAATGAACTGATATAATTCATTAGTTTGGCTGCAACAGGAGTATTGCATTCAGTTTAGGGTGGCAAGTATTAGGAATGATTGGATAGCTATGGAGACGGTAGAGAAGAACTTGACTGATCGCAATGATGAAAGACTTTAGTTGTGTAGATTCGATAAGATGGGTTTGTCTTCCATTGAACAACTGATTACTGAGATGTAAAAACCAACAGCATAATAAACACCCGTTAGACATAAAATGCTGGAGTAACTCAGTGGGATGGGCAGCATCTCTGGAGAGAAGGAATGGGCGAAGTTTCGGATCGGGACCCTTCAGACATAATAAACAGTCACTGGAGAAAATCTGTTAAATTCACCTTTGAGGTGCCATATGTATTCGTATTTAACAAGACATGAATATACTTGTCATAGCTTTACTTCATGTTTGCGTGCTTTCTTGTATGATTTTAAGGAGCAGCTAAATTGTACATGTTTTAAAGTAGGTGAAATGTAAATCTCTGGAAGTATCTTCAGGGAACTGGTGATTAAAGCGTATTATGCACATGGTCAATGTATAGGTGAATGAATGAGGAAATCTTTGGAGTGTTTAGAGATTTTAATTAATTCAACAATTTGTCGACAAGTCGATGAAAGATGAGCCTGAAATGTTTGCAGGTGCAGTAACAACTCGCAGGTACAATAACAACATTTAAAAGACATTTGGACAGGTCAATAGATAGGAAAGGTTTAGGGAAATATGGGCCAGGAGTGGACAAATGGGCTTCGCTTGGAAGGGGCATCATGGTTGTCCTGGATGAGTTGGGCAGAAGGGCCTTTTTCTGTGCTGCACGTAACTGACTAATTGTGAGATTGCACACGCAAGTTTAAAATCGAATACTTATTCCACCGTTGGGTTTGATGGATATACTCATGCAACCAGTGATCTCAAAATACTAGAATGTTTTTTTCCCCCCTGTTATTTGCTCCCAAAATATTTCTAAAATTCAAGCTCCGTTCCTATTTGTCTTCTCTCATTCTGCTCAATTTAGGAATAACCATTAGCTTTGTATTTAGTAACTCAAAACCAACAGTAAACTTTCTAGTAACTTGTAGAGGTAAACAAAAGGCTTTGTTTTTGCACTGCATCTTTCCTATCTTCAGGTCCCGTGCAGATTGCTTCTCGGCTAATTAATGCTGAAATGTAAACACTTGCTTGGGCAAATATGACAACCAGTTTACACATAGCTGTACTGAGCTAAATAAATGAACAAATGGTTAGTGCTGATACTAGAAAAACTCAACGGAATAATTTTCAGAATTGTCTGGAATGGTTCTAATTTAATATCAATCCTTCAGAATGTCCAACCTTTATGGATGTAAGACTTAACTTTTTTTCCTGGGTGTAGGTATCACTGGCAAAGCCATTATTTAATTCTCATTTTTAATTGTCCTTGAGAGTTCATGTAGTCAGTTATACTGCATGGAAACATGCCCGGCGTTGGCCCAACTCGCCCATGCTAACCAAGATGCCCCAGCTACATGAGCTCCCCGACCCATGTATACTAGGGAGGGCTGTAGTTTTCAGTTGAGAGATAAGCTAAGGCCCCTTTGCTCTCGGGTCGATGTAAAAGATCCCATGGTACTCTAAAGAGCACTGGAGTTCTGCCACAATATTTTCCATTCAGCCATTTCCTAAAACATTATGTCCACATTTCCTTTAATGCTGATGGTGGAAACTGAGTGCATGCAAAATGATTACCACATTCCTGCATTATGTTAGTGATTACACTTTAAATCTACTTTGTGTGAACACCGCTATGTACTTGTCAGCGGAGGTGCCAAAGAGATGGTGAGAGCTTCAAGTTCCTAGGCATTGACATCACCAGCAACTTTACCATGTCCCTTATTGAGGAGGTGATCAAGAAAGTACATCGGCATACGCACTTTTTTAGGCATCGGTGAAGATTTGACATGTCCGTGAGATTCTGTTGAACTTCCATGGGGATATATCTCGGCACAATAAGTGCCCACAGAGAATTTATAGTGAATGTAAATCGAAATCTATTTAAAATAGAAATATACTTGGTTTGCATGAATCGTGTGAAAAAATGAATTATCCAATCACCTTTCGTTGTGTCATCTTGCTTATTATCTGACCTTATCAAATTATGTATTTAAATTTGTAATCTTTCACACAATTTTTGAAGGCTTATATTGTTTTTGGAAAGTAACTTTGGAAAATAACAAGAGCATGGGCAAGTAATTCAGCTCCCACATTAATCATGCGCAGCTCCAATTTCCAAATTCCCTTGTGCACGCGTGGAATATTGTTAGCAGTTTACACAAAGTACAATTGCACTCTATTCCCCATCCGATTAAGATGTTTTAGCGACATCACTGGCTTGATGCTGTAATTGCAGTGTAACAAATTGGACAACTTCCCTTTCAAATAGGAAATTATAAATTTATGGACTGGAAAGGTGACAGGATATCCCTGTGGATGCAAGCTGCTTTAATACAGTTAGGTGTACATTTCACAGGATATCTGGTAGTGGATTTGTTGGCTGCAAAGTTCCCAGAGAGGTGGAAATGCTGTTCAAATATTATTTTACTGAATTCCGTTTTGTATTTCCTTTGGTTTGCTAGAATAATCATTGGAATCTCATTAGAGGAAAACTGAGCTTAATTGATAGGTGTTTATGTCCCGTCTTCATATTATGTTGTGTGTGAAATTCTTTTTGATTTGGCTGTGCATCTGTTCTTAGAATCACATAATAGAGAACCATATGACATTGAGTAAGGACATTTGAAGAGCTTTTGTGTTAGAAAGACGTGCCAGGCCTCGTCACATTCCAACACTTAATCCATGCGGGTCACGTTCTTCGGGAGCAGGAAAAATGTTCCCATTGATGGGAAGTCCAGAACCAGGGACCGCAGTCATAAGAATAAATGGGAAGCCATTTAAAACTAAGAAGAGAAAAAACCTTTTTACCCAGAGTTGTGAATTGTGGAATTATCTGCCACAGAAGGCAGGAGAGGCCAATTCACTGGATGAATTTAAGAGAGTTAGATAGAGCTCTAGGGGCTAGCAGACTCGAGGGATATGGGGAGAAGGCAGGCACGGGTTACTGATTGTGGATGATTAGCCATGATCACAGTGAATGGTGGTGCAGGCTCGAAGGGGCAAATAGCCGCCTCCTGCACCTATTTTCTATGTTCCATGTACTCGTGAGAGCACTTTTAAAATTTACTTTGAATATGCACCATATAAACTGGCCCTTTGGCCCATTGAATTCGTGCTGGCCAATTATCACCCGTACGCTATTTCTATGTGATCCCAGTTTCCTATCCTCCACATTAGGGTAGTTTTCCAGAAAGTAGTTAACCTACTAACCTGTACATCTTCGGAATGTGGAAGAAACTGGATAATCTGAGTAAACCCGTGTGGTGACAGGGAGAATTCGCAAACTTTTTACAGGTGGCACTGGAGGTCAGGATTGAACTTGTGTCTCTGGCGCTGTGAGGCAGTGGCTCTACCAGCTGCACCACTGTGTCAGTTCTAAGTTCCAACAAAGTGCTGAGAGTTTCCTTTGACTTAACTCAAAAGCTGTGATTGAGGACAGTCAAAAGCCCATAACTTTCTTAAAAATTAAGAGAACTCAATGAAATTTTCAGTTATTATAGATTGAAGCATTCTGAAACAAATATGAAAGAATCTTACTTGGATGACCTGAAATTAAAGCATATAATTAGTCAGTTACCTAATTGTAGCTAATTTCAAAATTAAATTACTAGATCTAAACATCTATCCATTTCTTAAGAAAGAATAAACATTTTGAAATTGCCTAAGTGTCCAAATAACATTCATCAAGAATTCACAATATAACATGTTTTTAAATCTAATTGTCATTCATTTATAAGCCAAATTGAAGGAATTTAGTGTTTAATGCCCGTAAATTAATGGCCATTTAAATCCTTGCGAGTGGGTTTTTGTGGAACGTGATGGATTAGAACTTTGCGGTGAATTTAAACCCCATAACGGCAGGAAAAATACTGCCGGTTCGTATATTTCTTTTTTCCGTCCCCTTTTCGCAACATGAAATTTTGATTAAAGGCTTCCTAAGAACCACGTTTTTAATGTAAAAATAAACTGTGTACCTTCTTTTGTCCCCTACGTAAGGTCCGTCCACGTTCACGACATTAAAAGATTATTTTTAATTCACTCTTGCTAATAAATGATCCAGCGTAGTTTAAAAATAACTCCATAAAACAAATGTCGGAGCGATTTCTCTTCAGCAACTAAATCCCCAAGATTGATCAATTTGAATTGTCAGGAGAAAAACGGCATTTTAAACCCGCCCCCTCTCAAAGGCGCCAAAGTCGCGCAAACGGGCAGTGGCAGAACTGCAGCGCTGCTCAAGGTAAGTTTTGTAACATACCTACTATATCCTTTCCAGAACGGTCAAGTCTACCTTGTTGTGACCATAACTGAAGTTGGTGTTCAAATTGATGCCGTTTCAATTATAGCATGATTTCTGCTGCATTCTGTGCCAAAACTAATTGTGAGGCATCCCATATACTATTTAACAATTTTAAGGAGAGAGGGGAAGGATTTAAGAGGAACCTGACGGGCAACTTTATCTCACAGAGGGGGTGGGGTTTATGGAACAAGCTTCCAGAGGAAGTGGGTCTTCTCCAGGTGTATTGGTTTCCTCCCACAACGCAATGTTCGTGCAGTGTTTGTAGGTTAATTGGCTTCAGTAACTTGTCCCCGAGTGTGAAGGGGATAACCGAACAGGAATGGAAGGGTCTCGACCCGAAACGTCGCCTATCTCCTTGGATGCTGCTGCACCCGCTGAGTTTCTCCAGCTTTTTGTGTAACCCTCGATTCTCCAGCATCTGCAGTTCCTTTAACACTTTGTCTACTCCACTGCGATATCTCCTCAAGGTACGCCTACTTTGAAGAAGTTCTCCTCCTCCCTACGAAGACAGTATCACAACCTCCTAACTGCTCTCCCTCTGTGATACCCCCTTCCCTCCAACTCTACGACCGCATCCTCCCAGCTGAAGAAGGGTCTCGACCCGAAACATCGCCTGTCTCCTTCGCTCCTTAGATGCTGCTGCACCCGCTGAGTTTCTCCAGCTTTTTGTGTAACCCATGGTTTGGAGGCATATGGGCCAAACACAAGGAAATTGGACTTGCTTAGATAGGCCATCTTGTTAGGCTTGGATGAGTTGGCCTGAGGGCAATGTGTCCATGCTGTACAACTTTGACTAATTCTTTCTTCTTCTCCCCCCCCCCCCCACAAAATTAACAGGCAGGTTTAAGCCATGTGGCAGTGCAAATAGCTATTGAGTAGGACTTTTAATTGTTCAAACTCTTCATGTAAGCCCCCTCTAGTCAGCACAGAGAAGATTTTAATATTTCTGCGGCCTGGGTTTGGAAGCTGTGTTCCAGTTAACGGTGTCATTTCTATCTTATTCTTTCACTCTTATTCATAGAAGCAATTGTCAAAATGTTATCCTTTGTACATAACTGATAAAAGTTGACGTGCGTGCGCTGTCTTTTCCCACCAAAATGAGATTGAGGTCACGTCTGTAAATAGAACAGATGGTTTTTTTTGTCGTGGACCTTGCTTTAATATCTGCTCATTTCGTGCAGTGGAGGGAAACTTGATAAGGTTGTGTTCAATCCGTCATCACAATGTAATCTTATCACACATGCCTTCTACCGCAGCCACTGATACTGATGGCCCTTGCTTGCAGTTCTGATTATAAAAAATAAAAAAGTTTAAAGCACTTTCATTATAAAATGGGTATGAGTTTATGTTTGCAAACCAAAATCTGTGACTCCACTCAGCAAAGCAAGCATACTGTGTATTATAAAATAAGGAATCCAAAAGTGGAGTTGTGTGACAGGATAATTTTTCAATTTGGACAAGTGACCACTTGGATGCAATAGAATGCTGCTAATAAATAAGGGTTGATGTCTGAAGTTGAACAACGGTTCATAAAGTATAGAGAACATAATTCACCAGTGGTAATGTACAGATTCTATAATTATGCTCTTGACACAGAATCATCCTATAATTGACAGATCGGGAGGATAAAATGAGGATAAAATCAATGGTAAGATGGGTAACTAAATATTTGGTGAGAGATGGATTTTGGCCAAGCATGAGGATTTGTGAGGTCGTGAAACATAAATATTTAATTATATATTCCATTCCCAAATTCATTTCCCTGTCATTTTTCTCTCTCTTATTCTCAATCAAGCATACACCCCCTCTCACATCTTATTCCCTCATCAGTTATGTGCAAAGGATAATCTACAGTTTCCTATTGGTCTGAGATATGGGAAGAAAATATAGCACCAAGGTTGAATCTCCATTGTGAGAGTTAGGTGTGTAAATTCCTCAAGTGCCATGCTGGAGATCAGAATGACATCCAAGTTGCAGGAAATGAGATAACTATGCTGTCTGCAGCAGAATTCCTTTGCATACATTTGGAGATGAAATCTAAATCGAGGCACCAAGGAAGGGATGCGATGTATGCAACAGGAGAGGTTGAGCATGAAGCATTAAAGGTTGTTTGTTATAAACAGGGTAACTGTTGCACTGGTAAATAGTTTAACTTTATAAGTGTAAATTCTAAACTTGGATGTGGTGGTATGACAAATGCAAGTGAATGATAGAGGTAATTTATGAGTAGAATATTAATAAACTAGAACTTTAATAAAGAGTTTTGCAGATGTGGTAGTCTGAATAATGAAAGCAGGAAGTGCTGGAATGCTCACCAGTTTGGGATTTATGTTTTTTTTAAAAAGAAAATATTTGGCATGGGTTTTCATACAGTGATTTCAGTATTTTCATTGTTTGTAAGAGGGTGAGGGGAGATATCTCGCCATGAGATAATTTTAGCAGTGAAGTCAAAGGGTGACAAGTCAGGCTGTAGTCCAATGTGGATTTGTGGATAGACTGGAATGCATAATTGTGGTCACAATCAGATCATCCATGATCTTGTAAAATGTCAGAGAAAGTGACCCACTCCAGCTTTGTGTGATTTCTAACTTCACACATTCTCATGCTGTTCCCTGTTTTATTGGTTTATATGCAAAGTTCCACGCTTATAAATGCTAGGCATGTTTCTGCAAAGTCAACTGATTAATGAGCAGCTGTTGATAATTAATTTTTATTTACTGACAATCTTTTTATTTACTGACATTTTCCTCCTTTGTCCTTCAATCTGAATTTCAGTGTTGTACTCATGAATGTTCCGTGTTTTTGGTATGCAATTTGCATATGTTAAGCAGGCAGGTTTCTTTGTTCATCTGTGTAAGAAGGAACTGCAGATGTTGGTTTACACCGAAGATAGACACCTATCCAACTGCTAGCTACCGCCTAGTAGTCTCTTAGCTAACAATCTAGTCTACATTTTCCTTGAACCACTTCCCCTTTGTATCATTTTCACACCTAACACTTCCTTATCTCTATCTCCCTCCCATGACTCTCAGTCTGAAGACTGTCTCAATCCGAAACGTCACCCATTCCTTCTTTCTCGAGATGCTGCCTGTTTCTCTGAGTTACTCCTGGCATTTACTGTCCATCTTTTTTGATCATCTTGCAGTTTGTAAAAAATTGCAGTCGCAGGCAGTTTTTCAATCAGGGTCTATGGTTGTAAGTGATTTACTGTTGCTGACCTCAAAGTCCCACAGCGTGCTAAATGAAGTCCAAAGTTCCACTTTATAATACTTGTGTGACAAAAGTCAATAAACTAATAGTAAAGTTATGTAGCAATGGGTTTCATGTAATTCTTTGTATTTATCACGCCACTGTTGATTGTGCAAAGGCAGATCAGACTAATTATAGACTTTGTTAGAAGAATGTTTGTAGACATAGTAAAAGGTGATTGAAACTATACTGTTTATCTTCAAATTTATTTCTCACTGTGTCCAGTACAAGATCATGTTGCTCATTGTTCTATTGAGTTTTTAAGAAATGTCTTTTTTTCCAAATGTTTGTTTGTGTACTTTAGATTGCGTGACTTGTGTGTGCATTTGGTGTTTGCATAATAAAGATTTGAAAAGATAGTTTTAACCATAAAGTGGCATATCTGTGGGAAAATCTGCGGTACATATATGAAAGCAAGGCATGTACTTTTGATTTTCTAATTTCTCATGGTTTACATTTAGGTCATTTAAAGTGAACTGAATTTGTTCCCAGTGTTCCTTCTGTAGATGAGGCAAAATACAAATTGCAAACTTATTCCTTTTTATTCCGAATTGCACGTGTGGCAATTGCAATGTTCTTATTTGGAGTGCAAGTTGTCTAACTAGCCACCTATGTAAAATTCCAGAAGTAGCATTATTAAAAGGCTGAATTCCATCGCGCAACAGATCATTCACTTGGAATTGTCCAGCGTTTATCCCGCAAGGGCTTTCATCTTCCTTGTCATTCCACACCAGGCGTGGGAGGGACTGCCGTGAGAGAGGTGGGGAAGAACAACGGAGGACCTGGCGTGGGGGGACCGCCTTGAGGGCGGTGGGGGGAGAACAATGGACAATTTGGGAGGGGGGGGAGAGGAGGACAATGGGGACCTGGTGTGGGTGGGCCACTGTTGGGGGGGGGGGGGGGGGAGTGGATCAAAAGGAGGAGTCGGCATTTTTTGTGACTTTTGTCAGCCCCTTAGATAGCTCTTATTTGTATGCATCGGGTATGCAAGCAAAGAATCTCACTGTGTCACGTGTACCTAGAAAGTGCCATTTTGTCTTGCATACAATTCAGAAAAAACTTGGTGTACATAAGGGCAATCACACCTTAGTGCAATGATTGTAGTGTAAGAGAAGTAGATTATACCGAGGTAGTACATAGTCGCCACATTTTTGACACTGATGGATTCTTAATCGAGTGTCTTATCGGCCTTGAAGGCCTGTTGTCCTTGTGTTGGCACTGGATCGGTGTTGCAATTCTGGCCTGGCAATGCTGTTGGTGTGCTCCACCGGTGCTCGGCCGCTCTGTGCCGTTGCAGGCCATGTCCGATACGTGCAATCCTCTGACCTCTGCCTCCAGCAGACCTTGATCCATGCCAACTCCAGGTTCTCTAGCGGCCCGCTCCATGGATATAGTGACCCTTAATGTGCCATTCTCTCTCCTCCTGCAGCCACTGGAATTCCCCAACTTTAATCATTCACATTATTCACTTTATTACTCTGTAAGTGAGAAACTTAATGTTCTCACCGTTCCCTGTGTATTGAAGTTGCTTGTGAATTCTTTATCAAATGTATTTACTTGTGATGTTGATGTTGGCCTGTCATCTGTGGAAGGCTGCTGTTTTGAATAATGCCAGAAATTTGTGTCTGCCTTCACAGATGGATGCACAAGATCTCAAGTTAACATTTCAGCCCAAGGGCACCATTTTTGACAATGCGGTACTCTCTTGTTGATGAAGAAAAAGTTTGGCTTGTGTTCGGAAATCATTTGTGTGCGTTGAACCAAGATTTCTGGGGACCATGAGGCATGGACATGGAAATCCATGCCCACCGCAAGTGTATCATTAAATTGGCCAGAAATTGTCCCTTTTCCATAAGATACACATATGAGGATGAGCGCAAACACATGAAATTGGTTTGCAAAACAGTCAGCTAGTTTTGAGGCTTTAAATGTTTTCACACCATCTTTTTTCTTTCTTCAACCAGTTTCCTACTCTTTCACTTCTGAAAGGTCTTGCTCTGCTCAAAATAAAATTCCCATGCTACCTATTGACTCAAGTTTAAACACCTTAACTGAAATTAGCAGCAGAAGTGGCACATTTATTGCCATGTTTAAGAAGGAACTGCAGATGCTGGGAAAAATCGAAGGTTTTTCGATTGAAGACTGAAGAAGTCTCGACCTGAAACGTTGCCTATTCCTTCTCTCCATTGATGCTGCCTGGCCCGCTGAGTTCCCCCAGCATTTTTTGTCCACCTTTTTATTTCCATGTTACCTTGAGTATCGTCAGTTCCCGAAGCACTGGTCTCACTTGAACACCAAAGCAAACTTAGTGCATTTGGAAAGTGATTGTGAGTTTGCTTGTGAAAAGGTTTCTCAACAATGAATCTGCCAAATTTTGTTTTAATGGCTTGTGTATGAGGTAGATACAAGGAATTGCAGATACTGGTTTACAAAATATAGGATTTGGCCCCTGAATTACTTTGAATGCTGTAAGCTACACCCTATAGATAGCAAAAGGCCAAGCCATGCGTTTATTTGTAGAAACAAGAAACTGCGCATGATGGTTTACATAAAGTGTTGGAGTAACTCGGTGGGTCAAGGAGCATCTCTGGAGAGCATGGAAAGGCGATGTTTTGGGTCGGGACCCTTCTTCAGACCAAATATCTTAAGACCGTTCTGAAGAAGGGTCTCGATCTGAAATGTCAACCATTCCTTCTATTGAGAGATGCTGCCTGTCCCACTGAGTTCCTCCAGCATTTTGCGTCTATCTTCCGATCCTTAATGTCCATTTGCATTCTTTACTGAACACGTTTCTTACAATACTGCAGCATTGCAGGAGTTCATTCACTCCATGTCTGGAGTCTGGCTCAATGATCTGGTCAGACGATTACTACTCTTATCTTTTTCCCAACAACTCTGAGATTTCTTCTCTCCCCCCCACCCCAAGTATTTCTAAATTTCCATCTTTAGATTTGTGTGGCCTCCACGACTTTCAGAAGCTGGCTTCCTCTTCACAGCAGTTTTGGCTACTTTGTCTACAGATATCAGTAGCTCATATTTGGGGCAGTATATGATGGTATTTAGTTACATTTCTTTAATTGACTACTACCAGAATTAATCATTGGAGAATAACACCGCAGGGTCAGATACCATTTGACCAATTGGATTTATGTCTGAGCAATAGATATTATGAAAATTACTAACACAAAGCATACCTGCAAAATATGCATTGTTTCTGGTCGCATCGACTTTTTCCCTGCCTTTATTGTTCTCTGACTGCTAAAAATAGTGTGTGCTCTAAGTGCATGGATTGTGTTGCTGTTTACATTGCTATGTAATTTAACTGAATTTTAATCCTTTGAATCACCATCGACTGACCAAATTTGCTACAGCCTTTTTTTTTCCATTACAAGTTATTTTTATGTACGTTAGTTTGCAAATGTGGGATATTGTTTTTGTATAGCTATTTTAGGAAACTTGAAAAACCGGTTTCATTTCGAGTTTCATGCAATTATCATTTTCCTTTCAGATTTTAATAAAGCATTGCACTTGCTGTAAAAGAATTGAAAATAAATTGAAAATGGGTCCATTTGTCAGTTTAATGCACTTGTCTCCTCGATTGTTTCTGGACTACTTTCACAAATGCCCAATTTAAAAATAAAAGTTTAAGATTTAAGAATTCTGTCTTTCCTGTGGCATTGTATAACGACACTCCTTTCTGTGGAAGGATTTCGTAGTCGCTGTTGCGGAGAATTAATATTTAACTCTTCTGGCGTCCTACATTTTAATCCATATTTGGCATTCTTCTCATTGGACACTTGCAGAAGTGTAGCTATGGCGTGCAAAAGATATGGACAAGCAGTGATTATCAAACCTTCAGTTTCAATAATAAAATGGTTGACCTACAATATTTCTATCCCTTTTTAAAGATATAGCAGAATAATTTGAATGCACAAGCAAGAAAACAACGTCTCCAGACATGGAAGATAAACACAAAATGCTGGGGTAACTCAGTGGGACAGGCAGCATCTCTGAACAGAATGGGTGACGTTCCAGGGCGAGACCTTTCTTCAGACTGAAATGGGTCGTTTTAAATTGCCCAGATGCTCTGGCTAGCTGATAATTTTCTTATCTTATTTATCTTTTTTATCCTGTTCTCCCTAAATCAAAGAATGACTGGAGATTTGACCATGAAACAGAGATATTGAAATTTGGAGCTGTCAGCCTGTATTAGAAGTTGAGATTGTTTGTGTGTGTGTACACATCATATACTACACGTTTGCCATTTTGTGGCTGTATCATATTCCAATTCAAATGATTTACCAGATAATTCTTCAGAACTAGTGATTGTGAGGGAACTTTTAATGCTTCAGCAGTATACAAATTCACACTCTTCGACTCTCATTTGGATGTTAAACCTACAGGGGGAAAGCGATCAATATTCCCTTGTGTTAAGTCTTTCCATTCAAAAATGGTAGGACGATGCCTATAAAACATCACATGATGGTCTATTTCAGGCAGAAAGTTCCACTCTGGAAAGCTGTTGTGAACTTGAACCTTTTTATAATTTGTGCCTTTCACAATTTATCAGTGGAAACACTTTGCGTTTTAGGTGTTCTGGCTTATTTTATCTGATCAAATGAGTGAATGATTGGCATTCCCATCAACGGAGGGCTCGAGGCCCCCTGACCGCGGGAGAGCAAAGAAGGGAAGAAATTGAACTTTTTATCGTCTTCCATCACAGTGAGGAATGTGGAGGAGTCTCTGTGATGGATGTTCATGTTAAAATGTGTTTTGTGTGTTCCGTTGCTTTTTATTTGTATGACTGACTTGGCAAATGAAATTCTTCGTACGTTACAAAACATACTTGGCTAATAGTTTTATTGTGATTAAATAATAACTCTCAGGAAGTCCCTATATATGTCGACATTCTCCTCTATCCTGCAAGACTAAAGTGGATTCAGTACGACTGGTTCTTTTTCGAGGAGGAAATTGAGCAAGATTAATTTTATAAATGGCTTGTAATTTAATCGTAAATACTTCATTGGACTTTGTGCATAGATAAACTAATCGGGTTAATCAGACATTTTGGCACGTTTTAAATCTGAAGTTGCCGTTTTGCCTTGTAACATGGAATAGATTGCGGTTCATAAAAAGTAAAACAGGACACAAAGGGTGGGGGGTATGGAACAAGCTGCCGTACGCGGTAGTTGAGGCAGGGACTATCCCAACATTTAAGAAATGGTTAGATGGGTGCATGGATAGGATAGGTTTTGAGTGATATGGACCAAACGCGAGCAGGTCGGACTAGTGCATCTGGGACATATTGGTCATTGTGGGCAAGTTGGGCTGAAGGACCCGTTTCCACACTGTATCACTCTATGACCATGACAGATGACTCGGGATTAATTTAGTAATTGAGTGAGCAGGCTCGTAAATCCCTGCCCAAATGACCGTACAAAATCATCCTTGTAAGCATCTGAGGACGGATCGTCTCAGTTGGATGAGCTGTTGGGCAACACAGAACTATTCCTTGCCCATGTTTACCAATGCATTTTTGGCATGTATTTATAAAATTGATGGATTAAAATGCCCAACCAATATAGTGCCTCGATGGAATGGAACCTGAGCCAATTGCCTTTACTGTTTGTTGAAACTTTCTAGCTTTGTGAAAGTTCAATGTGTCGGAATCTTTGCATCTGAATGCAAGCAACGTTTTTTATACTTTATCTTTCAGTCAGACATAGCATATAAAATGGCAAATAATGAACTTGCGCTCAGTTTGAAGATTTATAAAATAGCTGGAAAAGGTGAACCTGTGAAAAATTAAACTCCATTAAATACAGTCTGAAGAAGGGTTCTGTTTTGAATTGCCACCTGTTCCCTTCACATGTGCCACCTGACCTGCTTAGGTCAGCATTTTGTGTTTGGCTCCAGTTCCTCGTGTCTCAACAATACTTACAATCTGTTCTGTTACATAAATAGAAAATGCTGGTGATACTCGGATTGGGTTTTATCTAGGAGAGGAAAAAAATTAAGTTACTGTTATAGGCTCGTATCCTGATAAAAGAACTGACCAATTTGATTTAGTGCAAATCCTATCAACCCCTCGTGCCCACCGATTGCCTGTTGATTTCTTGCCCCTCCTACCCTCCAGTTTTCTTTCCCCTCTGCAATCAGTCCGAAGAAGGACCTTATCCATTACCTATCCATGTTCTCCAGCGATGTGTCTGACCTGCTGAATTACTCCTGCGCTTTGTGTCCTTTATGAAATGCAAGTTACTATGAATCTAATGAGGTAACTTGGGTCAAGGCTTAACAAAACCAGTTGAAAAATATCAATCATGATCTAATTGGCTGTTGGGGTGGGGGCACACGACATTGGAATCACATTGGTCTAACACTTTAATTTAGTTTTTTTAAGTTAGTGACTTTAATAAATATGCAGTAGTTATGTTACAAAGTATAACTGTTAGAATTCACTGGCAGAATTATGGTTTTGGGCAGAATGTGTTCAATATACCAATCTCAAAGTTGTTCTCCATCTTTTTCCACTTAGGGTCCTCCAGCAGCAAGATTCCTAATCAAGCAACGCCAAAGAAAAATGGGGTGAAGAATGGGCCAATGAAAAATAAAGATGACGAATGTTTTGGGGATGCAATTGAAGTCATCCTCGACACAGATTTTGATTTTGAAGGCAACCTAGCACTCTTTGACAAAGCAGCAGTGTTTGAGGAAATAGATACTTTCGAAAGGCGGAATGGAACGCGTTCCAGGGGGACTCCAAATGAGAAGCCAACAAGATATCGCCATGATGAAAACATCCTGGAAACTGAGCCCATTGTCTACAGACAAATCACAGTGCCACAGCATTGTGGTAGAGAATATTGCACTGGTAAGGCCAAATAATTTAAAACCTATTCAGTGGAGAAAGGAAGTCTCCACGGAACGGAACAGTTTTTTTTAGGCACTTACTACATACAATGTTGTTTTAAAAAAAATCAATTCTTGTAACACGGTGAGAAACTTGTATAAGATTCCCTGGCCATGATATAAACAGAAATGGGCAAATGATGATCGGCCTGAATGGGTGTCCAATGAAGTGGTGTTGAAGGAGAGTGTGACAGACATGATGAGGAAGGATAAGTTACCTTAAATCACAACTGATTGACTGGGCCAATTTGGTGCCATGCCAGACCTCAAGATCTAATGGAGAGTTTTTTTTTTAAATAGCGAAAGATTGGCATGAATTACTGAGCAAATGGCACAATAATGGCAAGAGGTCTATAGAGCCTGGATTGATTCATAGTGACATTGAAGAGGACTACACTGTGGTCGACTGACATCCTATTGGAACAATTAAAATTCTCTCCTGCAAGGATGAGGAGGAAACCTGTCACTGAGGTCCGTCTGGGGTGGGGATGAGACTGGAGAGATTTGCAAGGTGAAATAGCAACGGCGCCAATTAAAAGCAATAGGAAATTTGATCAAGGTGGTTAGACTGATGAGAAAACAGATAGAGGAAATAAATATGCACAACAGGAAATGGTTGTTACTTAGATTATCTTTATAGAACAGATATATATTCACTGTCAGAGCTCGCACGCATGTTTGAAGTTTAAAGTAGTAGCAAAGTGGAGCTGATAGAGCCGCTTCCTCACAATGCCAGAGACCTGGATTCCATCCTGCCCTTGCGTGTTGTTTGTGTGGAGTTTATATGTTCTCCCTGTCACCGTGTGGGCTTCCCCATGGGTGCTTCAGTTTTCCCCCACATCCAATAGATGTGCAGGCTTTGGCGGTTCATTGGCCCTCTCCAAATTTCCCCTAGTGTGTGAGTGGATGAAAAAGCGGTATAACATAGAACTACTATACACGAATGATTGATGGTCCACATGGACTTGTAGCCCGAAGACCCTGTTAACATGCCGTTTCTATAAACAAAATCCAATGTCTCCCTGTTGATCTCTGTGAATGCTGTGGTATGATGAAGTTACCTCTCATTCTTTTACTCTAGTGAGTATAGGGCAATTGGATATAGTCTCACTTTGTCAGCTCCCTCATCTCATAAATCTAACTTATGAGTTTCCATTGCCCCCATCTCCACGACTAATGCATCTTCATTTGGTTACAGACACCAAAACTGCACACTGTTTTCCTCAGTGTACAATTGTAGCTAGATTTTATTGCTCTTGAGAAATTATGGCAACAAAAGTCAACGGATAAATCTTATAAGTGACTTTTTTCAAAACGTGGAGGATTTCTTGTGAAAGCAAATGGTCATTTTGGGAGCAAGTGCACAGTTATGTTCTGCGTTGAGATCGATGGAAATCATTTTTGAAGTAATTTCTGGCCAGCGGGAAGTGTGCTCTTATGGGAATTTATGTAGGATTAGAATTTGAGACTTCGATTAAGCATTTCCATTTGTGAATATCTCATTCTCTCCCTTTTTCACCTTTCTTTGTGTGTAAGACTTCTGGACTGACAAATGTTTGCAACCCTGGTAACTGAAACTGATAATTAGAAGATGGATCATTTGATCAGTTTTACTATCACCATTAAGATTATTCTGGTATCTTGCATGTTTAAAAATCAAATTAGAATACAAATGAAAAACGGCAGTAAACTTCAATGCCATGATAAGCTGTATTATATGGTACTCAAGAAAACAAGACAGGTTGCAATTTAATATGCCTGGGCTACTTGCTGCCAAATTTGAATGGGAACAAATACGTTTTTCACATGGCTAACTGGAATATTTGGCAGGTAGTAATCTCTGGATTTGTAAACTAAACCCCTGTGCTAAGCAGCAATTAATTAAACGTGATGTTTGACATATTTGGATTTGGAGGATAAAAAAGCTCTGCTGAAACTTAATCCCTGAAAGAAAAATCTGGTAGCAGCATCTAGATTTGTTTCTCTTCCACCTAGTTTACAATAGAAATCTCAGTGATACAAGTACCTTCTATATCAACAATCAGTGAAAAAATCAGTTGCATGTGTGTAACTTTGTTCTGTTAGCAAAAGTGTAATGAGCACCAGAGTCTGTTCATCCAACATTTGTGCATTTTATTTTGCTCACCATTGACCTAGAATCACATGGGGTTTTTGTTGTTGTTGGGTTGGTCATGACACAAATTTAGTATTGTAGTCCACCCTAACTTTAAAATATATCTAGTGTCACAAACTCCACTAAATTGATTTGGTCAATCAGATGTTGGTAGAAGCCGACATCTCTACTACTTTAGAAAGCTTAGGAAGTTTGGCATGTCCCCTACAACTCTTACCAACTAGGGCTGCTCCATAGAAAGCATTTTATCAGGATGCATCACAGCTTTGTTTTGGAACAGCTCTATCCAAGACCAAAATAAATTGCAGCGAATTGTGGGTGCAGCCCAGACCATCACACAAACCAACCTCCCTTCTATTGACTCAATTTATACCTCAGCTGTTATCAGGCAACTGAATCATCCTACCGCAATGATAGAGCAGTGCTGAACTGCTATGCACCTCTTTGATGAACCTCAGACTTTGCTGGCTGTACCTTGCACGAAACATTATTCCCTTATCATGTATCTCTACACTGCAAATAGATCGATGGTAATCATGTATTGTCTTTCTTCCGACTGGTTCACACGCAACGAAAGCTTTTCACTGTACACGTGAATATAAACTGAACTGATTTCTCATTGCATTATAATTTGTTCTGATGTTTTCACTTGTGCTCAGGATATGATGATAGCAAAAACTGAAGCTCTTTCTGTGATTTTTAAAATAACCATCAGCAATTGTCCTTCGTTTCCTGCCAATTTTGTGTCCAGTTTTCCACATTCCTCTTGATGCATAAACATTTTCTGGGAAGCTTGCTATGTGGCGCTTTGGCAAAGGCTTCACTTAAGTTCTGTTCACTACATCAAGTGAACTCTTCACCGGCCCTGAAATTCAAACCAGTTGGACAAAGACTTCTCTTCACAACCAAGTTCCTGGTTAATCAATGCTTTTTCACGTGAGGGTTTAAATTGCCCCTTAAAATTAATTCCAATAACATTTGCCCATCACTGGTTAAACTAGCTCACCTTTAAATATTTATTTATTTATTTAAACAGTGGCACAGCATAAACAGTCCCCCTCTCTGTAACCATTCGTGTAGCAGTAGAGAATTGAAACGGTACATGTTGGATCATGAAAAGTGTTTAACCTCCACATTAACAAATCTGGACAAAGGGTGATTGCAGGCAAGCACCTTACAGATGTTCTGTATTGATGGTACCAAAGATCCTCATCTTTCTGAATCTGGTGCTGTGTATCTGCACCGTATATGTAACAAGAGCTGTTTATTCTAGATGTCCTTAAATAAAATAGACTATTTCTTGTGTGAGATTGATAGTATTAAAGTTGGATAATCTTGCCCCAAGGTTTTTCATGGTCTGATGTGGTGCACGTGTCAGAAGTAAGAAAATTCTGCGTGCATTTTTGTGTTATCCGTCACTGGCCGAGAACTGAATTCGGGGAATATTTGTGCACAAATCCGATTACTTGATTGTGGCTACTTCCTCTACCTGAAGTTGTTTCTTCATAAGATGATCAGTTTCAGTGCACATTTTATGACCATGGCATAATTCCTTGTGTGGTTACTGTGATGTATTCCTTTCAAATAACACGAGTGCTTCAAATCATCATTGGTGTGTTAACGTGGCTCAGCGAATAGTAGTGCTGCCGCCTCAGATCCAGTAATCTGGATACATTCCTCGGCTCTGGATGTTCTCCCTGCGACCACGTGGTTTCCTCAAGGTGCTCCTGTTTCTTCGCACATCCCAAAAGACGTGCCGATTGGTGGGTTAACTGTTTACTCTAAGTTGCCTGAGGTGAGAGATTGAATTTTGTGGGTATTAAACAAGCTTGGGAAAATGAAATGGGATTAGTGTGACTAGAATGCTTGTTGACATGGGCTCTGAAGCCAAAGGGCACGTTTCCATTCTCTATCTCTGCAACTGTTCCTCACCAAGATATGCTGAACCCACTGTCAGTAAAATGGAATAAAAAGCTAGTAGACCCATGCCACCTTTGTGTAGAACAACATAAATTTAAATATCATATTTTAGAATTTAGTTGAAACTGGTCATTGAAATTCGATCTGTTCTTCCTTGTGCATAATTGGCTCAATGCCCTTGTTGGGGAAAGTTTACTGAAGCTTTGGCTGTGTGTTTAGTTAGAAGACAGTTTTCCTCAAATCTTCAAACGGCTGTCTCAAAATTCGAAGGCAAACTCTTAAGATTACTCCCAGTATGATCTAGTTTGAAAGCATGGATCTGAAAGAAGGGAATCAAATGCTTTAGCTCAAACTCAATCTTGCTATTTACCATAGATTCGGCTGTGTGTCGACTGCTTTACTAAATTCGTATTCTATTTAACTAATTGAGCTGGTAAATTAACTAATTTAACTAGGTTTTAGGTAGGTTAGAGATACAGTGTGGAAACAGGCTTTTCGACCCACCGAGTTCGCACCAACCAGTGATGCCCACATATTAACACAAGCCTTCATGATACTAGGGACAATTTACACTTATACCAAGTATACAAACCCAAGCCAACTAACCAACAAACCTGTACGTCTTTCGAGTTGTGGAAATTGCCAACAGTCTCATTGTTACATTTTAGTTGAATGGCAACTTGCAAGTTAAGATACAAAGTGTCTATTAATGGCAGGAAAACAGTTTTCCCATTGCTGTGTGCTAATCCACATTGGGCCTGAGTTCAGCAGTGCCTCATATCCTTCCATAGGCTTGGCCTAGACTTCACCCATCTTTCTGTATTCTTGGTATGTGGGATGCCCTTGTGGGGAGTTCTGTATTCCCTGTCGTGCCATCTTGCACACATGTAACTTTAATTATACCACTTTCAGACTGAGTCTGAAGAAGGGTCTCGACCCGAAATGTCACCTGCTCCTTTTTTCCATAGATGCTGCCTCACCTGCTGAGTTTCTCCAGCATTTTCTGTCTACTTTAGATTTTTCCAGCATCTGCAGTTCCTTCTTACACGTTAATTATACCACCAATGGCTATCATGGTTTCTTCATATTTTAATATTTTTCAAGCCGTTTGAAAACTCTCTTTAACCAAGCCTTTAGTTACCTGCTTGCGCAGGTTGCTGTCACATTTGGATTAACACAACCATGTCATGCCTTTTGGACTTTTTCAGGGTATTACACAGATGCACGATCATAGGAAATAATTATTTCCATCTGGAAGCCAAATTTTGCAATATGTAACTAAACCTGTGGTTTCTTTATATGATTAATAATTCTCATCAATGAGAATGTTATCACTCTTTTCAGTATCACAGTAATATGAGCGCTGAGAGGATTGAATGTCTTGCTGTAATTACAGAATAACTCATTGGGACAAAATGGTTACCTGTACAACTAGATTTTTTACTTAGAATTCGGTCTGTCTGAAGTTTAATACCTTCATTGAGGTGTACATAATAGACCAACTTGGAGAGCTGTTTTGATCAAAGTCCTCGTGCCGTGAGCAAGTATAGCAACTTGGTCAACCACAGGAACTGATGCATGTGGTGCAAGTATTTTTGCATGCTTATTGTTACCAGACTGTAGTTATTGTTGATAACGAGGTACCTGTTCGCCCACTTGGTATTAACTAGAAAGCTGTTCTCTTACACCCTTTCCTAGCCTAACATCAAAAGAGACTGTTTTGAAAAAAAAAGCTTGGAGAGAGAAAAAAAAATACTGTGGATTGTTTTCTCCCAGACCAAGTGCTCAACTCTAGCGATCTTAATACTTCATTTTTGATTGTCCATTGTGCTTCACTGTGCACATGGAAAAATGTGGCTCTAATGAGAACAAAGTAGGATATGGAACTATTTTCTCTAAATATTTCAATAGTTTACAATAGAACACTTGGTGATGAGGATTCAATTTATTACTGTAACTGTAAACTGCTTATGCAGATTAGCTGACCATGGAAACTTGTTTGCAGTACACCTATAAATCAGAAAAATTAAAGACAAGAAGTTTTATTCCTTCGTAGGATGGCACAGCGGCAGAGACCCGGGATTGATCCTGACCATGGGTGTTGTCTGTGAGGGGTTTGTCCATTCTTTATATGACCGTGTGGGTTTTACCTGCGTGCTCCAGTTTCCTCCCACATCCCAAAGACATGCTGGTTTGTAGGTTAATTGGTTTTTGTAAATTGCTCCTAGTGAGTGAAATGCGAAGGTGTGATAATATAGAACGGGTGTGAACAGATGATCAATGGTCCACAAAAGGCTGGAGAAACTCAGCGGGTGCAGCAGCATCTAAGAAGCGAAGGAGATAGGCGACGTTTTGGGTCGAGACGGTCTGAAGAAGGGTCTCGACCCGAAACGTCGCCTATCTCCTTCGCTCCTTAGATGCTGCTGCACCCGCTGAGTTTCTCCAGCCTTTTGTGTACCCTCGATTCTCCAGCATCTGCAGTTCCTTCTTTAACACACATGATCAATGGTCGGTCGGTTCATGATTTAAAAATCGATGGGCTAAAGTTTTATTTATGAGTTCATGTTTAGATGCATTCAACTAATGTTGAGTCTTCAGGCACTTGACATTAAAATGTAAGCTGACCCTCTACGATAAATCTACACTCATGAGTGAATGTAATTAACTATTTTGCAGAGAATGGATTAAACCCCAATCTCAATATTTATCCTTCAATCAACATGTATAAGCAGATTACCCGGACATCCTAGCAGCCGATATGCTTGCGATGTGCATATTAGCTGCTGGTTTATCATATTATGAAAGTGATCTGAACTTCTGTAAGATGGTATATGACATGGTTATTGAAGTCGGATAGGAGATTCACTGTAATCACTGGATTCTAGTTTGAAGTTTTTTTCATTGGAATTTAGTTGCTTAAATTGTGCCAGCCTCATTTTTCCTTTATTGCCGCATGAAGTTGGGGGAGGGGGTATAAAAGTTGTATGGCAAAATAATTTAAATTCCTTGTTATGATGGCAAAGATATTAAAATAGTTATCACCTTTGTGTAAAATGAATAACATTGCGGCTATTGTGCATAACACTGCCACTCAATCTCAATACCATTCGTGAAGCCAGATTGTGCCACAAGTTACTTACGATGAACGCACAACATTTTCAACATTTGTTAAAAGGCTTTGGGTTATTTTAATTAGAAATTTGAAAGTTAGTCAGTGTATACTGTACGTTGGATGCAAATCAAAGCTATGTTTTTGGTTCTTTCAGCTGTTTTCCTCAATGGAATGTTTTTTGGTTCTGGAACATGGTTTAGAACATAAAACAATACAGCGCAGGAACAGGCCCATCGGCCCACAATGTTTGTGCCGAACGATGCAAGGTTAAACTGACTCATCTGCTTACACATGATGCATATCACTCTAATCCTTGCACTTCCATGTGCCTGTCTAAAAGCCTTATAAACACCACCATCATATCTGCCTCTACCACCACCCTGACAATGCATTCCAAGCCCCCTTTACTCTCTGGATGGTACAGGATAGTTTCAAATTGGAAGCTTAGACATGCTGAAGGAAGCGTCGTGAGTTAGTAACGGTGAGTTGCTTTTAATAGAAAGTAATCTGCAGTGTTGGCCAATAGGACATGGAAATTAAAAAATATATATATTCTGCATGATACCCAATTCTCTTTTTGGGAAGAAAGTATGCTTCTGTAAGCTTGTCATGTGCGCCCTTTAATCTTGGGTCATGAATACTGATATTCAGGTAATATTCAGGCACCTAATTGGTTTGTGAAGGGGTATAATTAAAGTTGGTGATTGAGACAACTGAAATGTAGAACTTGAATTACCAGTGTTGCAGGGTCCATTCTGATTCATCTTTTTAACAGCAACATTTTGCGACCGCTTTCGTGCTTCTGAGGCCCCTGGTAAAATCTTCATCTGCACCATAACTATATCAGGAAAATTGTTATAGGTTTTTGATTGAAAATGTAAATGCCTCTACTTATCATGCCTATACCTTAAGCTATTCTCTATTTAGTTTTTCAATAAAGCTGCCTTTAAATTCTGAAAATTGAGGAACTGTGAAATTGATATACTGTAACTCTGCAACGCTGCTTCAATCTGGAAGCTCCGTTAACGTGTTATCTTTTGAGTGCATTGAAGAAGGTCAGCATGATTTTAATTGTTTATTTGATTGGAGGAATAGTGTAGAGTCACTTATTATTGTTTTCACAGCCATGGAACACAATCTTGCATGTCAGTGTGGCAACATTTCTGCCTATGTTGTTGCAATGTTTGCCTTATTATTAATTAGCTGATATTGCAAACCATGCTTGATTTGCAATGTGTCATGGAGTATCAGCACCACTAACGGGCTGTGCCATACCATCTCGTAATCTATCCTTGTTGACATATGAATAAGGAAAAATGTACCTTTTGGACGTATGGACATCACTGTGTAGGAAAGAACTGCAGATGCTGGTTTAAATCGAAGGAGGACACAAAATGCAGGAGTAACTCAGCGGGACAGGCAGCATCTCTGGAGAGAAGGAATGGGTGACGTTTCAGGTCTTGACCTGAAATGTCTCTGGAGAGAAGGAATGCGTGACATTTCACGTCAAGACCTGAAACGTCACCCATTCCTTCTCTCCAGAGATGCTGCCTGTCCCCCACCCCGTATGGACATCACTGTTCAGCAGTCCCATGAACGTAGGTATGTTTTTAGACAAAAGTAGTTCCACCAAAATTTCAATGGTGCAAAATCAATTGCACCCAGCATTGCACCAGCATAAATTTGATTCCAATCGCAGAAATGCTTTTTTAACTGAGGAAGCTAACTACTGTGACATCTTAGATAGACACACAATGCTGGAATAATTCAGCAGGACAGGCAGCATCTCTGGAGAGAAGGAATGGGTGACATTTCGGGTTGAAACATCTTTGATGTAGACCAGCATCTGCCGTTCCATCCTACACATACTGTGACATCTTACCTCTCATGATATAAATAATCTTAGAGTTGGTTATAAGATGGTTTACTAAACCACTGATCCTGTAGAAAGGCTTTTATTTAAAGATTCTGTGGCGCAGTGTATCTGATAATTCCCCAACCCTACATCCATGTTTGTAGGTGGCAGCTATTTGTAAACATTGAGGACACAAGCAAAGAATTTCATTGTGCCTTGTCACATGTGACAATAAAGTATTCCATTCAATTCTTTCCTCACCATCTCCTCTGAACCGACTCCAGTTGGTTGACCTGCTGTTAATATTATATCCAGTGTTTGCTTCTATCCTGAAGATTTATCTTTTAAGAATAGTCTTTTTTTCCCAAAAATTATAAAGTTGGCATTTCATGCTCCTTGCTTGCTAGGGTTGGGGTTTTCCTCTCTCTGTTTAACCTGCCTGGGATGATTAGTATGCCTTACTATGTATGCCTTACTATGGGATGTGGAGACAAATGTTCTCTGCCCCTAGTTTTGAGGGTTGGGTGGTTTGCACTGTTGTGACACCAGTTGATTCCATGTGAGCAGTGAGGCATAAAGGGCTTGTCCCACTTGGGCGACCTAATCCGTGAGTTCTGGCGAGTTTGCCCTCGACTCGTACTCGCAGCATGGTCGCCCCGAGTTTGTAGGAGGTCCTCATAACTCTCCTTCATGCTCGAGAGTAGTCTCCACGTACTTGAAGCCTCAGCTAGGTCGCAGCAGTTTTTTTCAATATGTTAAATGCCCGCGAGTAAAAAAGGTCGCCATGTTAGTCGTAGGTAATCGAGGGTAGTTGAAGGTAGTCGTAGATAGTCTTCACCATGGTGGAAGGGAGATCGAAGGAACTCTTCTTCACTCATCACTATTCGGTGTCCAATTTTCCTGAAGTTAGTCGTAGCTTGTTGAAGCTGGTCTTCAACATAGTCTAAGGAGGTCTTCAACATGACATTTTTTTTTTCAAACTCTTCTAAACGTGCCTATTAGGTCGCCCAAGTGGGACAGGCCCTTAATACATCTATTGCAAAAATGCAGCATGTTCGCTGACCCTTAGGAATCTGTGGCCTTTGATTGATCAAGGCGGAGAAGTTTTTTGGGGAGAACATTGAGCAACTTGAGTCCATGCATCAGGAACACAGATCTGCAGAGATCAGGGAATGATTGCAGCACCTGACAAATACACCTATCTCTGCCCCTCTCCTCAGCCATAACATCTTTCACCTATTGCCCCATCAATGGATAGTGCCCATGCTGGCAGAAACCTCAACGTTGGTGGAACTATGTTGCCTTGATCCCGAGGGACTCCGAAGAAAGGTGCATAAACGCTGCTGCTGTAATCCAACGACAAAGATGCAAGTTTTTTTTACTTTGTGAATTAAAAAACAAACTATTTCTCTGATGTTGATGTGGGTTGATGTAGATTGATAAATATAAAACCATTTATAGACCATCCTTGTCTGCATTTGAGGAAATGGTGGCTGGTTGCCAATTTCAACTACTGCACACATTGCATTATCTCCAGTGGCCAAATTGGACTTGGTATGTGTCTTGTAATGTTTGCATATCTGCATATCAGGATCACAACTTCAATGTAAATTTCTTAAAAATCAAATCAGAAATTGCTTGTGCAAGTGACTGAATTACAAACACCTAACATTAGCCTGAACAATTAATGCTGCAGTATTTCACAAAATCCCCCTGGTGTAAAGTGGATCGTCGTTGATATCAGGTGAGCTCTTTTGTGTGAGTTCACCCTGCAGAATTCAAGGTGATGTTCCATATCCACTGCTTATCACATTTTGGTCAGTATCATACGTTTAGCAGCAAGACGAGAGGTAAATAAAACAACTGAAATTCCTTTGGAGATCACATTAGGCATTTCTTTATTCTGAACAGCGCATCTAGTGAATTGCATTGTAAATCAGGGTTGGTGCTTTGAAGGCACTCAGCATTTTTTGTGAACTCCGAATGGAAAAATTATGCTTGTGTGCTATAAACTCTTGATAACATTGCAGATAATGTTATCAAATGTAATAAATACTTAGTTAACAGATCCTATTTGAACAATAGACATAATAAATGTTGATAGAAAAGCAGTTTGTTGCTAAGCATTTTGTTTGAAATCCTATTGAGATATCAAAGCAAACCACATATTAAGATGAAATTATTGGCTTGATACCGTGATGAATCAAAGTTTGTGTTTGCCTCCATTGCATTGTGTAGTTGTGCAGTTTAAGCAGATTTAGCAATTCTTTGGTAATATTTAAAAGTACTTTTATCTTTTTCCCCACCTAACTATGCATATGTATGGAAACCAAGCAAAACTACCTTTTCAAGTTGATTTGCCACTTATTGTAACTTAATTTTTTTAGTATGTTTTCTTCACTATTAACAGGAATATTTTCATCGCAGATTATGGCTAATAGCAGATCATAACAGATCTATGGCTCACAATATATGGCAATTTGTGAATGCTAAATTTGCCATTAGTGCTTGATGCGGAGACCTCTTTTGTTCTATTCCTTTCCAGTAGCACCTACGTTGTGAGGAGGATATAATCCTATTAGAACATGAAACCGAAGCTTCAACCCACAATATGTGTGCTGAACATGATGCCAAGACCATCATTTATCTACCTGCATATAACCTTCCATTCCCTGCATGCCCACATGCCTATCCAAAAGTCTTTTAAATGCCACTATAATATCTGCTTCAACCACAACCAAAACTTACTCTGCACACCCCCTTTAAAGTTTGCCACCCTCACCCAGAAGCATGATTGTAATGTGAATTTGATTCCAGCTGGTGCTATGCTGCTTCCAGTGGCCACCTTACTCCTAACCTATTTTAATTCTGACCCTGCTGCCCCCTTGTGAACTCTTTACTGGTTTGCTAAATAGCTCTGATGTCCAATTTAAAAAAAATAAATAAATAAATATTGAGGTGCTGTCTATTAAATTAATGCTCTCTCCATACTTGGGCTAGTGGAGTTGAGGGATATGGGGAGAAGGCAGGCATGGATTATTGATAGGGGACGATCAGGCATGATCACAATGAATGTCGGTGCTGGCTCGAAGGGAAGAATGGTCTCCTGCACCTATTTTCTATGTTTCTATAAATAACAATAACGGGGAAAGATTTAATAGGAATCTATGGGGTAACCTTTTCACACAAAGGGTGGTGGGTGTATGGAACGAGCTGCCAGAAAGGAGGTAGTTGAGGCAGGGACGATTGTCACATTTAAGAAACAATTAAATAGGTAGATGGATAGGACTGGTTTAGAGGGATATGGGCCAAACTAGTGTAGGTGGTACACGTTGAATGGTGTGGGTGAGTTGTGCCGAAGGGCCTGTTTCCACTCTGTGTGACTCTGACTCAATGACTCTAATAACATAGTTCAAAGCAGAACATTCTTATAAAAAGCTAGTAATTATCAAATTGCTTGATGAAGGACCTTGCTGTACAAAATTGACGGCTATTTTTCTATGTTATAGTAAGCCCTGGGCAGCTCCTTGGGATTAGGGATGCTCTCCATTGCTGTTCTGTGGGTTTTGAAGTGCCCGATGAACCCAAATAGGACTTGTATTCTTGCTGTGCAGGTGGTGAAATAAGTTTAAGTTGAGGGCAGAAAGATATAACAGGAACCTGAGGGGCAACTTTTTTAAACAAAGGGTGGTAGGTAGGTATATGGAATACGGAAGAGGTAGTTGAGGCAGGCGCTGTCGCAACATTTAAGAAAACATTTGGACGGGTACATCGATAAGATGGGTTTAGAGGGATATGGGCCAAACACAGGCAGGTGGGACTAATGTAGGCGGCTCACGTTGGTTTTCATGGGCAAGTTAAGCCAAAGGCTCAACTCTGACTCTCTGAGGTGGTGAGTAAAGGCCATGACCCACTTGCCGTTTTTTTTTGTTTGTTTTTTCGGTGACTGCTGGCGTCATATCAGTGGCGCCAAAAGATTTTGAACATTTCAAAGTCCAGCGGTGACAAAAAAATGTTGCAACACTTGAAAAAACATTGCGCGTCAATACATCATCATGCCACAAATTTTTCGGTGACCTGATGCTGGCAGTCAATGATGCTGAAAAAAATCGCCAAATGGGACAGTGAGACGATGCATTCATTCTGTTATTTTCATTCTGTTATTTTCGCTAGACCCTGTGTATATCTGGTGCATGGCCTAATTTCTTGGTGCTATGCCAATGCTGCTCTCCACTTTCAAAGGTCTTGGGCCGGATGTTTCCAAGAGTTGGTGAGCATTTCTTTTTTTTTGGGCCTACAAAATTCCTTCAGACCTACTTTGAATCTTCCTTTATCCACCTAATAACCTGTTGTCATAAGAAAGCGTGGAGCCGTGTTACTGTTTCGGGAATTAGCTTTCAGGCATGTGAATAAATGTGGTCTGTTGGCTGAGTGTGATTGGAAACTCAGTGCTGGGGATGTTGTCCTCGGCAGGGTCTTTGCTGAGATTGCCACTCTTGTGTACCTGTTGGGTCAAGTCTTCATGCCTCCTTGAAGCAAAGGACCAGTCTTGTCTGGCAGCTGAACTTGTGGAGGGTGTTCCACAGTGCCTTCAATTGGCAGAATCAAAGCCTCTGAAATTGAAGGCCATGTTAGTACTGCTCCCTACATTTTTCTTAGAGTTGGCTTGACGTGAAAACAATGTTTGCTGAACCGCTTTGTTCAGTGGCCATTAAAGCAGCAATAACTACACTACATCATTTGGTTGTAAAGTGTATTGTGACATTCTGATCCATTGAAACATCATTCATTCTCTGTAGGTAGACAAAAGTGCTGCAGAAACTCAGCGGGTGCGACAGCATCTATGGAGCAAAGGAAATAAGAAGGGTTTTGGCCCGAAACGTTGCCTATTTCCTTCGCTCCATAGATGCTGCCGCACCCGCTGAGTTTCTCCAGCACTTTTGTCCACCTTCGATTTTCCAGCATCTGCAATTCCTTCTTGAACATTCATTCTCTGTAACTTGGCTTTGGGATTTTCGCAGAATTCTGGGTGATGCCTTGCTCGTTATTGACAGGATCAGCAAAGCGGCTGGAGTTTCAAGGGCTGTGTTAAAACAATAATTGCACGTGCCATACCTGACACGGGTACTTCTCCACCCCTTACTGCCCAACAGGTGCTGCAGGAGTACAAAGGTACTCAAATCCTGGTCCTTCCCATCCCTCCAGCCCTCACTACAAATTTAGGAGTCACCCAAACCTGGGGGCAGGGGGGGTGCTTCTTCCTGAAGTATGAGCACCTCCAGGTACAACATTAACTAAATGATGCAGCCATTGTACAAGCAACTTCCTGCACCCGCCGCATTGCGAACACGTGTATGCACAATGCCTTTAGTTCCTGGTCTGAACTGGTTATACCACAGTATCTCTCAATGGTGCAATGCTTCAATGGTGCTTTTATAATCACATGTGCGGTGCAAATGCGTAGTGAGATTATTTTCTTACAAACAGTTCAGTATCGACAATACTGTCAACATCAAACACATCCCTGAATATCGGATTTACAGAGATAGTCCACTGATCCCGCAGGCAAGAGGTGCCATGTTCTGGCACCATTTTCAAAGTCCAGTCTGTGTTCTAGTTGTTATGAGCATTACCGATTCCAGGCATGCCCCAGGCTGGAACTCTGAAACCCTTTCAATCGTGTTGAAGAACTGGATTGTGAGACTAACCGAGGCATGAAATCCAAAACCTAAAGATAACTGCATATTCGGCTCTCTTGTAACGATATGTCTTCTTGCGCATGGCGTGCACAGCCTAAAGGTGTAGGACAACTTGTTCTATTTAATCTTATAAGACTAAAGCGGTGCTCTGTGCCTGAAGTTTATATGCAAGCCCTGGACTTTTATAGAACCCATTCAACACTTTGCAATGAAAGACAGTGCTGGAGGAACTCAGTGGTTCAGGCAGCATCTCTGGAGAAAAAGGATAGGTAGTGTTTCATGTTGGGACCTTTCAAACTCTGAAACGTCACCCGTCCTTTTTCTCCAGAGATGCTGCCTGACCTGCTGAGTTACTCCAGCACTTTGTGCCTTTCTTTGGCATAAACCAGCATCTGCAGTTCTTTATTTCTACAACACAGTTTGCAGTTGAATTGCAAGCAAGGCATCCTTTGGAATGTAAATCAAGAGCGCCATCTATCTTGACGTTTAAATTAAACTGTTTAGTTTGGATTTTAATTGTATGCAAAAAGTTGTTGGATTGTTTATGTAGTGTCAGATAAAGCAATGAACTCTTCCAAATCTTTGCTTGGAGGCACTTGAAAAAGAAACTGGGAACATAAACAAAATTGTCAAGTTCAGTTGAATTCAAGCTGTTCCTTTTTGACACGGCCTTGTTGGTGTATAAATTATGCGGTGATATAGGAAGACATTTAAAAAGACTGCTGTAACTCTTCAAAACTGGCAGTGTTGTGCTTTGGTCTGAACAAGGGTCTCGACCCGAAACGTCACCCATTCCTTCTCTCCAGAGATGCTGCCTGTCCCGCTGAGTTAATCCAGCGCTTTGTGTCCATCTTTGATTTAAACCAGCATCTGCAGTTCCTGCCTACATTAGTTAATGTGAATATGAACGTGCCAATTTTGTATGGCACCTACCCAGACCAGCCCAAGTTTTTTAAGCTTTGTGCTTGCAAATCTAGATGGAGTAGAAATGTCTTACTCTTGAAAACTTTAGCTCTTGGTACATGATTTGGAGACCCGAGTTAATAGCCAACTGCAGTAGAGTGAAATTTAAACTTTATTAAATAAACTGGATCTGGAAAGCATAACGACTGCTGGAGTAAATCAACGGGAGTGAAGACAGCATCCCTAGAGACCCTGGATAAGTAATGTTTTGGGATGAGACCCTTCAGACTGATTGTAGGGGAGGAGAAGAAAGCTGGAACGGGAGAGGCAGGGCAAAGCATGGCAGGTAATAGTGGGAGGAATCGTATAGAGGAGCAGCGAGAACCTCCCCCATCAGAGAGGAGGAGAACTGCCTCCTAGTAGGCATAGCTTGAGGAGATTTTGCAGTAAATGCTCTACAAGTTCATTTAATATGCTGTGGAGAAGGTATTCTGTTGTCTTTGGAAAATCTGGTTTGTGTTTGATTTCAGATCTACAACAGCAAAGTAGTTCACTATTTTGGATCAATTGTGTTAAAAAAAAAATAAAACATTCTGGCCATTCGCAACATGAATAGTCAAGTGTTTTATTGTCATATGTCCCAGATAGAACAATTAAATTCTTACTTGCAGCAGCACAACAGAATATGTAAACATAATACAGTGTAAACAGTATAATAATGAACGAGAGAGAAAAAACGTTTTGTGTGTATGTGACCTACACACACACACGTACACACGTGTGGAGGGGGCATTCATTTGGAATGATTTGTGGACTGGAAGCACCATTTTGAACTCTGGGGAAAAGAGGCAAAGCAGCATTAGGACGTTTTTAATTACTCAGTGATGCTATCGTTGTCTAAAAGGTTGGAAATTGTTATAATAGAGCTTCCAAAAATGAACATGTCACATATTGTAAGCTGCTTTGTAATGTCTTGAAATTAATTTGTGACCTTGAGACCTGCATCAAATCCTGTTTTTATTGCACTCTTGCCTCCTGCAGTGGTGTTCCGTGCCAATGTCATGATAGCTTCTAATGATGCTCTAGGCATGAATATTTTTCACAAGTAATAGTAGTAGAATTATGCCATTCGGCTCATGAAGTCTACTCCGCTATTCAATCATGGCTGATCTATCCCTCCCTCCTAACCCCATTCTCCTGCCTTATCCCCATAACCTCTGACACCTGTACTAATCAAAAATCTATCTATCTCTGTCGTAACAATATCCATTGACTTGGCCTCTAAACCCTTCTATGGCAAAGAATTTCTCAGATTCACCATCCTCTGACTAAAAATATTTCTCTTATCTCCTTCCTAAAAGAATGTCCTTTAATTCTGAAGCTCTGACCTCTAGCGCTGAAACTTCTGGCAGAACACAGTGAAAGACTCCATTCAGTCTGGACCTTCTGTAAGCTTGGCCATTACTCGCTACTCAATCAAGCAGCAATGAAAAGATCTAGTTGTGTAGAACTGCATTGTGCCACCTCTAACTGCTGCGTTTCCTTTACGATGACTGCCTAAATTTTGAAAGTACTTTGTTAGTCTGGAAAGGCTTTAGAATATCCTGAGGCCATGGACAGTGTCCCTTTTTGCTTTCAGTGAAGATGTAATGGAGTCAGGTATTTTCTTTTCCCTGGCACGTGCCCGCCTGCAACTTTAAAAAAAAAGTACATTTTTTTTTTCCTGGCTTTCAGGAAATAAACTTTTAGCAATTTTTGCTCGTTATTGCCATGCAGACGTTACGGATTTCACACCAGTTTCTTGGAAGTACCAAGTTGTATGTTAATGTTTTCGTCAGCGACAAATAAAAGAAGTTGGGATTTTTTTGTTTGTTCCTTTCAACAGCAGTGGGATTGTTTTGGTCATTGCCCCTCACGTAAGCAAGATATGGTAAGGTTGCAATATTTGTTAATGCGAGTCCAGTATCGATCCAACAGTCTACAAAGATTGAGCAAACCGTAGCAATAATGGACCACAGAGGGGAGGAGGTGTGTCTATTATTGCCAATTTTCCACTATAATCCGGTGTGGGAGGGTAAATCTTAATCATTTTAACCCAAGGCCGGGTGGGGAAAACAGCATCGGGATGGGGTTTAAACAAGTGGGAATTTACAGGCCGCAGAGCCCAAAGTCCCACGCGGGGTCGGGCCCAGTATTCATTGCCTTCATGCTGCTAGCTCTCTCTGTTCCCGCAACCAGAAGCAGCCCCCCCCCCGTGGCGGTGCGATAGGAGCCGGGGCAATGGCAGGTGCAGTGGCACGAACCACGTCCATCTAACACCAGGGAACCTCGTAAGGCCATAAGTGATGGGAGCAGTATTAGACCAAGTCTGCACCGCCATTGAATTATGGTTGAACTATCTCTCCCTCCTAACCCCATTTTCCTGCCTTCTTCCCATAACCCCTGACACCCGTGCTAATCAATCACTCTCTATATGGCAGCCGCTGCAAACCTATGCTCGAGTGTATTACTGCTCGCGCTCTCCCTGCTGCCATTGGTAACGGGCGCCTCTGTTTTATCGAGGTCCTTGATTGCGCAGATTTACGTTAATTAGCAATGCTGTCAAAACGTAAAAGCACATTCGATCTGTGAAATTGCAGCTTTGGCTTTTAGCTCATCTGCATGCAATCATTGAATTGCTTTGACACTGTAGTGGTAGCTGATAAATTCAGTGGCTGGTATTCTTTGCAAAATGTGTTTGCTGAGAAATAGACTTTTCGATACACAACATTAAGCTTCATGTTCAAATAGAATGAGATTGATTAAAAACGTTTAGTTTAGTTGAGAGTTACAGCTTCAGCCTGCCAAGACCGTGCTGACCAATGATCACCAGTTCATCTCCATCTTTGGAATGTGGCCGGAAATCGGAGACCTGGACTCTATTCCTTGTCTCTATTCTACGCTGCCGATCCTTATCGGTGTAGATCTCTTGGTCCGCTCGTGTGACAGACATCTTTAAGTAAGCATCCACACCAACCAGTGTTGCGTGCTAAGAATTAAGAACACTGTTTCTAGGCAACCTGTAGTTTACAAAATTTTGTGTTTTAGACATGAGTAAACAGTAGCAGTTTCCTCATTCTTCATTGTCGCTGGATAATTGGGTTATTCCGAGTCTGGGCTGCTCATTCAGAATTTCTTGAGAGGCATGAAAACAGGCTCTGGCAGAAGACATAAACTTGCCGGATGGCCTTTGTTCAATTTAATTTTATGTTTCAAGAACCATCTGATTTGTTTCGATCCCTAAGGGCTATAACACATGAGTGTTGTCATTTCTTGTTTACCTTTGTAAGCAAGACAACTGCTGAAAAGCAAGTTACCATGGCAGAGTGAATCTATAAAAAAATATAAGGAACAGCAAACTACTGATGGTTGACTGGTGCATCAGTATTCTTTAAGGTTTATAGGAACTTGCCTTGATAATTGCCTTGAACATTTTTATCAGTTTTCCTGATTGATTATTGGTTGGTAGTACTGCTAACATCCAAATGCCTCTGCCTGCACAATGGCTTAATTGATTAATAACTGAGTGATTGCAAAGAACCGTGGAGAGTTTAATTCCAGGTGACCTGCCTGAGGGAGTGGTGCGTTTCTAACCAGTATTACATCGCTAGAGGAAACTAGCCACAATTACCACTCCTGTGGAATACTTGCTAAAAGCCCCATGTTAATTTTGTTAATGAAGGACAAGCTAGTGATTAATTTGTTCCTTTACAATTGTATACTCTGCCAGCATTCGTTGCTTTGATATGCTGTAATCGGGTCACATGCTGGAGTATGGCCTATTCCTATACCTTGACAAAGGAATATATTAATAACACAAGCCGTCAGCGCAAGGCTGGCCAGGTATCCTTCTGTTACTACTTAGTCACAAAGAACTAAGTCGTCTCCTTGAGAACACAGGGTTGTTCATTGAGGATAATTGTTCCCGATGTTAGGGAAGTCCAGAACAAGGGGTCACAGTTTAAGGATGAGGGGGACGTCTTTTAGGACCGAGATGAGAATACCATTTTTCACACGGAGAGTGGTGAGTCTGTGGAGTTCTCTGCCACAGACGGTAGTTGAAGCCAGTTCATTGGCTATATTTAAGAGGGAGTTAGATGTGGCCCTTGTGGCTAAAGGGATCAGGGGGTATGGAGAGAAGGCAGGTCCGGGATACTGAGTTGGATGATCGGCCATGATCATATTGAATGGCGGTGCAGACTCGAAGGGCTGAATGGCCTACTCCTGCATCCATCTTCTATGATTCTATGATAATCTGCTCCTGTGAGCTGAGTGGATGGCCTGGAATTTGAACCTGACCTTCCTGTATGGGGGCCTCCAGTCTGAGAATGTAACTTATCGTATAAAGCTGTTGAAAAGTTAATATTTCAGATTTTTCAGGTGTACAACAAAGATTGATTAAATTGCACTCTTATTGCTGTGCAAACACTAGTTGTGAAAAATCTGTGTGGTATGTAATAATTCCATACTTGAATAATTCAGACAAGCTGTTTTGTCACTTTCAGTTGTGGCTGGGATTCCTTCTTATTCACTAACTTATTGCAATGTTCTAACAGACTAATAAAATGTAATATTGAATCTTTTGGTTTCAGAAAGTTGTGCTCGTGCAGTTATGCAAGTGATAAATTTCCAGAACAGACGGCGTCTATGCAGCAGTTAAGCTCGCAAGCCTTTGCTTCGACCATTTTATCAACATGCTGTTCGTTTGTTTAACATCCACTCTAATTTTTCTTGGAATTTACTTTCTAATCAGACCTTGGAACAGTCCATATTTCCAGCTGACAGTGTTGGCTGGCGCTGTTTTAAAATCTTGCAAGAGCAGCTCCTGACATCTTTTTATTGTGTGTCTTCATCTCTGGCTGGAAGCTCCCATGGCTGCAGTCTTGGTTAGTTCACTAGTGACCGAGCAGATAACCCCTTATCCCACAGATCGTAGCTCTGATTACTATTGTTCTCCTTTTTTCCATTCCTCTCCTCCCCTGCTCCTGCTCCCAATTAATCTCACCTTTTCTCACCCAGGGTGGTTTCTGTTGCGATATGTGCAAACTCGAGGTATCTGTTCTGTGTGCGATCTATGATAACATACATGTGGTATCGACATTGCTTTGCAGGAAGCTTGAGTCTCCCATTGAAGTCTTTTTGAGACACAATTTGCAGTGCATTTGGCTTTAATTTAGATTTCCTGTATTCTCCAGTGACTCAATTCCACAATTACATAACCACTTTTAATGATTTCTGAACAGTACGTCTAGTTTTCATTGCAAGCAGCTGTTCAGGGAGCAGTTATAATTCTAAGTGATACACTTGAAGCTTATTGGATTCCGGATTCGTGTTTGTCAGTTATCAAGTGGAATTACGTTGAAAATTGTTATTCCAGATAATCAGATTGTTGAATTTCTCCAGTAAGGGATACTTGAACTTGCTCTTGAGTTGCTCTTTCAGGTCAGCCTTTGCTTGTTAAATTCAGGAAGCAAGAGGTGCCTAGCCACTTTCTCAGTTACTTTTATATTATCTTTGGAGTATTGTGAGCAATTTTGGGCACCATCCATATCTGAGGAAGGGTGTGCTGGCCCTGGAGAGGGTCCAGAGGAAGTTTACAAGAGTGATCCCAGGAATCAGTGGGTTAACATATGATGAGCACTTGAAGGCACTGGGGCTGTCCTTTCTGAAGTGTAGAAGAAACGTACCAAATAGTGAACGGCTTGGATAGAGTGGATGTGTCGAGGATGTTTCCACTAGTGCGATAGTCTAGGACTAGAGGTCATCGGCTCAGAATTAAAGGATATTCATTTGGGAAGGAAGTGAGGAGGAATTTCTTTAGTCAGAGGGTGGTGAATCTGCGGAATTCTTTGCCGCAGAAGACTGGAGGCCAAGTCAATAGATATTTTTATGGCAGAGGTATACATTCTTGATTACTACAGGTGTCTGGGGTTATGGGGAGAAAGCAGGAGAATGGGGTCAGGGAGGAGAGACAGATCAGCCATGATTGAATTGTAGAGTTGACTTGGTTGGGCGAATTGCCTAATTCTGCTCCTATCACTTATGATCTTATAAGCTCTTGTTGACGTAATTCGCATGTATTGTTTTCCCATCTGCAGATGCATCAAGGGGGAATTCATTATATCAAAAGCCTGTCTATCCCTTTACTCCTGGAGAGAGAGAAAAATACAGCTAGCTTGTTTCAATAAACTCTGCACATGCCAACCATCCCCATTTGTCCCACTTGCCCATGTTTGGCCCATATTCCTCTAAACGTTTCTTATCCATGTACCTGCCCAAATGACATGGATAGGAAAGGTTTAGAGGGATATGGGCCAGACGTAGTGGTTGGCATGTGCAAGTTGGGCTGAAGGGCCTGTTTCTGTGCTGTATGACCCCCAACTCTGACTATCATTGTTTTTGAGTGTTTTCCTTATTGTGATAGTTGGTTTTCCTTTGCTTGTCTTATAGATTCGGGATTAGTTGTCCCTAGTATTTCATATGACTTGCACAAGAGGTTGCTGGCAGCTGCAGAACGACATGGCCTATCATTGGAACGCAGACTGGAAATGACTGGAGTGTGTGCCGGCCAGATGACACTAACGCTGCTGGGTGGGCCTAACAGGTACTTGTGTTAACGCTCATCACCGTGCCTTTCTATTCAAAATGAATCTCCTTTTCTCATTTGGGTTTCCCCAGTGATGATTTTTGCTTTTTTGGTGACCAAGCTTTTCCTGTACGTTTAGTTGGCTGGAAAATGTATTAGTTTATTAATGAGGGGCACTAGGTCCTGAGATCTGTGCTACAGAATGAATTGTCAACTGGGGTCGAAGATTGCAACCTTCACGTGGTTTCGACTAATGCAATCAACTCGATGTGCACAAACGGAAGATCAGATAGAACAAGTTGTCCAACAACTTTAGGCAGTGCACGCCACACGAAAGAAGAAGAATTGTCAACTGGCAAAGTATTTTGAGGGTGAATGGAAGTCATATAGTGCTTTCATGTTGAATTGCAACTAAGTCAGCTGGTCTTGGCCTCTGCATAAATATGGACGATATTTTAACTGCAGATGCTAGTTTAAACCGAAGATAGACACAAAATGCTGGAATAACTCAGCGACACGGGCAGCATTTCTGGGGAGAAGGAATGGGTGACGTTTCAGGCCGAGAGCCTTCTTCAGACTGATGTCAGGAGTGGGAGCTACATTGATAAGGAAGTGTAAGGTGTGAAAACAGGACAAAGGGGATGCAGATCAAGGAAAATGTGGAATAGATCATTTAGTTCTATCTAGCAAACAGATTTTTATTAACAATATCTATTGTGTTCAAGGTTAAATCCCAAGAACGTCCACCAAAGACCTACAGTTGCATTGCTGTGTGGACCACACGTGAAGGGGGCTCAAGGAATCAGCTGTGGGCGCCATCTTGCCAATCATGAAGTACAGATTATCTTGTTCTTGCCCAACTTTGTGAAGATGCTGGAATGCATCACCACCGAACTTCAACTTTTTAGCAAGACGGACGGCAAGCAAGTGGCGAGTGTGAAAGGTATGTGATTGTCCACCCCGTTCAAAACTCACTATTTGTCCATGTGTCTGTTGCAGGGCACGTCACGTTACAGCATAGACCTGTGCTTCCAATAATTTAGAAACATAGAAAATAAGTGCAGGAGTAGGCCATTCGGCCCTTCGAGCCTGCGATTCAATATGATCATGGCTGATCATCCAACTCAGTATCCTGTACCTGCCTTCTCTCCATACCCCCTGATCCCTTCAGCCATAAGGGCCACATCTAACTCCCTCTTAAATATAGCCAATTAACTGGACTCAACTACCTTCTGTGGCAGAGAATTCCACAGATTCACCACTCTCTGTGTGAAAAATGTTTTCCTCATCTCGGTCCTAAAAGACTTCCCCCTTATCCTTAAACTGTGACCCCTTGTTCTGGACTTCCCCAACATCGGGAACAATCTTCCTGCATCTAGCCTGTCTAACCCCTTAAGAATTTTGTGCGTTTTATTTTGAGCACTTGGAGCTATTTCTGTAATTTAAAGATTTTTTTTTCCAGTTTTATATATTAAGTACTTTTTGGGAAAAGTTTATTTTCTTTAATTCAATCTTGAATTTATTGCAAAAGCAGATAGAGACAAATTGCTGGAGTAACACAGCAGGTCAGCCAGCATCTCTAGAGAATAGGTATAGGTAACATTTTGGGTCGAGACCCTTCTTCAGTCTTGAACATTGCAGTTTTAACAGTCAGGCCATAGTGGGATTTGTTTGGGAATTTTTTTTAATGAATAGCTTGCTCAATATGGAGTCGATGAAAATCAACAAGTGTTCAGATCCTGTTGAGGACTGACATAGAAACATCGAAACATAGAAAATAAGTGCAGGAGTAGGCTATTCGGCTCTTTGAGCTAGGATCATGGCTGATCATCCAAAATAAGTAATTGGAATCGGTTAACGACATCTGAATCGGTTATTGGTTCAGTATAGAATGCATAGTTCCTGCCCAACTTTGTGATGGCACTGGAGTAGGCCGCTGAGCTTCAGTGCATTTGCAGCTTGCCTCCCTCATCTCATTCTCTCACGAACATGCGGTCCGATGTCCTCAGCCCAACTCCCTCAAATCCTGTGTTCCAAGACTTCTGAGAATTGCGACAGATTCAGACTTTTGATGATCTAATGTTTATGGGAGAATGAAACGAGAGGCTGGCCATGAATGCAGAGATGTAGTTGATCCAAAAGACCCGAGGGTTTTTGGAAAAGTGCCAAGGCACTTATGGAGGTAATACTTCCAGCGACAACACATTCTGGAGAGCAATGTCATCGAATAACAGTGGACTTACTTCAGATGCCTTAAATGTTGAGTTTGCAAGCATATAGCTGTGAAATAGCTTTGTGCCATTGCATGCAGATGTGTTGTTTTAACCGTAGAAAACACTAGATTACTCCAGCAGTTTGTCTTTTATTGTAAGTGTTGGATTTCTAAGGTTACTTTGGAGATCTTAGTTGTGTGGAAACAGGGCTTCAGGAGTTTACTATGTGGGAGTGGGGTTATTTTAAATTGTGTTCATATTGCTTTTTCACCCCTGCATTCTGTGTACATGGTTTTAATCCTTTATTTCTGATAGCCCTATTACTTTCTGATGTTTGAGCTCCAAATTTAGCTTTTTACGCATCCTCAAGTTTAATTATTCCGTCATGCGTGGATGTGCTTTCTGTTAGCTAGGCTCTATGCACTAAAACAACCCAAAAGTACTGCTAATAGGGCACACAATGCTGGAGTATCTCAGCGGGTCAGGCAGCATCTCTGGTGAACATGGATAGGTGTTGTCTTGGGATCCTTCTTTAGGCTGTGTATGTGTTGGATCGGGGTGGGGAGAAAGCTTGGAGAGAGAGAAGAGGCAGGGCAAACCGTGGCACGGAGGGAGAGTAGTGAAAGTGGATCCTGGTGAACTCCTGTCGGAGTGAGGAGAACCTAAAAGTAGGCAACTTTCCTCACATTTCCCCCTCCACGATGATCCTTTATAAAATCTTCAATGTGTTTATGATCCCAATATTTTTTTTATCATCAGTTTGTGGTTCCATATAAAGTATCTTAGAGCTTTTGTTGTGTTAAATGTGGTACATAAATAGACATTATTTTCTAACCACCAAGTGCTATTCTTACTCTGTGGGCCGTTTGCCAGATAGAACCTTTTCTTTGGGGGGGGGGGGGTTGAATTGGCATGTTGTTTCCAATTGTTCCTGCTTTTGTTGCACCTAGCACTTTGTACAAAAGCAGGACAAATGAGTTTGCTTGTTCAGCATTGTAGTTTTCCTGAAAAGTCTGAGCAAGACAACAGAAGGAATATTATATCCTCAGAGGTTCTGTAAATCAATGCACTTTTATTTAAACAATGGGAAACATTTATTTAAAAGTGTGTTGGCTGCTAATTTTTTTTTTCTCATGTTATTATAATTCATCTTGGATTACAGTAAAGCCTTTGGCCTAACCATCCAGAGCTGATTTGTGTTTTTTTTTCTTTCAACTTCAATGAAACAGCCACCATCCTTCCATCTCCTTCCCAAAACCTAGTTGTCTTCCCAGTTCTCCTAGAGGCACTGGCTTTTACTACGGAAAAACTTGGGTGCTGGCCCAGGAAGTTGCCTGTCTCTGAAGCTCGATCAAGAGTGTTTTTACAACATATACGCCTGAAGCCATTTCTCCTGACATTTCAAACCTGTTGTTAACAGCTATGATTAGATCAACAAAACAGCATTCTACACCTTTCGTTTCCCTAACTACCTGAATACAGACATGCTGTTCATTAGATCTTCAAACCATGTTGGTAGTCTTGCAGTTCCTTCACAAGTGGCTTCCAAATAGGTTATTTTTGGCAAAATAAATTTTTGGAAGTCATTAATTAATGTCCTTGGTTCTTTCAAGAATTCCACCTCCAGTTTGAGATCAGATAGGAAATTGCTCTCGAATGAATGCCAATGACGTTCCAATGGCCAAGTCATGTTTTTCGCTCAAATGAAGGGAAATGAGAATGTGCTTTTGGCTCCTGGCCATTACTGCTTCCTTCACATCCAATCTCAAAACTCCTCGCACCTGGAGCACTTTAACTCTGGGTTCTTGTACTTAAACTGAAAACTCTGGTTGTCCAGGACATTGTGGGCTAAAGGGCCTGTTCCTGTGCTGTACTGTTCAATGTTCCTGTTCCCGTGCTGCACTGTTCTATGCTCTAACTTATTCCTTGCATTGATGTTAATGAATGGCATTCATCTTGTCTTTGAGCAGTTTTATGTTCCACTTACCTGTTGCACCTGCTTACAGCTTGACGCCAGTTATGATTCCACTATAATCATACCCATATGTTGGGGGGTGGGGCGGGTTGGGGGAATCCTTTTTAATCTCTTTCATCGATGGAAATGTGAATTTCTTCATCGTATCTCCATCTGCACTGCGGTTTTAACATGGAGGTCCCTTAGTTAGGGATGGACTGCGGGAGCTCCAATCGCCGGAGCTTCGACCGCCCTGATTGCAGGAGCTTCGATCGCCTGACCGCAGACGAAAAGGAGAAAAGAAGGTACAAGTTATTTGCCTTCCATCACAATGGGGAATGTGAGGTCGCTGAATCAACAAGATGGACGTGCTGCCTGCACTGGTGAGGATTCGGAGGGAGTGCGGTGAACTTGGTGTTTTACGGGGAGATGGCTCCATGAGGACGTCCGGGAGTCCAGTGCGAGCGGGGACAGCTTTCGGGCGGACATGCACTGCAGAGAGAGTGACAGTGGTCGGTACAACTCTGGTCACATCACGGTGAAGGAGCCTGGCCCGGGCATTGAACTGATGGCTGTGGGTCTCCGCTTAAGCTGTGTGCCCTGGGGATTCTCACACGCCGCTATGGTGGCTGTTTAATTCTTATGTGGTTATGTATCTTGCTGCTTTTTTGCATGACTGTTGGCAAATCAAATTCCTTGCATGTTTACATACTTGGCTAATAAATTAACTACAATTACACCTGCAAGGGTTCTACACTTCTTGAAAGTGAAAATAGACATTTTTGTATCAAAATTCCATCTTGGGAATATTATTAAGTATTCCTTCCCCATTGTATACCCTGGCATTTTGAGTCTCCAGATAGTCTGCAGACTATGCGTGAATGTCTATTGTCTTCTGTTTGTGATTAGAGCACACGGGTTCCTGAACTAGAGCCAGCAGTTGAAACTTGGGTTATATTCATAGCAGAGGGAGGAAAAGATTTGGAGTTACAACATGTGTTTAATGATAAGGGTGGCCCCAAAGTGCTCGCAGTTGATTGTCCTTCAAAAATGTTTCTCCCGTGGACTCCAGAGAAGTCTGGCAGCCTGTCTCTGCACAGCAAGGCTTCTCAAATAGCAACATAAGCAATCTATGCAGTCTTTTGACATATTAGCTAAGGGGTAAATATTGACCAGGCAACATGGAGAACTTGCTGCATTTAAAAATAAAAAGAAAAGAATAGGTACATAGGATATGTCTCTAATATCATCTTAACAATGAAACCTTTGATAATGCAGCAAGCCCTCATTGCTGCACTGAAGTGTCAGCATAAATCATACATGACTATAATATGTTATATTTCACGCCCAGTCTGTTTTAATTCAATTCCCTGTTCCAAGTGTCCTGTACCATGAACTCTCATATTTTGTGCAGCTAACCCAGTATTACGTTCTGTCCATACTCAAGCAGAGTATACAATGCATGGAATATTAAACATAGTACAGTACACAGAGTACACAATGCAAGGAATATTAAATATGGAACAGTACACAGCACAGGAACGTGCCCTTTACCCACAATGTTGGGGCCGAACATGCCGTTAAATTGATCTTGTCTGCGTGTACATCTATTTCCCTCTATTCTCTTCACTTTTACATTGACCACCCTGTACTGTCCTATCTGCTCCCCTGAATTACACATGCTGCATACAAGCTGACTGATCAGATAACTTGATTTGGTATTGTTTGATTGAAAGCGAAGGATATTTCCCCTATGTACTACAGAGCCGTGATTTGATGTCTTCATAAAAATATGGTATCCGTGCCATTGCAGTATCTCCTCAGTCATGAACTCTAAATTTCCGTCTAGATTATGTACAAACTGTGGAATGTGACTTGGCGGAGATCGTGCTAGCCCAGAGCCAAGCTGATAATCCAGTTTTACTTTAAATCTTCATCCAACGCAACATAATGGTACAGTTCCAAAACTAAGAGTTCAAGTCTCCATTTGTGGCAAGTTCCATAAAACGGAACACTTAGCATTCTCTTGGAACAAGGTGGTGGTGCACTTCGGTGGAATGATCTCCCTCGTGCTTTTTCCCGAATAATCTGTTTCCTTTCTAAATTTCCAGACTTGCCAGACACTCCCGTTGACTTGGTGATCAATTGCCTTGACTGCCACGAGAACCCATACCTTCGCGAGCAGCCGTGGTACAGAGCAGCCGTCGAATGGGCCAACCAGAACCGGGCGCCAGTGCTAAGCATCGACCCACCCGTGGGTGATTTGGAGCACGTCATCGATGCCAAGTGGTCTTTAGCTCTTGGCTTGCCTTTGCCACTGGGAGAGAGTGCTGGGCGCCTGTATCTCTGTGATATTGGGATACCAAAGAAGGTTTTCCAGGAAGTGGGAATCTCCTATCACTCGCCTTTTGGCTGCAAGTTTGTCATACCTTTGCACTCTGCATGATCATGGCTCGGTGCAGAAGAAGAGGAACGAACGTACAAACTGTAAGACACTGCGGCAACTGGCAGAGAGAAAAGTATGGTGAAGAATTTGAAGCCTTAATGGACAACTAACTTGGGTTTAAATGGTCTTTATTGTATAACGGATTGTTTTTTGACGCAAGGAGAGCAGAGTGTCCTGTTGCGACTTGTGCAATACAACATTCCAGTAAGGGATGGTTGTGTTCAAGGCGGTTATTGCTTTGCATTTTAGCCATGTCCCTATGCAGGTTACTGTGCTTTTACTGAGAAGGCTGCACACAGTACTCTTCACGGCATTTCTAAGTTCTTTAACAGTGTTAGAAATAGAACCAACATGGAGCGTTGTTCAATTGTCCCACGGCCTGTTGCTGTCATGTGGAGAATTTTGAACGGGCTTAACTGGGTAGTCATTCATAAAGGAAGATGAGACATGGTGGCATAGACTGTGTAGAAAAGAAACATGGTGGCAGAGACTGTTTACTTTGCACCATTTTAGGATATTGTTGGAATATTTTGTCAGTAACGAACAGGCTGATGGTTTGAAATAGTTCTAAACCCTGTTTTACAATGCAGCTGAAATGTGTTCTTTTTTGGCAGAACACTGACTTTTCATCCTGCACAAGGTATCAAAACGCATGTGTTGCCATTTTTGGAATGCGGGAATGGCATCATCTTGTGTAGTGCAGACTGGAAATTAACTCCAGTGAAAATGCTATTTTGAAGGAATGAAATAGATGCATGATTCTTTTTCAGACTTAAATTGGATGAATGGTTTTCAATAGTAGTTTCAAACATTCCCAGCCTTCGGTTGCCATTTTGAATGGAGCTCTGGTAGTACCATCTTCATTTCTCCAGTGGTCGAATTTTAAATCTATCTTGTATGAGATGGCTTTAAGAATAATGGGCGGGTATAATAAGACTAATCTGAACAAGGATTCTGAGTGGGGTCCGAGGTTCAAAATAATCCTTTGCCGTGTGCTATCAGGCATCAGTTTAATGATCTTGCTACTTTTGAGGGAAGGATAAGGGTTTAGTTTTGTTTGCCAGGTTAGTTACCGGTAAGTACAAAGTGTTTTTGCACAATTATAATGGGGGAAGGGGACAGCACTGAATTAGTTTGGTGGGCATTATTGTAATAAAGCCAGTCCTTTCAGCAAGGAAAAGGTCAAATGCCCTCCAAATGCAGCTGAGGGGAGGAAGAATGACAAGCAAACGCAAAGGTGAGGCTGTTTTCAAAGTTAGGCAGAGTTGCAAAATGTAGCAGAGCCTGGAATCTAGTTCACAATATACACAAAAATATGAAGCCAGCAGTATAAACAGACCTTCATTGTGCCCGTAATCTAATGAAATATTTCATGTAACTTTGTTATGGTTAGATTAACAAAGAATTGTGGTATAGGGATGAAGATTTTAAAAGGTACTCCAGGTGGTTTGGGAGTTATTCTTTACACTGACGCACTTGTCTGCCTGAATATATGGCGTAACATTGTGTTACTTACATTCTAACAGCTTGCCGTTCATGGCATTCAGTAAGTGAATGTTGTTGTTTATGCTGGCACATGACCCAATCAACAAAGGCACAATATGTATTCTTTGTTCCTCAAGTGTCAATAACGTGCCCCAGTTACAGGTCTTGCTTGGACAATCGTAACCCATTCTCTATAAATTTAGGAAATGGAAGAAGAGAAGCAAGTCCCGAAAGTGGCTTCTGAATGTTTGCGATAAGCACTGAACCCCTTGTGAACTCCGAATTGCATCCTCTTGAATGGCAAAGCCATCCTTTATTTATCTCGCTTTTGAGACACGAAGTTAGTCTCAGCTGACTTAATTTCTTAAAATGAGTGCAGAGGGATTTCTCTGAAGATGCTACTTGGGTTTTCCCTTGAGTCACAGGTTGCAACCGGTTTATAATGTTAATATTTGTAGAAGCTGATGAAGATTCTTTAATTTAACTTGCTGAAACGTTCAACCTTTCACTGAGGTCCCCAAGCGATTTCCTGTTGGATGCCAATGTTTACACAATGTGTCCCTCCCTGCCTATGCCCCTCAATAGCATGTTCAACTGTGTCCTTGAGAAACGCAGCTGCAATCACATTTGTTGGAAGATCACGGCTGCCCAATACCAAGTGATAATATTTAGAACCAGGTTATCTATTTGTTGAAGCACTAACATTAGTTGGTTCTCTTTGCATGCTTCCATCTACCTTCAGGAACAATGGTGAAAGGACTGGAAAAATTTGGGTAGTGGGTTGGAAATCTTAACCATCGCAAAGAATTCCAAGTTTATTTGTTTATTTTTTAATATATCATAGAACAGCAGGTCTTTAATTTTAAGATCTTGCTATCGTCTTTACCTTTATGGGCCAACGCATCAATACATTGGCAACTTTGCTCATGTTGTGGATACCAAGAATGTCACTAGTGTTATGTTCCTTGCAATGAGAACGGCAGCGTTTTCAGTGAAGAACCTGGTCACATGCTTGATATCATTTGGCCTCCCTTTCTCTTTCTTCCCTTTCAAAGTCAATGTGACTGTAACAATATACCCCTTTCTACTGAGGCACAGATTTTCTGACTGCCCATCATATTCAGGCTTTCAGTCTGCTGTTGAGATATTGTAATTGAGCCTCGAGTACAAGAATACTTTATTCGGTAAATAGTTTATCTGTAGCAATGGAAGGTTTGTGGGATAAAACTCCTGTGCAAAAACTTAATTGGCAGGTGAAAAGCAGGAAAACAAAGATCACTTCCTGGAAAGTATATTTTTGAAGAAACATTCTGATTTTGTTATATAAACTGGAAAACAAAAGCTGTGAAAGGCTGTGCATGAAAGCCTTTGCTCAGTGTTCCTCCTGAGAAAAAGTCTGGCGCAGACACTCTCAACAGTACAGGATATGTACTTTAAATGAAAGATATGCACAATTACAGTGGGATGAAGCTTTTGTGGGCAAGGACTTTAATGACTGAAATTTGGCGAACAGCCATTGTCAACAAATCTGACCTATTTTTAAGTGGTTTGAGAAAGCATCACATGAATTAGCTTGAAGATAGACACAAAATGCTGGAGTAACTCAGCGGGACAGGCAGCATCTCTGGAGAGAAGGAATGGGTGACATTTTTGGGTGGAGACCCTTCTTCAGACTGAAACATCACCCATTCCTTCTCTCCAGAAATGCTGCCTGTTCCGCCGAGTTACTCCAGCAATTTGTGTCTATCTTCGATTTAAACCAGCATCTGCAGTTCCTTCCTACACATTCTTCATACTGATGATTAAAGATCTCTGCACCACAACAATTAATATTATCCAGCTGCTATAGCAGTGGAGTGCCAATTTCTGTTCAAAAATAAGTCGGATTCGTGGATAAGCTGCTTCAAAGATGACTGCATTATCAATGCATCAATGTCCATGGCTCCTTGTTCAGTGGTGAGCAGAATCTAAATATCCTGGTGCTTTTGGGGAAACGTGGTGTTCTCCATTAAATACCACCATGTATTTCAATGAACACTCATGTTTGAAGTTGCAGCATCACCTCTTTCTCTTATTCTCTGCCTCAGACTTGAGCATAGCATGCAGAACATACCTGACCCAGGACTAATCTAGACATCTCTGTACAGTGGTGAATCTTTAACCAGTTCCAGAAGTTGTAATTCCTAAAAGGAGGAAGCATTTGGCCTTGATTTGTGCTCGCTCATTAAAAGAATATTGTGCTATTAATGCTATATGTATGAATCTTTCGATGTAGTTCGGGCGGTTTTGTAGAGTCCTATCTTCCTTAAAATAGTTGCTTTTAGTGATTATGCATTCTATCAATGTTGACAGGAGATGGCCGACAACTTGATTATCTCTGCTGTAGTTCCTTAGCCTACTTTTACACGTGCAAACCATTTCCAAGTTTGCTCTCTGGAGAGTTGCAAGCCCCTGCCTTCAACCTTAACTAAAATCCATGGTTGACTATTGACTGACTCTAGGCCTCCCAGGCAATGCAGGCAGATGTGATCCAGTTTGGCCTTCGAACATGTTCGTTTTGTCATTTACTTTGGGGGGACGAGCGGGGGGAGAAGTGAAACAGATTTTCCGCACCTATTACCTCCCAGTTTCCTGCCAGTGGACAATACTAATGCTCAGGCCACAGTTTAGATTTAGACTCGAGTTGGTGCAGGTGAAGCCATTAGATGTTCATTTTCCAAGAGCTCATAAATTGGCAGCTTGAGTTGCAGGAACGGCATACCCATGTTGGACAGAGAAAATGGAGGAAGTTTGTCTCTTGGTGGCCATCTTGCTTTCCAAAACCTGCCATCTTTAGCAAGTACATGCATTTGCAGGTCTTGAACTACTCACTCAACTTTATCGGGAAAGGGTTCTAGCAATGTCTTCATGGTCTACGCTCCCCAAAGTAAAGTGAAATCATTTTAAGCTTCAACTGCATGAATAAAAGGATCAAAATTACTGCTGGGAGTTAATGCTGAAATATTGATGCCCTGTATTTCTGTACAGGGTTTTGCCTGGTTACTGTAGCTTATGAAACTGTCCTTGGAGTATTTCAGGTCAAATATTTATTGGTCCTTCATGTTTACATTTTTCACAACTGGAGCACCGTACCACCAATAACTTATTTCTCAAAGCGGAATGGCCACATCCCCTCTAAAGTTAATCACGCATTCAGTGGAAACGCTTCCACCCAAGCTTTGGGAGTGTGTCTTGCTGCAGCAGTGTTTAAATATCGAGCTGTGTTGTTGGTGCCAGTGTTGCTTCATCCCCTTCCTTGCTGTTTTGTACTACTGTGGCCAGCAGCGTTAAAACTTCTCTTCATTGGAAGGTAATTACTTAGCTGAATATCAGCAATATGTAAAGATAATAAGCAAATTTAGATAATAAGTGAAGCGCATAATGTGTAAGCTGGTTTGCAAAGTTGAAGCTAGCTGGCTTGTTGCTTCAGACTCCAGTACATACCTCTCCACCTTTCCAGTTTCATTGCTGGACATTTAATACCAGAATCGGAACTGATGACTAACATTCTCAGCAGTAGTAGTCTATGGTAATTATAAGGATACTACTTCATGAATAATTGTGACTTCAATATTTTGTGGATTTGTTGCTTTTATTCACTAGCATTTGCAAACTTCAAGTGTTAAATTGGAAATATTTCCATCCAAATATGCTTTTGTGTTCTGGAGGGTATGTGACTTATCTTTGATTACTCTGATAAAGTGCTCAATAAAGTTGGGAATTTTCCAGTGACTGGTCTCATTTTCCTCTTGTTGTGCCAATGGATGCAGCCATATAGCGGGGAAACTGGTTCCCTTGCCCATGACGATCAAGAAGCTCCAACTAATCTAGGCCCATATCGCTCCAAACCCCTCCTATCCATGTACCTGCCTGTGTTTTTCAAATGCTGTACTGCCTCAAATACCTTCTCGGGCATCTTGTTCCAGATACTCGCCGCCATCTCAATGAAAATGTTGCCCCTCAAGTTCCCATTACATCTTACCTCTCTCGTCTTAAACATATTGTCCTCTGGTTCCTGATTTCCCCTGCCCTGGAGAAAAGATTTGGTGTATTCATCTATTAATTCCTCTTATGATATTTTGTCCTTGGTGCAGAAAAGAGTAATCTTCAAAGCCAAGATGCTGGAAATAAAAAAACCGAATAGCCACTTGATTGGTATTTTAAATCAAAGTCCAACGTTTACTGAAAAGCCATTCAGTCAATCCAGCTTTTCTTGACTCAATGAAAACTGCCCCCCCCCCCCCCCCCCCCATATATCTTCGGGAAGAGGCAAAACATGATTTATGAATGTGAAAGACTTGGGAACACTCAGACAAGATAATATTGTCTTGACTGACGTGAACGGGGTAATTAGCGGGTCTGACAGCATCACTGGAGAGAAGGAATGGATGACGTTTGGGGTCGAGACAATAGACAATAGGTGCAGGAGTAGGCCATTCGGCCCTCCGAGCCAGCACCACCATTCTATGTGATCATGGCTGATCATCCCCAATCAGTACCCCATTCTTGCCTTCTCCCCATATGCCCTGACTCCTGTATTTTTAAGAGCCCCATTCAGCTCACTCTTGAAAGCATCCAGAGAACCTGCCTCCACTACCCTCTGAGGCAGAGAATTCCATAGACCTTCAGAAGAAGGGTCTCAATCCGACATGTCACCTGTTCCTCCTTTCCAGTGATGCTGTCTAATCCGAATCTAGCCACAAAATGCTGGAGTAGAGAGTCAGGGGAGATGAAGACACAGAGATAGAAAACGGTAAGGTGAGAAAAGGACACACCAAAGGGGACGAAGATCAAGGAAATGAATAGATCATTGTTAGCTAGGGGAAGATGATGATGAATTATACGAAGATGAAACAAAATCAAGAGGACTGTCAGACTGGTTGGGGGAGGGATGGAAGAGTTACTTGAAGTTAGAGAAGTCAATATACCGCTGGGTTGGTAGCTGCCCAAGCAAAATATGAGGTGCTGTTCCTATTTGCATTGGGCTGCACTCTGTCGAACCCACTGAGAGAGACAACAAGCTGGAGTAAATCTTCAGTTTAAACCAGCATCTGCAGTTCCTTCCCACACATGACTGGGCTAATGCTGTTGTGCCAGTACGTTTTACATTTGCTTTAAACCAAGTAGCCTCTTGCCAGTTCTTGAAATGCATGATAGACACAAAGAGCTGAAGTAAAGGTGTGGCATGCAGCATCTATGGAGCGAAGGAAGGGGTGACGTTTCGGGTCACTGAGTCAGGGGAGAGGGAGACTGGAGATGAGGAAGGGGGAAGGTGTGAAAATGACATCAAAGCAGAAGCTGATAAGGAATGGTTCATTGTTAGCTCGGTGAGTTAGGAATGACACATAAAACATTAAACATTAATAATAAAACATTATTGATTAAACGTGAATTAAATGAAATATCAGAGCAAAAGGAGGCTACGGATTTTTGGGTATTGAGTAGAGCTACTGCTCGTGGTGAAGAAAGCTGTTTTTATGTCTGGCTGAGGCAGCTTTGACAGTCCGGAGTCGCCTTCCTGGGGTAAGTGATTCAAAGAGTTCGTGGCCAGGGTGAGAGGGGTCAGAGATGATCTTGCCCGCTCGCTTCCTGGCCCTTGCAGTGTACAGTTCGTCAATGGAGGGAAGGTTGCAGCCAATAACCTTCTCAGCTGATCGGAGGATTTGTTGCAGCCTCCGGATGTCGTGCTTGGTGGCTGAGCCAAACCAGACCATGATGGAGAAGGTGAGGACAGACTCTACGATGGCCGTATAGAATTGGACCATCACTGCCCGTGGCAGATTGTTTCCCCAGCTGCCGCAGGAAGTACATCCTCTGTTATGCCTTTGAGCGAACAGACCTGACTAATGTAGCATATTTTCTTCCCTGCATAACATTATTGATTTATTTTACTCAGTTAAAAAAAACCTGGGACGAGAGTTCCAACTGCAGTCCCCCAAGAGTTGCAATAGTTTGAATGATATAGAGTAACATGACCACAATACAACCATTGATTTCCAGTGCTCCCAATGCACTTCCTCCATTTTAAATGACTTTATTAGTTTAATGGTATTCAGTGTTTATTCAGCTTTGCATTAAATAATCCGTGCCAATGAGCTCAATCACTACATATATTAAATGAGTTCCACGTTCTCATCACTCTATGGATTTGGGAAAATGCCTGCTTATTTTTCTTGGACTCATTAATGATTATCTTATAGTTGGGTGCCCCAGATTTAACACTGCTTGGTGCTTGCTGAAGAATTCACTCCACACAACCTCTAGTTCAGGGGTGGGGAACCTGCGGCCTTCTAAGCCATTTAGAGCGGCCTTTTGAATGAATCAAAATTTTGTAGAACAAATCTTTTTAATATTATTAATATGTTTTTGTTCATCTTTTATTATTTTTATTTTAATCTTAAAATGAACCTATTTAAAATACCAAAGAGTAAAAGAAGATTCAACGAAATAACCCTCCCCGACTGACGGCCACAATTAAAACATTAGTAAGTCATGAGGGCTATTTTAACAAAATAACGTACATCTAATTGAGGTTTCTTGGATTCGGCCTTATTAGATTACAGCTAACATGCGGCCTTCCACCATGAAATGGTTCCCCACCCCAGCTCTAGTTCTTCACAAAGCATCCTGTAATGTGGGTTGGTTGGAGAAGGCAGTATTTATACTGTCTTCGCTCTGTAATAGAACCCGGTGTTGAAAATTGATCAAAAATCCCTTTCTGATCTCCTGACCATATTCTAGTGAACAAACTCCAAGCATATGTCACGGTGTGATACAGCGTGGAAACAGGCCCTTCGGCCCAACTTGCCCACACCGGCCAACATGTCTGTTCTACGAGTCCCACCTGCCCGCGTTTGGTATGTATGTAATATGTATGAACTAAAACTGATGGGTTCAGCTACAAAGATTGCATTATATTCTAAGTGGTCTACAGTATATCATCATAGAGTCATACAGCACGAAAACAGGCCTTTCAACCTAACTGAGCAAGATGCCCCATCTACTCTAGTCCCACCTGTCTGTGTTTGGCCCATATTCCTCTGAAACCTTACCTATCCACATACCTGTCCAAATGTATTTTAAATGATCGACAATCTTCCTAAAAAATGTTGTTATAGTACTTGTCATCATAATGTTGGTCACGGAGAGAGTTATGCCAGTTTGGGATGCGAAGGGGTTGGGGAACAGCAGATAGTGGTGTTGGGTCAGTTGGCTTCAGTGATGAAGAGATTAGTTGGACTGAGCTTTGTTTCATGGAGTTTTTGGACTTTCTCCCTGAAAGGGTGGTGAAAGTAGAGATAATCATCAGAATTAGAAGGTTGATACAAGGAACTGTAGATGCTGGTTTAGAAAAAAGGTGCTGGAGTAACTCTGGCTCAGACAGCATCATGGTGAACATGGATAGGTTCATGTTTCAGGTTAGGACTATTCAGACTGTGTCTGGATTTGAAAGGTACTTGGATGAGCATGGAAAGGTTGTGGGGTCAGCAATTGGAGTTTACATCAGCTAAGTTTCTCTGGTGCTCTAGTCTAAGTGATTCCATATTCAGCTGAACGCCTTGATAATACACAAGTCAGCCACCAGGTGGCAGTCAGTTCTATTAAATGTGAAACTTGTCAGACAACCTGGCTGTAATAGTAGGCGCAAGGTGCTGACATTCAGTGGGTCAGGCAGCATCTCTGGTCAATGTGGATAGGTGATGTTTTGGGCTGGGACCTTTCTTCAGACTGGTCAATCAGTCTGAAGAAGGGTTCCGGCCCAAAACGTCACCAATCCATGTTCTCCAGAGACCCAATATAGACTCTAAAGCAGGAGTAACTCAGCGGGACAGGCAGCATTTCTGCAAAGACAATGGACAATAAGTGTAGGAATAGGCCATTCGGCCCTTCGAGTCAGCAACGCCATTCTCTGTGATCATGCTAATCATCCACAATCAGTACTCCGTTCCTGCCTTCTCCCCACATCCCTTCATTTTGCTATCTACAGTGGCTTGCAAAGGTTTTCATACTCCTTAAACTTTTCCACATTTTGCCACGTTACAACCACAAACGTAAATGTATTTTATTGGGATTTTATGTGATAGACCAACACAAAGTGGTGCATAATTGTGAAGTGAAAGGAAAATGATATCTGGTTTTCAAATTTTTTTACAAATAAAAAACTGAAAAGTGTGGCGTGCAAAAGTATTCAGCCCCCTTTACTCTGATACCCCTAAATAAAATCCAGTGCAACCAATTGCCTTCAGAAGTCACCTAATTCGTAAATAGAGTCCACTTGTGTGTAATCTAATCTCAGTATAAATACAGCTGTTCTGTGAAGGCCTCAGAGGTTTGTTAGAGAACATTAGTGAACAAACAGCATCATGAAGCCCAAGGAACACACCAGACAGGTCAGGGATAAAGTTGTGGAGAAGTTTAAAGCAGGGTTAGGTTATAAAAAAAAATCCCAAGCTTTGAACATCTCATGGAGCACTGTTCAATCCATCATCTGAAAATGGAAAGAGTATGGCACAACTACAAACCTAACAAGACATGGCCGTCCTCCTAAATTGACAGGCCGGGCAAGGAGAGCATTGATCAGAGAAGCAGCCAAGAGGCCCATGGTAACTCTGGAAGAGCTGCAGAGATCCACAGCTCCGGTGGGAGAATCTATCCACAAGACAACTATTAGTCGTGCACTCCACAAATCGGGCCTTTATGGAAGAGTGGCAAGAAGAAAGCCATTGTTGAAACAAAGCCATAAGAAGTCCCGTTTGCAGTTTGCCACAAGCCATGTGGGGGACACAGCAAACATGTGGAGGAAGGTGCTCTGGTCTGATGAGACCAAAATTGAAGTTTTTGGCCTAAATGCAAAAAGCAATGTGTGGTGGAAAACTAACACTGCACATCACCCTGAACACACCTTCCTTACTGTGAAACGTGGTGGTGGCAGCATCATGCTGTGGGGATGCTTTTCTTCAGCTGGGACAGGGAAGTTGGTCAGAGTTGATGGGAAGATGGATGGAGCCACATACAGGGCAATCTTGGAAGAAAACCTGTTAGAGTCTGCAAAAGACTTGAGACTGGGGCGGAGGTTCACCATCCAGCAGGACAACGACCCTGAACATACAGCCAGAGCTACAATGGAATGGCTTAGATCAAAGCATATTCATGTGTTAGAATGGCCCAGTCAAAGTCCAGACCTAAATCCAATTGAGAATCTCTGGCAAGACTTGAAAATTGCTGTCCACAGATGCTCTCTATCCAATCTGACTGAGCTTGAGCTATTTAGCAAAGAAGAATGGGCAAAAATGTCAGTGTCTAGATGTGCAAAGCTGGTAGAGACATACCCCCAAAAGACTGCAGCTGCAATTGCAGCAAAAGGTGGTTCTACAAAGTATTGACTCAGGGGGGCTGAATACTTTTGCACGCCACACTTTTCAGTTTTTTATTTGTAATAAAATTTGGAAACCATGTATAATTTTCCTTCCACTTCACAATTATGCACTGCTTTGTGTTGGTCTATCACAT